>CAWUFW010009253.1:600000-802033 GCA_963921515.1 Calotriton arnoldi | reverse complement strand
TAAAAACATTTAAAAAAAAGTTTTTCTTAGTATTACAAATAGTTTTCAGGTGCTCACAAAAAGTGAAAAGTGGGCGTGCTCACAAAAAGTGAAAAGTGGGCCTGTCGTGACAGGGTGATAGTGAATTTAAAAACATAACATCGCATTGACAACATAGGGTAGAACTCCACAGGATTTTTTACAGTGAAAGGAGTTCCTGTTGTGGGGGTCGACGGCGTTTCGATCTTTACACAATTAAGATCATCTTCAGGACATATAGTGAGCAGCCTGAAACTAAAGGGGAAACATAAGAACGTTACAATATGGACCCTACAATATACAATAATGATGATGACTTAGTGCTCCCAGTGTGTATAAAAATTAAAGAGGACTGTATTCATTTAAGGAAAAACCGGCTATACGGCACAACCAATCAAGTAAAACCTAATTAGAACAACCAATGTGAGGCGGTGCGCGCGGGGCGCCGAGTAATCATTTATGAGGACGCATTTAGCAAGAGAGGCCGGGGTGTTTGCGCAGCAGTTAAATTGAAGCGCTTGTTTGCAGACTTACTCTCTATTGATGGGGGGGCGGCACTGGACATGAGGTGGTGATGTCAGCCAGGGTTAAGAGATGACGATTGCGAGGCCGAGTGTGTCTTGAGTCTGAAAGGAGTCAGAAAATCAGAGCGTACCAGCGCAGGGGAGGTGGTTTATTGCAATTAATTACTGGGGGATGTGGGTACTTACCGATAGTGACCGCTACCCAGAAAGGGACTTAGTGGGAGTGTCGGGGCAGGACTGTAGACCAACAGTTCCGGCGGTATGGGCTTCACGTGTCGCTTGGTGCGAATGCTCTCTATTTCTGTGAGAGATCAAATGTTAACAATTCGCAATCTGAGGGTAAACGTGCTGGCGCGGGATTAATTAGCAGCGCCGTGCAACTCACATGTAATTAATTGGAAGAGCAGGCCTGTAGATCTGCAGATCCTGAGGTATGGGCTACAGGTGTTGCTCAGAGCGAAGGCTGATTCTGTTAGAGGTCAATAATTGTTATTAATAATTTTTTCGGTTAAACGGACAGGAGATTAATTAGCCGCGCCGTGTAACTTACACTTAGGTGTTGGGCTTGTAGCTGGGACGTGTGTAAGGCCAGAGTTATAATTATTTGCAGCCTACGGGAAGGAAAAAGAACCAATTACGGGGGTGCTACAGGCATGGAGTTAGCCATCTGGTTAGGCGGAGTACTCACAGTCAGGAGACGAGGATGTCTTCCGAGTCTTTTTCTACATGAAACAAAGGAAGTCGATGAGTGTGGTGCCCTGCGTGTCTTGCGGACATTGGGGGAAAGGAAGGAGGGGCGGTGGGCACTAACTTACTATTTGTAGATCACGGGTAGGAGTGAAACACCTTCCTGGCGGCTGGGCAGCAATGGGCTGGAGCGCACGCTGTTCAACGTAGGGGGCGTGGTTTAAATACCCAGGCTCAGGTGGTGACGCTGTCTAATCAGCTGGGATGGGCGCGCGCTGATGCGTTAATTGTGAAAAACAGTGCTAGTGGGATTAACTTAAAAATTGTACATAACAGGGGTCACAATCGCATATTGAGCGCTGCACATGTTAACCCCGCAAGAGTATCTTGTAATTAGCGTGCGAGGGGTTCATACTTAAAATTGTCATATCCAGTTTTTGGGGTTTATGGAAGTCTTACAGTCGGTACTAGTGTAGGTCAGATACAGGTATTCCATTCATCAATGAAATTTAGGCCGTTTGATAGTCTTGCAATTGTAAATCCATTTACACTCCAGGCGGTTGAGTACTGTCTGTTGGTTACCTCCCCTTTCGATAGGACGGAGGCTTTCAACCACTTGCCATATAATGTCGTTCTCAGAGTGTCCTTGTTGTAGAAAGTGTTCCACCAGTGGTGCGGTCATCACTTTGCAGCGGATCCTGCTTTTGTGCTTGGAGATCCTGGTCTTGATTTTTTGAGTTGTTTGGCCGATGTAGCGTAATTTACACGGACATTCAATGCAGATGATCACATTTTGGGAATCACAGTTAGTAAACGATTTTAAAACATGCTTAGAATTTCCATATTCAAAAACTTTGGTGTTTACTGTGGATTCGCATGCCATGCAGTGGTTACATTTGTAGTGTCCCAGTATAGGTGGCAAGTTGAAATATGAGCGGATGGAGTTGTCCTTTCTAGTGGGTTTGTGTGCCCTCACTAAGTGGTCCTTGATGTTGCGGCCACGTTTGAATGAGAATAGTGGCGTCCCTACTGTGAAGTTCAGGGGATCAAGCACTGACCAATGTTTCTTGACTACTTTCGTTAGTTTGTTACTCACTGAGCTGAATGTGGTGACACATGTAATTCTGGAGAGGGGCGTCTTTTCTCTGGTCTGCAAGAGATATTCACGGTGTGAGTACCAGGCCCGTTTCATGGCGCGTTTCACTAGGCGTTTAGGGTATCCTATAGCCATAAGTTTTTTACAGAGTAGTTCAGCTTCCTGGAAGAAATCTTCCTTAAATTTACAGTTCCGCCTGATGCGGAGAAATTGGCCATATGGTAGGCTATCTCTAAGGGCCCTGGGGTGTGCGCTAGTATATTGTAGTAGGGTGTTCCTCTCTGTAGGCTTTCTAAAGAGGGTGGTATATAGCTCACCATTCTGGCTTTTTATAGTGACATCTAGATAATCTATTTGGGCGTTATCATAGTTGAATGTGAATTTTAAGTCTGGCTGTGTGCTGTTAAGCCAGTTGCAAAAGATTATCAATTCATCTTCATCACCACCCCAGATCATAAGCACATCATCGATGTATCTTCGCCAGAGGCAAATTTTGCTGAGATGTGGATTCTTTGTGTTGAGGATGGTATTAGTCTCCAAGTCGTCAACGAAAAGGATAGCAAAATTGGGAGCAAAAATAGCCCCCATAGAGGTGCCTTTACACTGTCTGTAGTATTTATCCTGGAACAGGAAATAATTCTTCGTGAGTGCGATTTCTAGCAGTGCGATAAAAAATTCTGTCGGTACTTGGTGGGGGGCTTGGCGGTTGTTCAGATGTTTCTTGATGACCTCTATACCTTTATTTTGGGGGATGTTGGTGTACAGAGACTATGTCAAGAGTGACAAGGAGTTCTGTATTTGGGTTAAATGGTTGGGATTCAATCAAGTTAATCAAGTGGGTCGTGTCCTTGACATAGGTTTGGGTGTCTAGTACTAAGTCTTTTATGAAAACGTCGATATATCTTCCCAGGGGCTCTAAAATAGAGCCGCAGCCGGAGAGAATTGGTCTGCCTGGTGGTGCTTCCGCGTTTTTGTGCACCTTGGGTAATGTATACAGGACAGGTGTACGTGGTGCTTGGTTGTTCAGGAATTGGAATTCATTTTTACTGATGAAGCCATTTTCTAGGCCATCTTTGGTAATAGTCAGAATCTGCTCACTGATACCTCGAATGGGATTGCCAGTTAGGGACTCATAATGCGAGGTATTACTCAATTGTCGGAGGATCTCTGCATCATAAGTGGTTTTATCCTGAATGACTATTCCTCCTCCTTTGTCACATGGTTTGATAATGTCATCTAGCTCCTTTAGTTTTTTTAGACTATTTTTCTCCTCTAGACTAACATTGAAGGGGGTGAATCTGTAGTCTTCTTTAAGCTTGGTTAGGTCTCTGAGTACAAGATCTGCGCTCCACGGGGCAATGCCTGGTTACCGTCCCTCGGGTGAAACGTACACGTGCTGGGGGATGGTCGTTTCGTAGCTTTGCGGCCAAACTCTGGAACTCCCTCCCCTCCCAGGTCCGCTGTCTGGACAACTATCTGATGTTTCGGAAGGATATCAAAACTTATCTCTTCCCCCCGGCTTAGGCCTTAGCCTCTATGTCTTGCTGCTATCAGCGCCGGGACGCCTCTTCGCTGAGGCAGCTGTTGCGCTATACAAGTTGGGTTAACATAACATAACCCAGAGTCAGCCATAAGTTCCAATTCTTCACCCATTATCTCCACTTTACACTTTGGAGAACTCATACCTTCACACTTGTCTACCTCACTTACTGCACCTTTAAGGGATAAAACCACCCCTCTCCGACTGTCATTACCCATACTGCAATCACATTCGCCATTCCCTTTCTCAGAATGTCTCATGTCGCTTACATGTGACACCATGGCTTTCACATTAGAACTATTCCTCTTCATATCGCTGCAAACTCGAGCAAAATGCCCAACCTTGCTGCATTTTTTTACACACTCTTCCAATAGCTGGACAATGTGGTGATGAAGCAAAAGGACTGGTACTACCACAACAGTAACATTAGAGCTTCTCACTTCTCCTGCCTTGAGAATTACCACATGAACTGCTACTTGCTACAGCACATACATTCTCAATTTCATCCGTGTTCCCTTTATCAGGATCATGTACAATTTCATCCATTTTTCAGATTATTCAAGAGCTTTAGCTGTAGTGATGACTTCCTGCAACTTCGGATCCCCTATTACCCATAACTGCTAGTGAATCTTCCTACTCTTCACATGAACAATTATTTGATCCCTGATAAATTCATCAGTCATCTCTCCAAAATTACAATGCAAAGAGAGACCTTGCAGCGCAGTAAGACAATCATTAAATGTTTCATCACTCTTCTGTGCTCTTGTGTAAAACTTGAACCTTTTAAGAGCCACATTCGATGTAGGTTTGAACCTCTTTTCCATCCTCATCAATGCCTCTTGGAATACGTCAACAACATCTTCTTGGTCATCCTGAGTTAATACTTGAGGTAAAGTACGGAACACAACTTGCCCTTCTGACCCCAAACAATGCAGCAATATGTTCTTTTACCTTCTTGGGACACATCATCATCATCTATTGGTTTCATACAAGTCAGGAATTCTTCTTTCCATCGCATCCATGGAATAGGCGGAGAAACTTTGCTAGTGGTTCAAATTGCATATATATGCAACAAAGTGTGCAAATCACGATGAACGATCTGCAGACACATTTGTCAAAGCGTGCAAATCACTGAATGCTCAAAATGAAATATATAGTACCTGCTTTCCTTTAATTAGAAACTCCTCACAGACTGAGTCGCTTCTGTCTCTGCACCACTGCATAAAAAATTCCCGACAATAGACGCATGTCTATGCTAAAACAAATTGCCTGACCTTGAGGACACTTCAGGCAAATCTCAAACTGGCCGCTCCGCACCTAACTCAGCATTTTCGTTGCGTTTTAGCAGTGTTGTTAAAAATAGCCTTTCTGGTGGGGGTGGGCAATATACTATTCTTTAAGGCCTCCTAATCTACAGGAATGGAGGTATGGGGCTAACAGATCATTTTAGAACTCATTTGCTACGCTGCCCAGACCTGGAGCTTTGCCGCTAAGCAACTTATTGAAGGCTTTGTCTTTTTTTTTTTTTTCTTCGTTTCGCTACATTTAAAGGGTTGTTTAGTGGAATTCTGTTATCAGCATTCCAGGCCAGTGGTTCATCCTCTTGTTAGGTGTTCAAATCTGAGATGTCGGTTTGTACTCTGTAAGTATAAAGTCTATAATAGAAGTCAAACAAATGAATCAAGCAACACCAATGGAAATAGACTCATTTCTCTCTCCCTTAACTCTGCAACAAATTACAAGGGAACAGAGAGATGAACTGTGCGAACCACTCACTATCGTAAATACGGGGGCCATATGCTCATTAGCTACGGGCAAGGCGCCGGGCCCGGATGGGTACCCAGCCGAATACTACAAAGCTTACCAACAAGCCTTGGCGCAGCGACTTCTTGCAATGTAGCAGTATGCGCAGGAAGCAGGCACGCTTCCGGATACGCTCTGCGAGTCCCTCCTGGTGTCTCTGCCCAAACCCAACAGGGATGGGTTCATACCCCCTGCTGGCGCTGCTTAATACGGATTATAAGGTGCTGGCAAAAATACTAGCAAACAGACTGGCACCGATGGTACCGCAACTAGTACAAGCGGATCAAAACGGGTTCGTGCCTGCACGCAGCACCTCGCTGAATTTGCAACGCTTTTTCCGAGTGGCGCATTACTCCAAGGACAGCTGGGCACATGCTGGATGCCTAGTGTTGGACCTGGAGAAGGTGTTTGACACCCTTGAATGGAAGTTCTTGTTTGCTGTGTTGCAGAGTTATGGACTGGGAGAAGAGTTTCTAGATCTTGTTAAGCTACTAGCTCAAGGCTAGTGCAGTTAATATAGCGGCCCCCGAGCTTTCTATCTACACTCATAATAAATTCTTTGCCCTTTTGCGCACGCATTTTATTAAGCAGGGCAAGCCTAAAAAGGCTATAAACCAGAAAGCTGGTCACTGGTTTAATAAGGAATGTAGAGTGGCACGTGAATCACTAGGGCTAGCTATTAAAGTAGGTGATCCAGTTGCAATGCGAGCAGCTAGGCAAATTTATAGGAGTACCCAGAAAAAGGCAAAGAAAATCTGGGATGACAAAAGATGGCAGGATCTTAAGGAGGCTTGTGCCTCGAGTAACACTAAGCACTTCTGGAATATAATAAAATGGGACCGAGGAGGGCAACAGCCACAAAACCATGTAACAAAGGAAGGATGGGTTAATCATTTTAACCCCAATATGCCCGTAGTTCATCTGAGGAAAATTCGGGTGAGATTACTTACTCGTTTTATCTAGACGAGGCCTTTTGCAGGGCGGACGTCGATGTAGCACTCAGATCAGTAACAGGCGGAAGAGCACCTGGCCCAGACGGTATTCCAGGGGATATATTCCTTTATAATAAGGCTAGATGTTGCCAGTATATTTTCTTGCTGACCAACGCTATTGCTCATGGTGCGCCAGTCCCCGACTTGTGGAAAGGGGCCGAAATTATCCCAGTTTTTAAAAAAGGGGATAAATCTCACCCAGGAAACTACAGGTCCATTAGTTTAATAGATTCCTTGCAGAAGGTAATGGGGTGGCTAGTCCTCAACAAGGTCCAAGAGTGGATAGATGAACTTAGTATCCTATCCCCTCTGCAGGCCGGCTTTCGGGCATACTCTAGTACCATTAACCAGGTGTTCCGGTTATCAGATTACATGAGGATAATTATGCCAAAATCCGATGGGGTTCGCAGGGTAATGTTACCAGTCCTTTTCCAATTGAGAGAAGCGTGCGCCAGGGCTGTGTCATGGCACCCACGCTATTCTCCTTGTTTATCAACGGAATAGTGAACGGGCCCTGTCAATTTTTGAGGAGGTTTGCTTCACTAGGGGCCTGGAAGTTAATGTGTTGAAAACGAAACTCATGTCTTTTAACCCATATAGAGCATTCAAAGGTGGTATTCTAATGAATGATCGTCCGTTTGAGCAAGTTAATGAGTTTACCTACCTGGGGGTCAATATTCAAGATGACTTGAAATGGAATCATCAAATTGATCTGGCAACATTAAAGCACCGGCAACTGTCGGGAGTGCTATAGTCTGAGTATAATACCTCACTCACAAAACCAATCAGCCCGGTGCTCCAGATATACAACATGAAAGTCATCAGTTCAGCCCTCTATGGGGCAGCACTATGGGGCTGTGAGAACCTGTCTAAGCTCACCATAGTAGAAAATAGGTTCCTGCGTAAAATTACCAAGCTCCCACAAAGTACCCCAGTGTGTCCCCTACTCTATGACCTGGGTAGAAAATCAGTTGTAGACACTGCAAAATTACGCCCTGAGAGGTGTGGTGCAGCGGCCAGGGCAGCTGACTTCGGAGCACAGGGTTCACGGTTCGATCCCCGGCTCTGGCGGCAGCTCAGCTCAGCACCATGTGACTCTGGGCAATAGCTCACTTAATTTCCACTACGGCCCCCAGCGCCTTGAGACCCGTAAGGGTGAGTAGCTGCGCTATATAAAAAAAACTAAAAAAACGGACTTACGCCCTCTATTATACTGGCGTAGAATCTGGACTACACCAGAACTGGCATCGTATGCTACTGGTTTCAAAGATATAATAAAGGCAGATCATTTTCATCAAATAAAATGGCTACGCAAGGTTAGAGCCACTCTAACAGGTATTGGCATGATAGCATTGTGGAATGACCCAACAAGTTCCCTCTTTCCCTCGAAAAAGATTTTAAAAGAAAAATACTGGGAAATGGTAATGCACAATATATTGAGAAACAGTGAGTCATCTTCACTAACAGGAATCTTCCTGGAAACAAAACTAACCCCCAGCCTAGAGCAATATTGGGATATAATAACAAAACCGCACGATCAGAAGTTATACTTCCAGTTCAGGGTGGGCTCACTGCCATTAAGAGCTTTTACTGCTAGATGGGCAAAATCTGGTGATAATTTGTGTCCCGTATCTCAGGCTAATGTAGAGTCGCTGGCACATCTATTGTTCGCCTGCCCAGGATATGTTGCCCCACGTCGTGCCTGGCTGGTGCCAATTTGCAACCTACTAGGCACCAGAAGAAGCAATGAAGCAGAAAGAATATTACGCACTGACACGTCTACTCCTATTGTTATAGCACTGGCAAAATTCTTGGGGTGGTCGTGGGCCAGAAGATCACATTCGCTTCGTTACAAATAAGGTTGAATCAGATTTTGTGCATCTGTATATGAACGAGGGAAGCTACTATCTATCTTGCAAACATAGTAGATATTAGGTATAACCAAGTGTCTGTATTAACTAATTGTGGCCTAATATTTGTACCCCTTTTATAGTGAAATCTAAAAAAAATGCTGATTTTTATTATCCGAGCTCATAATGAAATTTTAAATGTTATTGATAATAGTTCTTATTGTGGCTTAATTTAATTTCCTTACTCAGGCTTTAAACCATATTTTATATGGTGTTTTACGAAATATTTATGTATTGTGCTTTTATGACTAATATGTTGAATAAAGCTTGTTTGGATTGGCTACTATACACACGGCCAGGGTTAAGACGGGTCCGTATGTGTCCGAGCGCGTTCCCATAGAACGCGGCACGAGGCAGGGCTGCCCGCTCTCCCCGTTGCTGTTTGCGCTGACCATTGAACCATTGGCAGTGGCACGCCACGCTACTCAAGTTGACTGGGGAATACCGCTGGGAGACGGCATGCATGCGGTCTCGTCGTATGCGGATGATCTGCTGATCTATCTCAGGGATGTTGGACGATCATGTGCAGTGACAGAGGCCACATTGCTGAAGTTTGCTTCAGTGTCAGGACTGAAAGTAAACTGGGAGAAATCGTGTCTTTATCCCTTTGCTGAATCTACCCCGGATCCGCAGTTACTCATTAACGGTAAATCTGTGCATTGGCAACTGACAACGTTCCGATACCTTGGGATTCTCATCTATCGCAGGACCTGCTCGAAGGAAACCTTGGGCAAGCCATCGCGGCGGTGCGGGCGCAGCTGTCCTTCTGGAATACCTTACCGTTTGCGGTCATGAGCAGGATTGCACTGTTAAAAATGGCGGTCCTGCCACGCCTCCTTTATTATTTTACGAATCTACCCTTACATCTTAGACCACCGTTTTTTAAAAACCTGGAGTCAGATATGCGGCAGTTTATCTGGCACGGGACGCGTAGTAGAGTATCAATGGCTAAAATGTACCCATCAACCATACAGGGAGGTCTCTCGCTGCCTGACATGGAGCACTATTATTTGGCAGCACAGCTTCAGTGGGTGGCACGATGGCTGGGCACACGCCAACTTGAAGATACAGCAACACAGACGCCTGGGCTCACTCAGCCCCCAGATAGTAGCACAGTTTCACCCTAACAGGGCGGGTAGTGCACCCACACAACTCCTCCTACAAGTGGCGCATCGGTGCTACCGGTGCAGTCTTCGCATCGCACACCAAGTGACACCGTACGCGCCATCTCTACCTATACAGGGCACACCCAGGAGGCATCAGGCAGTAACCAGCGTAGAACTTACCCAGTGGGAAGATGCAAACATACAAACATTAGGTGACCTGTACAACGATGGGCAGCTTATCCCATTTGCGGAACTGGCCAAGGACACAGGTCTGCCACACGCTGCAGTGACACGTACACTGGGCGCACTGTGAGGGGATGTAGCACAGGAGCCTGACACTCCTCTTACTGTGCAGTATTTACATGAACTGGGCTCAGGCAGCCATCTCACTAAGTGGTTCACAGAATCCCTTAGAACACACACGGCGCCAAAGTTACTCTCGCTCCGTGCTCATTGGGATGCGGACTTGCAGAGACCCACCACGGAGCGCGAATGGGACGATATACTCGGGAGTCCCACAAGAATCCCTCGAAATGCCAGATTCCGACTCATCCAATACTATATAACCCACAGAGCCTACCCGACACCGGAACGTATAAATAAATACTTCGCCAACGCGGACGCCAAGTGCGCAACGTGTGGCGAAACAAACGCAGACCTGCTCCATATGCTGTGGTCATGCGCTACTCTTCAGACAAACTGGGGTACAGTTACTAACTGTTTAACCCAATGCACGGAGTGAACCTTGGATTGGTCATGGGAACTGTGTATACTAGGACTGTACCAAAGACCCAAAAAATACAAGATAACTTCCAAATACATAGACTTAGGCCTTATCATGGCCAAGTGCCTGCTCATGCGTCGCTGGAAGTCTCCTATCTCCCCCATGGCACAGGCCTGGTTTCAATCCCTGGCGTGCTGGGCACAGGCTGAAAGCATAGCACTTCGTCGTGAAGACGCTGTGGGCTTGCGCAAGCAACCAATAGCGGCAGCGTGGGATGCGATACTATCAGACTTCTGCACGGCTTGGCGGGAGCGCTCAGGAGCAATAACGGACGCTCCTGAGAGCGAAGAGGGGTAGCTAATGGGAGGCACCATAAAATGCATGAGGAGGGGGTGTAGAGACCAGCACCCAACGCATAGTGACTAGGCATGCTTGTGGATCCCGTTCTTTCTCTCCAGCCTTTACAATTCCTCCTCCCCCTCCCTGTAACCCTTCACACTTCACCTACCCGCCCCCCCCCCCCATGCCCCAGTAGGCACTCAATCCCCGTAACACCAGGACAATCATGCAGATTACAGGCTACGGAAGCTGGCAGACATGTGAGACTAAATACATATAATACAGAGATAGGAAGGGTGGCTGGGCTAACATGATGAAGTGGAGGTAGGCTAAGAGTGATGCTTGTGGTAGTGTGCAGATATACTGCAGCACGACTCGAAGGGAAGGCTGAAGTACTGTTATGTTACATACAAGTTACATTGGTTATAGTTGATGTTTAACAATCGAAACATTACTCCAATTATTAATGCGTTAGATTTGTAACGGGGATTATTGACTGTACTACATAATGTCATAATTGTATTATTTATATAATGTTGATATGTACCTTATATTGACTTGCAAAAACCTAACGAATTACATGGAGAAAAAAAAAGGAAAAAATGAATAAAAATAAATTGAAACAAAAAAATCGAAGTCAAACAAATACGTTCAGTATTTGTTCACTGGTGGTAGCAAGAGTCGAGTCGAGTTTGTGGAGGGGAGCAATAGAGGACTCTTTTCTTTCACAAGCCAGTGTTTTTCTTGGTTTTGTCCCTTCTATATATCTACAGGCTTGTTTTTCCTTAGGAATGTAACTGCCCAATCAGCTGATCTGCTAAAATCGACTAGGTGAACAAGTTACTTACCTTCGCTAACACTCCTTCTAGAGACTCTACAAGGAAATGGCTCTTTTTGTATGGTGACCCCCAAGTTTTCAGACTGATGCTGCTAGGTGTTTGACTCCAAGTACACTGAGGCCAGCTAACTAGAGCCAGTGCCCTGAACCTAAAACGTGCATGTTACATTGGCTTTACCCGATTGGCATAGGCTAACTTACCTGCAAGTCCCTAGTATATGGTACCCAGGGCATGTAACTTAGAGAGTCACCCAAAATATTGAGCACTGGTTGTGTTACCCTGGGAGGTACACAGGTAAAACAAGTCTCCCAGTCCACCACTGCAGACTGGAAGAGCAGTTTTAAAGTGCTAGCCCAGGTTTGCTATTTAAACCAATGGCAAGGCCAAACCCCCCTCTGTAATATAAAGTCACACCTTTGGCAGGCCTACCAAGCTCTAAGGCAGGGTACAGCATATTTCACTGGCAGAACATGTATTTTATGCGTTCTGGCAGTAAAAACGCAAAAATGCAGTTTTTACTGTGGATAGACTTGGTCGCCTCATTGGAGAGTACAGGGCTACATGCTGGCCCCTCCAACTGTGCTAACTCCTGAAGGGTGCAACCAAAGTTGATACGTCAATGTATCAAACACCTTGTTACATTAAGCCAGACTGGATTCTCAAGTCGAAATTAATGTGTGCAACTTTTACAAAGACACTTTTTTGCTTTCAATCTCCTGTGCCCTTAACTTTCTGCCCTCCTAGGGAGACGTGCTAACGACACCCAGGAAAGGAGACAATAGGGGCCTGCAATGGACAGAGGTGTTACCTCCCTTCTGCAGGAAGTCACACAGGTGTTGACCCAAAAAGAAAGCTTCAAAGCTGAAGCCGCCGAAGAGAAAATGGGCAACACTTGAGAGAGGGCCAGCACCGCCGATAGGCAGACTAACTGGCACTCAGTAAGGAGATGGCAAACCTCTTGTCACATTGCTTTTTCAGGGGAGTGTAGCCCCCTTGGTAGCCACACCTCTGGGTTGGGCTACAGAGCTCTGGATGCCGAGAGAGGGGTTCGGCCATGTTTAGAGTAGGCGGAATGGTGCATCTTGGGATAGCCAGCTGCCACACTTCCTTGGAAGTGGTCATCAGGAGAGAGGGAACCTGGGAGCCCATTCACCATCAATCACGTCCACCCTGAGGGCACTTTCTGTGCATAAGTAGGGCACCCGAACTCAAATCTCGACTGGACGATCAGAAGAAGGACTGACCTGCTACACCGTGGAACTGGCAAAGAGGCTGCACAGGCTTGGACTGCACCTGCTGAACCTGGTGCTTAAGAAGAGGGACTGTGTCTGCTGCCTCCTGCTTGTGGAAAAGTTGTCTCCAGAGCCCAGCCAAAGCAAAGAGTTAACAAGGGTCAGCTGGCTGATCTCCTGTTCACAGCACCAGGCCACAACAGCTGAGAACCAGCTGGGGCAAGTTGGCAGCCCAGAATCTTCAGACCGCTGCCAGGCAGCACCAGAGACCAGGACCGACACTCAAAGTTAAACCCGAGTTCGCTAAGACTGGAAGAGTCGTTGGGAGTGCAGATTGGTTGCCTAGAAGCTGGGTTATCGCCAGGGAAGGATTTGGCTGTGACCGCGATACCAGGCGACTGGTAGCTCAGTGGCGACTGGACTTCTACCAGCACCGAAAGGACTTCGTGGGACGACGATTCTGTGACCAAGACCACCTCATCCCCCTCGTGGACAGAGGAGCAGCTGCAGGAAAAACCCCACTGACCGCATCGCATCCATAGCATCTTTGGGCATCCTTCATCCCTTGCATCAGAACTACTTCCATAGAAATCTATTGCAAAGGGGATAAAGTGCTTGGAACTGCCTGAAGACTGCTTCACATATGGAGGTAACTGATTCAGAGGACCTTGCTGGTCTCCCCTGACTGGCTCTCAAGTGGAGTTGGTCGCCAAAAGTGAATAAGTTACCGCAATACAACTAACCCAATGTTTGGTGAAAAAGTTTATAAGTGTCAAATACGTTGAATTCGCCAGTGCTTCTTCGCGCTTGAGTGAAATACTTTGATTTACTATAATCTGTAAATTCTATGTCTCCAGAACGCTTTGTGGATCATTTTCTTTGTGGTGTCTATAAAAAAATACATAAAAATAGAGTCTATTTTTATAAATTGGAGGCAGATTTCTTTAAAATCTTAATTTCTTCTTTAATTAGTTTGGAGCTGTTTAAATACTTTACACTTTTCCCTTTGTGTAAGCCTTGCTGCTCAGAGCCACAGCTACCCAGGGATGACCTGAAGGTTTGACAAATGAAATCTACTGATCCCGTCCTAAAGAGGTTGATAAGTATTACATTGTGAGGTCACACAACCTCACCATTTAATGCACAAGTTACTAACTTGTGTATCGATCTATCTGTAAGAGACAGTAGTTAGTGACAGATTCCTTACCTTAGAATATCCCCAGGCGTCAGGCTGGATCCGGAAAGTTTTTGCGTAGCAGTACCCTTGCGCGTCGGTAGGCGGCGTCGTGCGGCTCCGCGTCCGTCGTCGGCATCGCCGGGATGATTTCGCGGGCAGAACTTGGACGCCGCCCCTGTGCGCTGACGTCAGTTCTGTACACTACTTTCCGCGCCAGGAACGCAGAGCCATGCAAGAAGATGACATTGGTGTCTGAAAAATACTAGGGTCCTGAAAGGGATGTCCTTAACCCTAGAAATCAGTTTGCAGAATGGGGAGGATGGGTGGGGCGGTAAGGAATCTGTCACTAACTACTGTCTCTTACAGATATATCGTTACACAAGTTAGTAACTTGTGCATCTGAAAGACACGTTAGTGACAGATTCCTTACCTTAGAATAGATACCCCAGCAATACCAACCCCGGTGGTGGGTCTGCGAACAAAGATCAGACAAGGAAGTCCCGGAGAACAGAACGGCCAAAGAAGCCGTCTCTCCGGACTTGGCTGTCAAGGCAGTAATGCTTGGTAAACGTGTGCAACGAGGCCCACGTGGCTGCCTGACAAATGTCCTGCAAAGGGACACCGCGTCCTAAAGCCGTGGTGGCAGCTGTGGCCCTGGTGGAATGGGCACGCAACCCAACAGGGGGCTCCTTTTTAGCCAAAGAATAACAGGCCTTGATACACAAGACGACCCAGCGGGAGATGGTCCGCTTGTGTACCGCCCGACCTTTTTTGGCGCCCACGTAGCCAACAAAGAGCTGGTCGTCCACCCGGAACTGTTGTGTGCGATTGAGATAAAAAGAAATCGCACGTTTTGGGTCCAGACGGTGGAGCCTCTCTTCCTCTCTAGAAGGATGCGGAGGCGGAAAGAAGGTGGTCAAAGTGATGGTCTGCCCAATGTGGAAAGCAGTAACCACCTTTGGCAAGAAGGACGGACGCGTCCGGAGAACAACCTTCTCTGGATGGACAGACAGAAAGGGAGGCTTGCAAGAAAGAGCCTGGAGCTCACTCACCCGCCGAGCGGAGGTGATAGCC
This sequence comes from Calotriton arnoldi, assembly GCA_963921515.1. NCBI lineage: Eukaryota > Metazoa > Chordata > Amphibia > Caudata > Salamandridae > Calotriton > Calotriton arnoldi. The sequence goes on along the minus strand of CAWUFW010009253.1, from coordinate 786,972 downwards.
ACCAGAAAAGCTGTCTTCAGAGTTAGAAGACGAAGAGGACAGTTATGCAGAGGGTCAAAGGGAGCGCACATGAGAAAGGTAAGAACCAGGTTCAAGTCCCACTGAGGCATCACAAATGGAACAGGAGGGAAGAGGTGTGTAATGCCTTTTAGGAATCTGTTAACAGGGGACTTGAAAAGGGAGGGCTGATCAGGAAGCCTGGGGAAGGCCGAGATTGCACAGAGGTAGCCCTTGATGGTACCCAGGGCAGAACCCTGCTGGGCCAGAGAAAGAAGGAACAGAAGAACCTCAGAAAGAGGGGCAGAAAGGGGATTCACAGCCTTTGCTGTGCACCATGCCACAAATTTGTTCCACCTGCAGGCGTATACCACCTTAGTGGAGGGACGCCTGGCTGCCAGAATCACATCACAAACTTCGGGAGACAAGTCGAAAGGAATCAACTGCCGCCGCTCAATCTCCACGCAAGCAGGTGGAGACTGGACAGGTTCGGGTGGAGGACCGTCCCCAGCTGCTGCGACAGAAGATCCTCCCGAAGAGGCAGACGGATCGGGGGATCGACGCTCATACTGAGTAGCTCGGGATCCCAAACTCTTCGAGCCCAGTCCAGAGCCACAAGGATGACTTGGGCCCGGTCGCGCCGAATCTTCTTCAACACTCTGGGTAGAAGTGGTATAGGCGGAAAGGTGTACAACAGACCGTAGCTCCACCCACGTCGAAAAGCGTCGCCGAGCGAGTGCCGCCTTGGAAATTCCAACGCGCAGAACTGATGACATTGCGCGTTCTCTTCGGTGGCGAATAGATCTAACCAAGGCTCTCCCCACTGTAGAAAGAGTCCTTGCGCCACTTCCGAGTGAAGACGCCATTCGTGATCCATCATGCACCTGCGGCTGAGTTCGTCCGCCCTGGCGTTCAGGGAACCTGCCAGGTGTTGAACCATCAGGAATATGCCCTGATGTTCCAGCCATGTCCAGAGGCGCAGAGCCTCCTGACATAGGGTCCACGACCCCACCCCGCCCTGTTTGTTGCAGTACCACATGTCGGTGGTGTTGTCTGTGAACACCTGCACTACCTTCCCTTTCACAGAGGGAAGGAATGCCTTCAGTGCAAGTCGGATCGCCCGGAGCTCCAGAAGGTTGATATGGAGCCGGGACTCCGCCGGAGACCAGAGGCCTCTGATCTCCGCCTCTCCCATGTGACCGCCTCATCCCAGAAGGGACGCGTCCGTCACAACTGTGTGCTCTGGCTGGGGAAGGGCGAGGGATCCGCCCATGACCCATTGCCGGTTCGAGAGCCACCACTGCAACTGTTTTGCAGTCCCCTCCGAGATCTGGACGTGATCAGACAGGTTGCCATGATGCTGCGCCCACTGGAACTTCCAGCCCCACTGCAGAGCCCGCATATGCCATCTGGCATGATCGACCTGCAGGATGCAGGAGGCCATGAGGCCCAGCAGCCTCAGGGTCATCCGTACCGAAACCCAGGATAGAGGCCGAAAGATCGGAATCATAGCCTGAATATCCCGAACTCGCCGTTCGGGAGGATAGACCCGAAACTGCGTCGTGTCCAGAACTGCTCTGATGAAAAGGAGCTGTGGAGAAGGAATCAGGTGAGACTTCGGCACGTTGATGGAGAACCCCAGCGAGTGCAGGAGTTCGGCCGTAGTCTGGAGGTGTGAGACGACTGCCTGGGACGAGCCCGCCTTCAGCAGCTAGTCGTCGAGGTAGGGGAAGACTGGAACCCCTGCCCGGCGCAGATGAGCTGCGACCACCGCCATCACTTTCGTGAACACCCGAGGGGCGCTGGTAAGGCCAAAGGGGAGCACGGAGAACTGAAAATGCTCGTGGCCTACCGTGAACCACAGGTAACGCCGGTGGGCCGGCAGGACGGGGATGTGGAAATATGCGTCCTGCAAGTCCAACGCTACCATCCAGTCTCCAGGGTCGAGAGCAGTCAAGACCTGAGCTAGGGTGAGCATCGTGAACTTCTCTTTCCGGAGGAAGCGATTGACGTTCCGGAGGTCCAAGATAGGACGCATGTCCTCCTTGTCCTTCTTGGGCACCAGAAAGTAGTGGGAGTAACAACCACGCCCTATTTCTGGGGTCGAAACGCGTTCGATGGCCCCCTTGGCCAAGAGGGCCGCAACTTCCTTCTGAAGAAGCATCAAGTGATCCCCTGACATGCGGTGGTATTGAGGTGGCATGGCTGGGGGGTGGTCACGAAGGGGAGGGAGTAGCCCCTTCGGACATTGTCCAAGACCCACTTGTCCGAGGTGATGGCACGCCAGTGGTGAAGGTGATGGCGGACCCTGCCCCCAACTGGCGTGCTGTGGACCTGAAAGGAAGGACTAGGAGGGCTTGGAGACCGCGGACGGGGCGGAGGTGGTGGCCTGACCCGCTCGCTGGTTGCCCGACCCGGCACGGCGGGAGCCATCTCCTCGGCCGCGGGAAGAAGTTTGCTGCGCGGGCCGGTGGCTGGGCAGCGGACGTGACTGGGCGCCCCTTCCGTGGCCACGAAAGGGGCGAAAAGCAGACGGAGGAAGAGGGCGCACAGCAGAAAGGCCCAGGGACTTGGCTGTAGCCCGTGAGTCCATAAAACGCTCCAACGCATGGTCTGCCTTGTTGCCGAAAAGGCCAACACCATCAAAGGGCATGTCCATAAGAGTGTTTTGGACATCACCTGAGAAACCAGTGGTTCTCAGCCAGGCGTGACGGCGTAGCGCCACTGTCGTCGCAAGCGATCTGCCTAGCGAGTTGGCGGTATCTAGGCCACATCTGATGGTATACTTAGCCGCATCTCTTCCTTCCGCAATGGCGCGGGAAAACAGTGCCTGGACCGCCTCAGGACACTGGGGCAGAACCTGCGCCACCGAATCCCACAGAGAGTGGGAATATCGGCCCAAGAAGCAAGTGGTGTTGACAGACCGCAAGCCAGCACTGGAGGAAGAAAAAACCTTCTTCCCAAATTGATCCAGTTTTTTGGATTCCCTATCCGGGGGAGCGGTAGGGAAGGCGCTCTGGGAAGCAGAGGCTTGGACAACCAAGCTCTCAGGGGTGGGGTGTTGAGAGAGAAACAGGGGGTCGCCCGGAGCAGGGCGATGGCGTCGGGCTACGTTCCAATCCAAAGGAGCCCCTGTGGTGGGCTTGGACCAGGTGCCCAAAAGAACGTCAGAAAGTGCCTCGTTGAAAGGCAGCAGTGGCTCAGAGGAGGTAGCCGCCGGCTGAAGCACTTCCGTCAGGATGTTAGTCCTGACAGCCACTGTAGGTAACTGGAGGTGTAAAGCCTCAGCTGCCCTACGCAACACCGTTGCAAAGTTTGCTCCCTCCTCCATTGCCACGGAAGGAGGAGACAGCATGCCAGAGTCAGGGGAGGTGTCCAGACCACTGGCATCCCCAAGTTCCTCAGCCCAGTCCTGATCGAACTCACATTGGGCAGTGAGAGGGTCCTCAGACCCCTCCCAGTCCTCTTCGTCCTCCAAAGCTGGTTCAAAGTAAGGAGGAGGGACATGCGGGACCCAAGGCCGCATCGGCGTCGATTGACGCCGGTCCGGCGCCGTGTCCGGATCCGGAGAGAACCGGGGTACGACGACGCCCAGAGCCCCAGGCGGCGCCGGGAACGGCACCGGTGAATGTGTCATCAGGTCAACCGGCGTCGATGGGGGTTGCGGCAACACCAGAGCTGGGGTCGGGGCTGGGACCGGAGTCGCCGGCGGCGCCGTAGGAACCCCAGAAGGGCCCGCGGGGCCCGAAGGCGCACCGGGGGGACCTTGAGGCCCTAAGAGGCGGGCCATGGCTGACAGGAACTCCTGTATTTCGGCCGGAGTCGCCCCCGAACCCGGGAAGGGCGGGTAATGCGGCGGCGGCTCCACAGGCACTCCGGGCGCCGCGGGGGCAGGGACGGTGCATCGCGAGACCGGCGAGGGGAAGTCGTCGAGCGATGACGCTTCTTCGACTTTTTGTGCTTCGACTTACCGGAGGAGTGCGAAGACTTGGACCCCGACGACCGATGAGGACTCCGCGACCGGCCCCTCGACCTCTCACGTGACCGGGCTTGGAGTGGCGCGGAGCCGACTGCCGGACCTCGAGGAGCTTTCGAGACCGCTCTCGCAAAGCCTTCGGATGCACGGCCCGGCAGTCGAGGCACGACTTGGAGTCTCGGCCGAGGCAGTAGAGACAGTCTCGATGCGGGTCCGTGATCGACATCATCAGACCACAGGCGTCGCATGGTTGAAGCCGGGCATCCCTACTGACACCGTCAGAGTCGAACGACTCGAGAAAAAACAGTGATAAAAATCATAAAAAAGTTAGTCAAAAAATGACTAGGACACTGCTCTTCCCGGATCTGCGGTTACTGGCGCGGAAAAATAAAGGACTGACGTCAGCGCGCAGGGGCGGCGTCTAAGTACTGCCCGCGACATCATCCCGGCGACCCCGACGCCGATGACTGACGCCGAGCCGCACGACGCCGCCTACCGACGCGCAAGGGTACTGCTACGCAAAAGCTTTCCGGATCCAGCCTGAAGCCTGGGGATATTCGAAGGTAAGGAATCTGTCACTAACGTGTCTTTCAGATACACCTCATTTCCTCACAGGCTATCTAGCAACAGATTCCTCACCTTTTGAATATTCCCCAGGCGCAAAACTGGATCTGGAAACTTTTCAGCAGTAGGTCTGCACACCAGTAGGTGGTGCCATGTGGCTCTGCACTGATGCAGCTCTGCTCCGGAAATGACGCGTGGAACCTATATAGGTGCTACGCACATGCAATGATGTCAATTGCTTTAACAAGTGTCCCTAAAAAATCAGATGCAGAGCCACAAAAGCAAATTGATGTAACCAGTTTGCAAATTCGTAGACTTGGGATCTTAATAATGAATAGAGTAATCACAGAACAGGGAGAGTCGGTGAGGAATCTGTAGCTAGATAGAGTCTGTACCAGAAAGAGGATTACGGTAGCCATGGTGCTGCTGACAATATAACGCCAGAGCAGACTGTGCCTTCCAGTAGGAGTCCCAAAGAGGAAAAACCCTGAAGGGAAAAAAAATCTTACTGAAGGCTGAGACTCCAGGAATGGAAAGGAAGAAAAGAGATGACCAAGAAAAAGGCCAGAGGTTACCAGCAAGGAGAATGGACGTGAAAACGGGAACTCCAGGCAAGAACAGAAAGCTTCAAGGAAAACCGAACAGGAAGCGCCAACAGGAAGCGAAAATACACCAGAGAGGTGCCGAAAGCACCAACAGGAGAGAGGACACACAAGCAGGAGCAAGGAGTGTTGCAACGCAAGGAAATTAAAGGTGCAACCACTTACATACCCATAGACATGAGGTAATGTAACAGGAAGCAAGCAGTCCCCATCTTGGATAGGGAAAAAGTAGTGAAAGGGATTGGAAAGGTCGCCATCTTAAAATGGTACAACAAAAACCCTTCCAAAGCCTTCTGGGAACAAGACTGTGGAATCATGGGAAGAAAAAAGGCAAGAAGATGGCCCCCATGCAGAAGAATGGACATCAGCACGTTTGTGATATTGTTCACCAAGAATAAGGTATGATAATCAGGGTCCCAGCAGAGCGACCTGTATGCCCCACTCATGTAATAAATACTGCAGGCGGCTAGCAAGCAGTTCCACAGCTATCGCAAATAGGAGCGGCGACAATGGGCATCCCTGCCGTTTCCCCCTATGTAATGCAAAGCCATGCGAAACCAACCCACCTATACGTACCCTGGCTGAGGGAACAGTTCCTCATACAATAATTGCACCCATTTTATGAAGTGTTCACCGATGCCTATCTTGTACAGTACTTCCCATAGGAATTCCCAGGAGAGTGAATCAAATGCTTGTTCGATATCCAATAGTGCCATGGCATATTGCCCTTCGCATAAGACAGGAGAGTGAAGAACCAGCGACAACCTCCTGAGGTTACACTGTGTGTTCCTATTAGGGATGAATCCACACTGATCATCTGCTATCAGTTGTGGTAAGAATCCCAGTAATCTCGTGGCCAGTACTTTACTTAGGCTTTTCAGGTCCACATTTAGAATTGACAGTGGGCGGTAAGAGGAGACCGCCTGGTCATCTCTATCAGGCTTTGGCAACCTCACAGTTATCGCCTCCCTCAAAGACTCTGAGAGCAACCCCCTCTCATAGGCCTCCTGATACATTTCAAGTAATCGCTCAGCCAGTTTTTCTTGCTGGCAGCGATAAAACTCGGCCGGGAGACCATCTCTGCCAGGGGCCTTGGCCGACTTTAAGGTTCTGAAAGCCGTCAGTATCTCCTCCTTCATGATAGGAGCATTCAGGAGCAGACTGTCTTCCTCAGATAGTTGAGGCAATCGTATCTCCTCTAGATAGGACCTAATCTCGGGGGGGGGCTTGTTGTCTCAGGGGCTCCATATACGGCCTGCAGGTGTTCCGTCAACACTTCCATAATTTCTTGCTGTGAAAATCTTAGTCTATCCTGTTTGTTTCGGAGCGCCGATATTGGTGAATGTCGATTCTCACCACGGATGAGCATTGAGAGCATACAGCTCGCTTTGTCGCCCTCACTATGTAGCCTTTTCCTATATGTGGAGCAGGAGAATTTATCAAGTCTGTCCCAAGTGTCCAGTACTTCAGCCCTACACTCCTGCCAGGCCTGCAGACAGAGGTCATTCAATCAGATCTTTCTCCAATGCGCCTAGCCTCTTCTCAAGCCTATCAAGGTCTGCGAGAAGTTGTCTCTTTACACCACGTTATTTTCAGGCAGTCTCCTCTCAATACCACCTTCATAGACTCCCAGTCCATTGCCCTAGTTGAGGCGCTGCCCCAGTTATCGTTAAAATAGCCATCTAGCGCCCTAGTTAATTTGTGCACGCACCCCATATCAGATAATGCTTCCACACTCATTCTCCACAGCGGAATTGCTGGTATCTGTACCTGCATGCAAATGAAAACCAATAAAGGCGAGTGATCCGAAAGACAGCGAGCCAAATACGCGGATGCCATCACCAACTGTAGCGCCACATCCAATACCAGACAGTAGTCTATCCAACTATATGTATTAACAGTGGGTACATGAGTACTCCCTATCCTGGGGATGGCGCACCCTCCAGACATCGCGTAGTCCTAGAACTTTATTCAAAACCAACAATGCTGCTGTCATTGCCGGCTTAGTGGCCATTTTAGGGGGGTAGCGATTCATGGCTCCATCAAGCACACAATTCAGGGACAGAGAGCAATCTTATGATCCCAAAATCCCCAAAGGAATTGTCCCCAATTTTGAGGAAGGAGATGGCATCCCCAAATGGTTCACAGCTTTTGAGAGAGCTTGTGAAATTAGAAAAGTGAGGAAGTCACACGGTGGGGGCTCTCCTTTGGGAACTGTTCACTGGTAACTGCAGGGACAGACTCCGGACCCTTACAGGGGCAGATGTTGGGTCTTATGACCTCATGAAGAACACTCCGATTGACGGCTTTGGATTCACAACTGAGGAATATAGGATTAGATTCAGGGGGGCTCACAAAACCCAAACCAGTCCTGGATTGACTTTGTAGACTACTCAGTTAAGACACTAGATGGATGGTTAACTGGAAATCATGTGCATGATTTCAATGGACTTTGCAATCTTTTTATGAAAGAACATATCCTAAGTAATTGTACTAATGAAAAGTTGCATCAACATCTGGTAGACCTAGGTCTAATTTCTCCCCAAGAATTGGGGAAAAAAGGCAGACCACTTCGTCAAGACTAGGGTAACAAAAACAGCCACTGGGGGTGACCAAAAGAAAGGGGCTACCAAACGTCCCCAGGGGAAAGGGGGTGAGAACCCCAAAGACAAAAACCAAGGGCCTTCAAAAGGTCCCCAAAAACCTGCTCAAGGGTGTGGGTCCCAAAACTCTTCCCAGTCCAAAGGTAGGTACAAAGGGAAAAACTATTCCAAGTCTAAATTGTTCCCATTGGGGACTCTGGCGGGGAGACCAGAAGCAGATATGCCAGATCTGGCCCTACCCTGGGAGATGAAGTGTGTAAGATACCTAGGCATAAGGGTCCCGCATGATGCCAAGGAGTCTGAGGAGGCTAATATAGGGAGAGTCATAGGCGGTCTGAAACAGAACGTAAAATTCTGGAATACACTTAAACTTTCATTGATGGGGGAAAATGCCCTGGCCAAAATGGTAATGCTCCCTAGGTGTTTATATATTTTCCAAGGCACTCTATATGATATGCCTAGGCGAGTCTTCTTGGAACTGGAGAAATTGCTGGTGGAATTACTCTGAGTTATGTAACAATGGGGTAACCCAAAATACCGCTGGACCCGGGTAACATACAGTACAGCAAAAAATGGTCACAGTGGGAATAAATTTTGCATGATACGAAATTGAATTATTCAAACATCACCATGACAAATTCAAATGAATGTGATTTATTCTCTTAATCATCACGATTATCGAAGACAGCATGAAGTTCTGTACATTTAGTCAAAACGGTACTCTGAGAAGGGAATAGAGTGCTCAGGAGGGAATGTGTGCTTGTGAGGGTTGTAGGAAAGGAAAGGCAATGTGCAATATATACATCAGATATAGCTGAAACCTATCCAACCTAATGATGGCAAATTAATACAAAACAAACATTGCATTTTGTAGGCTCAGATAATTAATCTCGTTCGTCTATGCTTGAAAAGTAGTGAAGGACCGTCAACGTTTCGACCCCTATGTGTAATAAAGGTAATTCGTTCCTTATCCTGGGGTCTTCATCAGGAAAAAAGATTGAAGGGGAGGAAAGAGCACCCAGAGACAATCAGATAATTCACATTAGTCAGGTGATGAGGGGTGCTAATCATTAAAAAGTTAGGGAATGACAATGGATGTTTACCGATTTGTAGCAGCGTGAGAAATCAGGCAGCAGACTGAGAGACGGTGGGCCCTTAGGCTCCTAAGTCAGAGAGAACAAGGAGAATAGATATTAGGCTCATATCTCATCAGGAAGCCCAGGAGGAGGGGGGGGAGTTCAACCCTAAAATGTACAGAGGACACTTACTGTAAGGTGTGAAGTTAGATCACGAATACTCTTGGAATATTAATGGGCTTCGAAGCCTCATACATCACAGGGATCGGTGGGTCTTGACTTCCACACGCCCGATCAAGGTTGGTCAACAACCTTCTAAAATAACAAGCAAAAATCTAAATAGAGTAGCACCAAAGGGACCGAAACTAATTTCAATACAAGAGCAACCACCAGGATGTTAGTTAGGCCTGTGTTGTTCGTACAGAACTCATATCTCGAGGCAAGACGGTATCAAGAGGCAAACAACATTAATCCTCTGGGTACGCGGTATGAACCGAAACTTACTGGTTGACCTGGAAGTACGTCTCACTCGAGGTGCCCATATACCCTAGAGCCGGAGTAAGCATCCCTGTAAGTTGGTATACATAACTGGGGGCTGTTTGCTCGCACGCGCCGTTAGAGAAAGGGACTGGTCATAAAACAAATGTGCGAATGCACATGGTAGAATATCGACTTCAGCAGAGGTGGCCAAAGTATGGTGGCAATGGTTGAAATGACCCCGTGCTGGGAGAGTTAGTAATAGCTGCGCTTTTTGGTTCCAAAGATGGGCGAGGCTCACCCTTAAGTATTGCTGGTTGGGCAAGTGCATTATTACTCGCCGCACATACTGGAGAAAAAGGGGGAAGACATACCCTTTCATAAAGCATAAGCAGTTAAATAACTTGACCCATTATGTGAACAAGCGTTTAAACCCGCCCGCCAGGGGAGATACATAGTCATTGGACTGCCTACCTTTGAAAATAGGTGCACTTGGATTTCCTTTCACAAGTATAATGATTACATCTGAAAGAGGAAAGGAGAAGAATGCCATGCATTTAGAAGTCTTTCAAAACTTGCTCAAAAAATGCGTATCGTTTGCTCACGTACCTGCTACCGCTGTCCGACTTTGGAAAATGACAGCCGGGTCCGGTAATGTGACACAGATAAAGACGCGTTCAATCGCGCGCACGCAACGTACGCGGGGTGTGCAGTCGCTAGATACTAGCACGTTGTATAATGGAGCCCCGCTCCATTTAGTCAAGGATGACAGAACCCGCCTGCCTGGGCGAGAAGCGGATTGCCAATGACGGCGAGAATATCAGAGTGTCAAATTGTAGCATGGATCTTTGGTCAAGGTGTCATTGGAGTAGAAATAAAAGAATTTGTGAAAGGAATTTATAAAATGTCCTGATTGAATATTGGAGTCCCGGGGGCGGATTTAGAAGCACTGAAGTGAGCGCAGTGGCATGGTGTTATCGGACAGTCTCCTACTCGTATAGGAAGAAAGGATCTAAATGATCAATATAGATGAAAAACATTTTATGACTGGTTGAATGTAAACAAGTCAGTGTTGCACACGGAGTCAAATGTATCTCGTATGGCAATTCTGTGCAAGGTGAGCCCCTGCTTCTTAACATAAAATGGGCTCATCCACTGGGTTTTTTGAAAATACACTCACAGCGACAGCTGGAAAATAGTGAACATAGCATATAACAAAAAACTTTATAAAGAAGCAGTTGTCATATTGGCTCAGCACCATGTTATAAGGAGGTCCAATATAAATTAAGGGGAAAGGCATTTTCAGGTGTAGCTAGATTAAGGCAATTACATTCGACACTATTATTACAATTGGAGCCTTGTTGTGGCATCTGCATTACAGTACCTAGCGATACAGGCTAACAGACCAGCTTCATACCGTATAATGTTAACAGTTGGAGGGCTATTCATTGCTCAGCGATAGATAGTTGCGCATTTGTGGAGTCTAGTTCATTCAGGCCATTGTGGACAGTGTCCATGGTGTGCATCCATTTGCATTCCCGCACATTAAGAACAGAATTCAAGTCGCCACCCCTAACACCCAGGGTAACCTTTTCCAATACCACCCACATGATCGATTCGGGTTGGAGTCCCAATGCCTGAAAGTGATCTACCAGAGGTGCCCCAACGGTGCCACACCTGATCCTACTACAGTGCTGCAATATCCGTGCCTTTACCTTCTGTCGTGTCTGGCCTATGTATATCTTTTCACATGGGCATAAGATGGCATAAATCACATCTGTAGTGTTACAATTGGTGTGTACCTGTAAGTCAACCGTGTGCTGTTTATAACAGAACTGTTTGGTTTCAATGGCCCATTTGCAGGCTTTGTAGTGGCCACACTTGAAATGGCCCTCAATCTCCGGCAGGTTCCACATTGTCTGAATAGTGGGTTGGGGAGGTACTTCAAGGAGTGATCGTACCACATAGTCTCTTATATTCTGGCCCTTTTTGTATTGGAGGGTTAAGTATCTCCAGATCATCGGAGAGGAGTTTCCAATGTCTGTTGATGATCTGTTTTATCTCATTGCTGCGAGTGATGTATGTTGTCACGCATATCATCCTGTCAAGGGGTATGTTGAGCGTTGTTTAGCTTGTTAGGGATTCTCTCTGGTTAAACCATGCTCTTCCTAGCACGTTTAACCATTCTTCTGGGATATCCACGTTCCACAAGCCGGTTGATGAGATCAGATTCTCTGAAGTAATCTTCCTTGTGGGAGCAATTCCACCGAATCCTCAAACTGGCCAAAGGGTAAGTTGTCCCGTAGGCCCCTCGGGTGGTGGCTGCCATATCTCAACTGTGTGTTCCTCGTCGTTGGTTTCCTGTATAGTGTCGTATACAAACAGTTATTCTCAATTTTAATAGATATGTCCAGAAAATCGAATGTGTATTGGTCCCAATGGATGGTAAACTTGATGTCATCGGATTTTTCGTTGAGCCATCCAAAGAATGTTTGTAACTCCGTTGGGCTGCCTGTCCAGATGAGCAGCACATCGTCTATGTACCGTTTCCAGCACGTCACGTTGTCCTTGAATGGATTGGTCTGGTTGTAGATAAATTTGTCCTCAAAGTTGTCCATGTAAAGGATAGCCAAATCCGGGGCAAAGCTGGCGCCCATGGCCACGCCCTTGGTCTGCAGATGGTACTCACCTTAAAGGAAGAAACAATTCCTCATCATTGCTATTTCTAAGAGTTGGATAATAAACTCAGTTGGAATTTTTGCTGGGAGAGGCCTCCTATCCAGTGCTCTCCTGATGACTTCCAGAGCAGGCCGCTGCGGGATGCTGGTGTACAGCGAGACGATATCCATAGTAACCAATAGCTGGGACTCTGGGTCAAATGGCATATTGTCAACCAAGTTGATGACTTCCATTGTGTCACGGAATTATCTGGTTGATTCTGCCAAGGGTTTTAAAAAGAAATCTACAAATTTGCAAAGTGGTTCCAGCAAGGATCCGCATCCGGACACAATAGGTCGTCCAGGGGGGTGCTCCAGGTTTTTGTGCACCTTGGGTAGGGTGTATTAGGTGGTTAGGTGAGGTTGCTTCTGATTCAGGTAATTGAAGTCTGGGTCGGACAAAAAAAACAAGTTCTCTTCCTTCATCAGTAATTCGTAGAATCAGTTTACTGATTTCCTTGGTGGGATCTGCATTGAGCCGTGCATAGCTCACCCCATTTCTCAATTGGGAGTAGATCTCGGTCTTGTAGTCTGGGGTGTTCTGCACTACGATGCGCCCTTAACGGCACGCTTAATCACAATCGACTTGTTGTTTTTGAGTGAGTTCAGTGCCTCGCGTTCACCCTTGGTGACGTCATGTTTGACGTATTGTCTTGTGGAGCATATCTTCAATACAACCTTTAGCACCACTTTCATATGTTAAGATCTTATGTGACATCATGTGTGTTGGTGGCATGAACGTAGATGGTACCTTCAGGCCTGTGCGTAGCACCGTTGGGGCACCTCTGGTAGATATCTTTCAGGCATTGGGACACCAACCCGAATCGATCAAGTGGGTGGTATTGGAAAAGGTTACCCTGGGTGTTAGGGGTGGCAACTTGAATTCTGTTCTTAATGTGCGGGAATGCAAATGGATGCACACCATGGACACTGTCCACAATAGCCTGAATGAACTAGACGCTACAAATGCGCAATTATCATCGCTGAGCAATGAATAGCCCTCCAACTGTTAACACTATACGGTATGAAGCTGCTCTGTTAGCCTGTATCACTAGGTACTGTAATGCAGATGCCACAACCAGGCTCCAATTGTATTAATACCGTGTCTAACGTAATTGCCTTAATCTAGCTACACCTGAAAATGCCTTTCCCCTTAATTTATATTGGACCTGCTTATAACATGGTGCTGAGCCAATATGACAACTGCTTCTTTATAAAGTTTTTTGTTATATGCTATGTTCACTATTTTCCAGCTGTCGCTGTGAGTGTATTTTCAAAAAACCTAGTGGATGAGCCCATTTTATGTTAAGAAGCAGTGGCTCACCTAGCACAGAATTGCCTTACGAGATATATTTGACTCTGTGTGCAACACTGACTTGTTTACATTCAACCAGTCATAAAATATTTTTCATCTATATTGATTGTGGGCCGGCATACAAATGGTGTTGAGCAAATTTGATAAATTGCATCTGTGTGCGCTTGAGTCACTATCTTTCGCCTGTCGCTGCAAATGTTATTATGATAATACTGTACGAAATGTTTATTTGCCTGAGAAGTTGAGCTATGAACTTTATATTGGTGTAACCATCCCTTAAGTTTACTATCGTTTAGATCCTTTCTTCCTATACGAGCATGAGACTATGTCAGATAACACCATACCACTGCGCTCACTTCAGTGCTTCTAAATCCGCCCCGAGACGTCAATATTCAAACAGGACATTTTATAAATTCCTTTCACAAATTTTTATTTCTACTCCAATGACACCTTGACCAAAGATCCATGCTACAATTTGACACGTGGATATTCTCGCCGTCATTGGCAATCCGCTTCTCGCCCAGGCAGGCGGGTTCTGTCATCCTTGACTAAACGGAGCGGGGCTCCATTATACAACGTGGTAGTATCTAGCGACTGCACACCCCGCGTACGTTGCGTGCACGCGATTGAACGTGTCTTTATCTGTGTCAATTTACCGGACCCGGCTGTCATTTTCCAAAGTCGGACAGCAGGAGCAGGTAACCTGAGCACACGATACGCATTTTTTGAGCAAGCTTGTAGGTTTTGAAAGACTTCTAAATGCATGGCATTCTTCTCCTTTCCTCTTTCAGATTTAATCATTATACTTGTGAAAGGAAATCCAAGTACACCTATTTTCAAAGGTAGGCAGTGCAATGACTATGTATCTCCCCTGGCGGGCGGGTTTAAACGCTTGTTCACATAATGGGTCAAGTTATTTAACTGCTTATGCTCTATGGAAGGGTACGTCTTCCCCCTTTTTCTCCAGTATGTGCGGCGAGTAATAATGCACTTGCCCAACCAGCAATACTTAAGGGTGAGCCTCGCCCATCTTGGGTACAATAAGCGTAGCTATTACTAACTCTCCCAGCACGGGGCCATTTCAACTATTGCCACCACACTTTGGCCACCTCTGCTGAAGTCGATATTCTACCACGTGCATTCGCACATTTGTTTTATGACTAGTCCCTTTCTCTAAGGGCGCGTGCGAGCAAACAGCCCCCAGTTATGTATACCATCTTATAGGGATGCTTACTCCGGCTCTAGGGTACACGGGCACCTCGAGTGGGATGTACTTCCAGGTCAACCAGGAAGTTTCGGGTCATACCGCGTACCCAGATGATTAATGTTGTTTGCCTCTTGATACCGTCTTACCTCGAGATAGGAGTTCTGTACGAACAACACAGGCCTAACTAACATCCTGGTGGTTGCTCTTGTATTGAATTCAGTTTCGGTCCCTTTGTGCTAGTCTATTTAGATTTTTGCTTGTTATTTTAGAAGATTGTTGACCAACCTTGATCGGGCGTGTGGAAGTCAAGACCCACCGATCCCCGTGATGTATGAGGCTTCGAAGCCCATTAATATTCCAAGAGTATTTGTGATCTAACTTCACACCTTACAGTAAGTGCCCTCTGCACATTTTAGGGTTGAACTCCCCCCTCCTCCTGGGCTTCCTGATGAGATATGAGCCTAATGTCTATTCTCTTCTCGTCCGCTCTGACTTAGGAGCCTAAGGGCCCACCATCTCTCAGTCTGCGGCCTGATTTCTCACGCTGCTACAACTCGGTAAACATCTATTGTCATTCCCTTACCTTTTTATGATTAGCACCCCACATCACCTGACTAATGTGAATTATCTGATTGTCTCTGGGTGCTCTTTCCTCCCCTTCAATCTTTTGTCCTGATGAAGACCTCAGGATAAGGAACAAATTACCTTTATTACACATAGGGGTCGAAACGTTGACGGTCCTTCACTACTTTTCAAGCATAGACGACCGAGATTAATTATCTGAGCCTACAAAATGCAATGTTTGTTTTGAATTAATTTGCCATTAGGTTGGATAGGTTTCAGCTATATCTGATGTATATATTGCACATTGCCTTTCCTTTCCTACAACCCTCACAAGCACACATTCCCTCCTGAGCACTCTATTCCCTTCGCCGAGCACCGTTTTAACTAGATGTACAATCATGCTGTCTTCGATAATCATGTGATGATTAAGAGAATAAATCACATTCATTTGAATTGGTCATGGTGATGTTTGAATAATTCAATTTCGTATCATGCAAAATTTATTCCCACTGGGACCATTTTTTGCTGTACTGGTGGAATTACGCTGGCATACCGGGAGGAAGTTAAGTGAGTTTGGTGACCTTGAAGCGTGAATGGTGGATGGACGGACTGGAGGTACCCTGTATGGAATATTATTAGCTGGCAGCACAGCTCCTGCATGCAGTGCATTGGATGGATGAAGGGGATAGTTGGGAGTGCAGACTGCTGTGAGGCACATGTGGTGGACATCTGCTACCGGAAGTTCTGATGATAGGGGCTGGGGCCCCAGAATGTTTGCCCTATGCGGTCTGTATGGTTTGCAGGGCTTAGGATAGAACAGTACGAACAGTGATAAAGCGAGCCCCATTTGCGGGAGCACTATGTCCATTCTGCAATATAGAGAGGTCTATGTCTCTGCAAAGATGGCGGAGAGGCGGCTGTGCGACACTGGGAGATCTCTACCCTAATAATAGATTTATAACACTAATTGACGCATTGGAGACTTTCCAATTGGGCCCTGGCAATATGCCAAGATTGCGGCCACCACTCGAGAGATCTGGCCATTGTTCCCTGACGTGCCACCCCCATCCCGAACGCTAGAAGTTATCCCAATGATGGCTGGGGGCAAAAGGCTGATTTCATATATATATAGGGCCCTGAGGGAGGACGCCCCAAAAATAACATTGGCGGTACAAGAGCAGTGGGTGGCACAGATAGAAAAACCCATCACAGAAAGAGATTGGGAGAAGATACGTGAAGGGGTCAAAGGCACATCCACAAATGCGAGGTTTAAGCTCCTTCAATACAAAGTGGTGCATCTGGTGTATCTGGCCCCCAGTAGGGTGCAGTCTATATACCCGGAGCGCTCGTTGGAATGTCCTTGGTGTGGGGGGCAGCCAGCGGATTTTTTACACATGTTATGTTGCTGCCCTGGTATTGATGAGTACTGGCAGCTGTCCTCTTGAAACTCAACGCTGTCACGGGGTGGGAGACCCCTAGGGAACCATTACAGTGCTTACTGGGGCTGATACAGTGTCACAAGAAAAAGAAATTAAGCAGGCGCTTCATGGTGTTGGGGCTGCTACTGGCGAAACGCAGGATTGTAATAAGCTGGATGTCCCCCAGACGCCCGAAGGTAGAGGGTTGGCTGAAAGATATGGCTGAGTGGATAAGCTCTGAGGGATTCTATATGAAGGCAACTCGTAGGGACGAAAAAGTGAGCGACCACTTGAGGGCATGGGCGGCAGTGCTAGCGGAGCTGCTAACACCACCAGATGAGCTACCCCCGTTGATTGTCGGGGACAGGCACAGATCTGAGCAATAACAATGGTTACATTGTATTTGGGGTCTTGATCAGACAGGTGGGGCAATGTGCTTGATTTCCACACATAAGGGCACACTGATGGAGGATGTGGTCGCCGGAGGATTCCCCTCAAGTACAAGGTAGTCTGGAGTCACTTGCATGAGTTCTAGGTTCACTGAGCCTAAGGTGGGGGGAAGGGGGAGGGCGGGGGGGATGTTGATAAATTATGTATACATTCACATGGATGAGATAATTTGATGTCTTGTGCTAAATGTATACAATGTTACTACTTATCTGAAATGCCAATACATATATAAAAAAAATATTGGTCTCTGTATTTATTAAGTTGCTGCCACCATTGATAGGAGCTAAGCCCATCTCTGCTCTTTCTTTTTCTAGCGCCAGGAGTCTGGTCTCTAGATCTAATCTTTTGGTACACCTCACTAAGAGGTTGGCCTCCACATTGAGGCTAGCCTCAAAGGACTCAGACGTACCTGCCACCTGTGTGGGATATAGGTGCTGTGAGTTGTAGTCTTGGAGTCAGGGGCACAGGGCCCTGTTCTCCCTAGGAAGTGAGGAATCCCCTGCATCTTCCACATCTGCAAGATCTTCACCTTGCTCAGAGGGGTGGTCCTTAGCATACCCTGCCAACAGCTCCTGGAGCTTTTGTTTTGAGGGATGGGACCCCATGGTAATGTTTTTAAGTTTACGTAGAGACCTTAACTCCCTAAATTCTAAATGAAGGTAAGGGGTGAGGTCGAGCTCCTCAACCATATTCTCGGTCATTGGTTATGTTTTCACTAACAGTTGGGTTCTTGTTAAGAGACATTCTAAACACAATTCTAACCCCTCTTACCCCTAACTATGGTAAGGTTTTATTTTTCTAAAAAATTCTAAAGGGGCTTAACCAGGCCCTAACAAGACCTTTAGTAATTGGAAAAAATTGTCAATTCAAAAAATTCAGAATTTTAAAGACAATTTAGGAGTTCTGTCATGTGATCAGGTGTTGACCAAGTCAGTCCAACAAATGCAAAGTTGTAGACCCCACCGCTGATCCACTGAAGTAGGAAGCTGGCTCTGTATATACTATACCAAAGTAAGGTATAGTGTGCACAGAGTCCAATGGATCCCCAAAGGCTTACAGACGTTAGCGTAGATAATACCTTACTCTCTATTTGTGGTAGTGTGGGTGAGTAAGACTTATTAGAGGGTAGTGTTAAACATTTATTGTACACACTCAGGCAAGAAATTATGTAACACACTTAAAGACTGAACTCAGACCAATTTGTTTTGTATAAAAATATTTCTTTGTTGTATTTTATTTTTAGAACCAAGCCAGACTTGGTGCAGGTAAGTAAAATAATACTTGTCTCATGTAATACAGTTGAATGCAGTTACAGGTATCAAAACACAGTTTCTTAGGTTTCCATACAAAACACCCTCAACACTTAGAAGTTTTTCAGAGAAAAACAGTCAGTGCAATCCTATGGAGAAAAATGGGGTTATCGTTTTGCAGGTAGGTAAGCTGTCTTGAGGGTTGAGTTTCTGGGGTTAGAACAAGGGTTCCCCAAGGTCAAGCAAGTGCTCACAAAGCACCCTCAGCGGCACTAGGGCGGCCGGGTGCAGAGTGCTGAGGCCCAATGTTAACCAATGGGGGATAGGGGGCCTCCGGTTGGTGGCTGCTCACAAGCAGATCACAAGGTTGAGGGGTTATTGTCTTTCCACCTTTACGTTCCAATTGGCAAGTATGTAATGTTGTGCTTGGAAGCTCCCTTGTAAACCAGGGATTTTGTTTTATTATTTTTTAGAGATTTCTTCAATTAACTGGGAGAGTCCTTTTATGGATGCTAAGGGGTCGATTACGATGTCGTTCGGAAAGCATTCCGACTGAATCGGTTTTGGAATGCTTTCAGACCGACTCGGGTTTGGGGAGTCCGACCGACTGATTACGATGTGTCCGAACACCGTTCGGTCGAACTCCCATTGACTTCAACGGGAGCCTGTGTTCCGACCAACTACACAGGCTCCCATTGAAGAAAGGGGTGCTTGCGGAAAATCGTGCACCCTGTGCATGCATGGAAAGGGGGGCCCAGGGGTAGCCCCATGGGTCCCCATTCAGAGACCCTCGGGTGAAGGGGGGCCTGCTACAGAACCCCAATGTCAGATTCCGACAGCCAATCCGTGTCAGAACAACCGATTCGGAAAGGCTGTCCGAATACGACATCCTAATCGCTCGGTCGGAAACGCGGGGGTTTGGTGACATGTTAAGAGGGATACTCCTGGAACTTTCAGGTTTTAATAAGTGTTCACACCATTGAAATGTACCGCAGATCCTTTTTTACTTGGAGAGGTACAGACATCTCTGCTTTTTTTGTCCTTGCAACTGTATAGCTTTATGCTAAACACTAATTTCCATTTAAATAAGACTTCTACTGGAGTCTTCACTATGCTGACACCTTCCTTCCTTGATTCCCAAATCCTTTGAGACCTTTTATTCTGAGCCATCCTCATTCCAGACTTAGAGCCTGATTAGACGACTTTAGACCCTATTCATTCTTAGGATGGCGGAGCGTAGTTTCTGAAAGGAGCACCGATGAACAGGTCATACATTTGGCGTTCGATCGTGTTAACAGATCCAAACTGTGGTTGATCCTTTTGGATCTGTGTTTGGATGCAGATTTGGTGGCTTTTTTACATTCCGCCAATAATAACACCACTGCGGCGGTGAGATGCAATGAGGATGGTGGTGTGTCAGCTTCCTGGCAAGTCAAGAGAGGGGTCCGGCAGGGGTGTATTCTGGCCCCCTTGCTGTTTACGCTTTACATTAACAAGTTAGAGGACTTTCTTTCAGCTATCTGTAAAGACATCCCGAGAGCTGGCTCTAAACTGATTCCCACACTTTTATATGCAGACAACGCGGTGTTGTTTGCCAAGACTGCCGTAGGTCTTCAAAAACTTTTCAATGCTTTTATCGATTTTATGGATTTTCTCGATCTTCCCACTAATTTTTCTAAATCTCACACTATGATGATTGGTACTCAGAAGGCTGCTAGGTGCAAGTTCATTTGTAGGGGGGTAGAACTAACAAACGTTTCAACCTTCCCTTACTTGGGTGTGCCGTTTGATGACCAAGGGTTTTGGGTTGCGCAAAGAATACACAAGAATAATGTTTTGGCAAGGGCAATGGGGGCAACCATGGACTTTGGAAAAGGGACAAAACCCGTACCTGCCCTGCTAAAGGTGTATAGAGAAAAATGTATCCCTATGGCCACTTATGGCTGTGATGTGTGGGGATACAAGGACGTGAGAGATATACAGGGGGTGGAAAACAAATTTATGCACAGGCTCCTCGCTGTTCTCCCCCTGTAACTCCAGCCTTTATGTTGCATAAGAAGCTTGGCATGGGATATATCTCTGATCTTATTGCTGTCACGCCCTTACTGCGCTGGATGAAAATCTGGTCCTGCACCGCCACCACCTTGAACCAACTTGTTATAGCGAATTGCACTGCACTTGAGGGGGCTCTGCGTATCCCCTAGTTAAAGTACATAATGGAGCAGACAAGGTGGCTAGGCTACCCTGACCTGTATACCAATCCCAGGCCATTACGCCCAGTAGATATTGGGAACATCAAACATTTGTTTCTGGTCAGGCAGCAGGGGGTAAGGGAGGTCAAGGAACTAGCTAAGCCAACTGTGAGAAACGACATAACACTGAGTTTGAGTCCACAGGTGCAGCCTTATCTGTCACTGGTCACCAACATGCACCATCGCTTTGTGCTAATAAGATTCAGATTGAACCTTATACACTGGCTATAAGCCTTTCCTAAAGGTTACACGAAGCCTAGTGCTTTAAAGCCATGTCCATGTGACAATTTTTCTGATCAGGATACCTTACATTATACCCTCTTCTGTGAATTTTATGACCCCCTGCGTAAACAATTCATTCTCCCGCTCCGCTGATCGGGCCAATTTGTCCAAGTAAGGCCTGCATTATTATATTTACAAATGCTTTCCTCCCCTATGGTCTGTTTTGGGGTTGCAAGTTTCTTTACAGGGGCCTTAAGACTTAAGAAGAAGATGCTTATGGTGTAGGTAGGCTGAATCAGTCTAATGCTCTCTGGGAAATATACGTGCCTACTTTTGTACATGATATGGCATGGTTATGTAGCTTGTTTACTCTGCCAATGCTCTGTCACTTTGCACTTTATTTGATGAATTTTAATAATCAGAGTGGCCTCTTGTATTTGTTTTTAATAATGAGCTTTTATCCCCAATTGTCTGTATACATAGCCCTAGATATTATTGTATTTTTACGTGTTTTATTCATGTGCTTTTATGGCTTTTAGGGGCTGAATAAAAAATCTTTGACTCGACTTGCATGAAGAACTAGGGTTGACCTATCTATCAGATCTTATCACGTTTGCAACCCTAACCCTCTGGATTTCAGTCTGCTCCAACAGTTACATTAGATTAAATCGGAAAATCATCCAAGATTGTTTGAGGTACGAAAAGGATATCTGTATTCCCTGGATAAATTATGTGAAATCTGTTGCAAGCGCCAGTGGCTGGGATGAACTATTTTCCGCTCCCCACACCCTGACCAAAGGGGACATTCTCAAAGCCAAGACACTATTTTTCAAACATATGACCTCAACAAGAGAGCAAGAGGAATTTAAAAAATCTCTGCTGGATTATGTCCTGGTCCAAACAACACCTCTCATTGAAACATATCTATCTTGGGTCCCTAGCCCGAGGGAACGGTCCCTCCTGGCTAACCTCCGGCTAGGATCAATCAGGTCAATGCTTTGTTTCCCTCTAGGCCAGTTTGACAAAGCCTCTATCCTCGTGTGTCCATATCTCAGTCCAAACCCAGGAGCACTTTTTCTTATTATATAACTATCATGAACCCTTAACAAAAATGTTTTTAAAATCCATCTTGAAATTGTATAGTTTTACTCAGTACAGGCCAGCCATGTACTTTCTTTGCCGACTCATGAACCCTCCAATCTGTTTTTACACAGGCTATTTTCTAAAGTCAGCTATCCGCAAACGCAACATACTGTCTGTTGGCCATGTTTTATTCTGAGACTCAATGGAGCATGCTTTTGCTCTTTGCACATCTGATCGCCATTTTTAGGTCTTGCGCCTAGTGTTGCAGTGCGAAGCACTGCTCGCGCAGCGCGAGACTTATTGTTAGGGGTTTCAAAAGCTGACCAGACGCTCGTGCGTCATGGCCTTTTTCCTGCGGTTACGCGCGCATGGCCACATCTGTTTCCCATTATCGTGCCCAGACGCGGGCGCGATAATTGGAAACACATGCCTGCAGTGCATGCAAACGGCCATGACGCACGAGCGTCTGGTCAGCTGAGCAGGCTGCCGCGCTCGCTCGCCCCCGCTCCTCTCTTTTGGTGTGCCCGGGACGATTTCTAATCCCAATCCAACCCTGTACCCTGCTTGTTTTCACAGCTGGCGAAGCGCCGAGAGCAGCACTTGGTGCGGAAAATAATCCCATTTGTGCGTCTCTGAACTGGTCGAAAGACCCCGGTCTGGAGTCTAGGCGCTGTGCTTTCTTCCACGAGTGCTGCTAACGTCTTAATTTCTGTGCCGAAGAAAGAAGGAAACGCGCGGGTCAAAGCCACAGGTCTATGAGATGTTAAAAAACACCGAGATTCTTTCGTAATTTATCGCGAAACGTCCCACATAAACAGCACAGTGACAGCCCCTTGATTCTCTTGCCTTCCTCTTTGTGCCAATTTTACGAGTGCACGGGTCAGAGCACTTCTGCGGCAAGCACCTTCCAGCACCTCTGAAAGAACATACTTCAGGTTGTTGTGTTATTGTGCTGGTACACATTACCAGGCTAGGGTTTGAAATCGGCAATTTAAACATACATTGTGTGATCTTGAAAACTATTAGCAACAGCGGCAAATAAAGTATGGAACTCTCAGGGTTTGAGTTGGAAGTGACTGGTTACAACTGCAGTCTTAGGCACAGAGATCCATTTTTAGAGGCCCGCTCTACCATCCAAAGTTTGGACTCTTAACACCCGCAAACACCTCCCAATAACTTTGCTAAACATAACAGCTTGCGAAGGGGAGAGGATGTGGCCTAACAGCTAGAGCGGGTCGACCTCCAACCTGGGGAATTGGGTTCGGGTCTCTGCAGACACGCTCAACATCCTGTCATTCTGGGCAAATCACTGAATCTCCCCGTGCCTACCAAAAATGAATGTGTCTGTGTGAAACGTAACTAGTGCTCATGCAAAGCGCTCAAGTTTGGAACGGAGTAAACAGGTTCAAGACCCTGCGGCTGCGTTGGCTCCACATTGTGTGATTCTGGGCAAACTGCGTATTCTCCCCGAGCCTACACATATGAATTTGACCTCGTGTGAGTAGTTTGGTGCTCATGTAAAGCGCTCAGAAGCCCTTGGACCGAGTTCTCGCTATATAGAACAGCAAATAATAAATGTAAAGCATAGTCACTGCCTGTTGGATTGACCTTGTCTGTTTATAAACCTGGCCGTACCCTGGCTGCTAAACGGTGACAGCAGGAATGCACCAAGTATCATGACGGTACGAGACCAGAAAGGGGATCTGCAGGCAGCACTCTCGCAGACGCACATCCACAAAATAGTACCTTACTTGCCTTTTAAACAAGCATTTGCAATGCAAATAGGTCTCGCATTTACGTGAGTTTAAGCTATTGGCATTGTAAATGACAATGCCTTTTATTTATGTTTTAAAAACGAAAACAAAAATAAAAGGCATTGTCATTTGCAATGTCAATAGCTCAAACTCACGTAAATGCGAGACCTATTGCATTGCAAATGCTTGTTTATGCTGAGACCGGTCAATGCGTTTTATTTTTACTTATTTATTTTTCTGTTTACACATCGGACGCTGATTTGCACTACTTTTTTTTATACCTGTATGATTGTGTAATGACATTCTTTAAGATGAAATGTGATGTTATTGCTTTTTATCTCTTGTGTTTTGTATTGGAACTTTTTATATCATGCTCATTATGTATCTTTAATGATCATTTGTTTTCAATGATTGAATAAAGAATTTCATTGATACCCCAGACGGGGATGCGCACCAAGATGGGATCCCTGAGGACGCACTGCTGCCGTGGGTCAAGCTAATGACAGCGGACGAGATTATCTGAGCTGCATGCCCTAGGCTGGGGCATGTGAAGCGTGTGCCATCACTAAGCCCCAAAAGGAGGCAGTCGTGTTGCCAGGGGTCACGCCAAGACCGAGTAGAAACTATGATTACAGGGCCTTCATGTTAGCGTTACAGTTTGAGAGCCAAGGTGGCGGACATACCGTGAATTGGAGAGGTGGCCAGTTCAAAGGCTGCAGCACGGTAAGTTAGGGAGAGGGGGATAGATGGTATGTAGTTAATGGGTTAACAGCGATACTGGGGCACCCAGAGCAAAAGGGGGGCCTACACAATTCTGGCAGGGTGCAAGAGTGCTGGGGTAGGGTTCTGATGGCTGTTGGATGGCACAACATATCCTTAGAATGTTGACCTAGAATATTAATGGTCTGGGCAACAAATTAAACAGCGTCTAGTTGCCAAGGCCTTAGATATATAAGCTGCCAATGTTGTCTTCTTGCAGGAAATGCATAAGAAGGGAACTAATGATGCTGTGCTGGGCAGGGGGAAATACACTGTGATAAGTCATGCAAGCTACTACTCAGGGTCCAGGGAGTGGCAGTCTTTATCAAGAAAACGGTGGCCTGGCCTTTTATGTGCGTAGAATGTTGGCGGATGAACTGGTGAGATGTACGGCGGTACTGAGTGACTGGGAGGGGGAGCAGCTTGCCCTTGGTAATACTTATGTCCCATCAGGGCTTCAAATGGATACCCTAGCATTCCTGGGCTGACTGCTCACTGAGCTACCGCAGGACACCACAATAATGGGGTGGGGGGGAGGGGGCGCAACGTTAACATGGTGCTGCATACTCTCCCTAATAGGGCTCTTGCTAGACAGACCCACCATATCAGAGCTAGGAACCTTGATAACTTGATTAAGGCTGTGGCTATGAGAGAAGTTTGGCGAACGCTCCATTCATTCTACTCAAGCACCCATAATACCCACTCCCATATAGACCGTTTCTTCACCACGGTTGAGACCCTTCAGAGATTTGTGGAGGCAGAGTATAAGGCGAGAGGGATTTCTGATCACTCGCCACTTGGCATCACCCTAGACTTACCACAGGGGTCGGAGTGACTGAAGAATTGTGGCATGGAGACTAACCAATGAAAAAGAAGTGGCCCACCTGCAAACAGCCACAGATCAGAACTAAAGAAAATGCAGATTCAGTGGGGAAGGCAGCCACTTAATGGGAAGCATACAAAGCCATGATATGAGGGGTGATTGTATCAGGGGAAGTGGAGGATAAACGCAGGAGAGTGCAGCAATGTGCAGAGGTAAAAAAGGGAACTGCTGAACCTAGAAGAGGAATGTGCACGGCAGCCCTCGGAGGCCACGTCTCCTCTGTAAAATGGTGGAATACTGCTCCCTGGCATCAGATGCAGCAAACATGGACTACATAGCCAAAGTGAAACAATTCTACGAAGTCGGCGATAAAAAGGGGAAGATGCTAGCATGGCTCAGCAAGAGGGAGCACTGCAGGCATCATATCCAGGAGATATTGGGCCCTGATGAGGGGCCGGTAGTGGGTTCTAAAGTTATAGCAGAGACCATGGCGGCCTAGTTACAGGATTTCTATGCGAGTTGTGCGCGGTCGTCCATGATGGACCTGCATGGTTTTGTGGAGGACTGCCCATGCAGGAAGCTGGAAAAACATAGGGCGTTGGAGCTTAAGGATGATTTCACCCTTGAAGAGGTACAGCAGGCGTTAACTTAGTTACAGTCAGAGAAGTCACCTGGCCCCAATGGATTTCTGGCAGAATTTTTCAAGAAAACGGTGGGTACCGTAACCCCACATCTCCACAAGTTTTATGATGTAGCATACCAAATAGGTGCGCTCCCTTGAGATTTTAACTTGGAGACAATAGTGTTGATCCCTAAGGCAGGGAAACCGGTCAACCGATGGGACATGTACCGTCCGATAATACTGCTTAATTCGGACACTAAGGTGCTCTCCAAAGGACTGGCAAACAGTCTGCATGGAGTGATTCAGGATTTTGTACACCTGGACCAAAATGGATTTATGCCCCGCAGGTCGACTAGGCTCAATCTCCACTGACCACTGGAAGGAACTCCCACTATCCTTGATGGGTAGGGCCACAAGCCTCAAGATGATCGCCCTTCCCAAACTCACGTATACCTTGCAGAATATTCCCCATGTTATATCAGAAGTGTTCTTTCATAAAATAAATAGGCATGTGAGGAACATGCTCTGGTTGAATGGCTCTCCGCCTATAACACTCCGCACCCTCCAGCGGCCTATGTACGATGGTGGAATAGCTCTGCCCTACACTTGAAAGTACTACAAAGCAGCCCTGGTTAGTACTTTGAATGAGTAGGCCTATGCAGAATTAGAGCATGATTGGGATGCCCTGGGCGCCAAGGGTTATATCTCTACGTACTCTACAGCGGAAGGATCAGCCTGACTGCACAGGCGGCAATCAGAACGGTGCTTTCAGTTTGGTACATCCTGCAGAGGGAAAAGGGGTAGTAGAAAAGATTGACACCAAAAATCCCCTTATGGCTGGGTACAAGGTTGGGAGCAGTATTGACCCTGCAGGGGTTTAGAAAATGGGATCCTATTGGCTTCTCTACTCTAGAAGATGTATGGGACTCTAATGTGCTAGTACTGGTTCACCACCTAAGAGAGGAATATGACATGGCACCAACACAAATCTTTAAATATTTATAGCCGAGGCATGCCCTGCAGATGAGAATAGCCCCAGATGAGAAAACAATAGAAGAGTCCCCCTTTAAGAGAGACTGCCTTGGCCATTAAATGGCCATCTAGTAATCTCCCTTACATATAGGTCGCTCATGAACGATACGCAGGGAGAATTAACACAAAGGGAAAATGGCAGGCAGATATAGGGGGAGCTAAAAGACAACAACCGGCGGGAGGCATTGCAGTTCCCCAGGGAGGTGGTCAGACCAGCACGGCTCCGGCTGATTCAACTTAAAGTTCTCCAAAGAATATATTACACCAGGGTACTCTTGCATTAAATGGGTAGAGCCACAGACGATGCATGCCTGCGGCAAGTGGGGCTCCTTTTTTCATACGTTGTGGAGCTACCCCATGAACTGTATATTTTGGGAGGGAGTGCAAACTAAAATTGAAACAGCCGAGGGCGTGGCAAAGCAGCCAAGATGGCAGACGCATCCTAAAGCCGCTTGCTGGACCTCCTCTGCCATCCTGCTCCATCACCCGCCCTGAGTCCATTATGCACGGATCTGCACCCCCATGGGGTCTCTACACACCTGACCCAGTAACTGTGGGCTGGGTTTCACCTTGCCGGGGCCCTGGGGAGGTGCAGCTGGTGAAAACCTCACCGCGAACCCCCCAATCAAGATGGCGTCGACAACTGGGCCTCAGGAGCGACATCCAGACTGGGCCGCACAGGTGTGTGGCGGCTGGAGAGGAACTGAGTGGAGACAATGGTGAGATTCTGTGTGGGTGTGGCAGGGCCTGGGGGGGTTCCCTGTGGAGATCCCTCACCCGGCCCAAAAGCTCGGGGGCACGGATGAGGATCGGCAGCCATTGGCTAGGAACCGCCTGCTGCGGCTCTGTCGGAGCTTGTACCCGCTCCCCCCTGGCTTCTCCTGATAGCCCCTGCCTGCGAGATCGCCGCGGGTGCTGTGCGGGACGGATTGCGGGCGTCAGGCCCAGCAGCTTAGTGATGTGACCATTCCCTCTTTGACGGTCTCCTGCATGCAGGGCTGCGGCGGGGGATCAACGGGACAGATCGCGGTTGTTGGAGGCCCTGAGGCGGTGTGATTTCTCCTGTGAGACTGCCTTTACCCTGGGGCCTTGGGGGTCTTAGCCTAGTGGGTGCCTTTCCATACATGTATTTGTCCTTCATTTCTCCTCGCTTTGTGTGACTTGGCCACCTGGCAGACCCTTCTCCTGGCTGCTTGTGCTGCCCCTTAAGGCCTTAGGGGTAAGCTGGTCAGAGACCTGCACTGATCTCTTCATCGAATGCTGCCCGGCTGGATGCACTACCATATGACACTGGTTGGGGAGACAACATTGTGGTGAACTTGTTCCTCGTCCGTCCGCCCTGTGGTGTTCTTTCAGGGGATCCCCTGTTCGGCGGGCCACCACCCTCCACCTTGGTAGCTCGTGCTGCCCCTGTTGCCTCTGGGGGGGAAAGCGGGCCGAGCGCATGTCCTGGCGGATGTTCACTGACCGTATACTATTACTATTCGTACAACTCTCTGCTTTGACCTCACAGACGCTGCCGCCTCGCCTTATCACGTCATACCAGGCCCACCTCCACAAACTACGATGGGAAAGGACAAGACCCCCAGCGACGGGTGTGCAATCCAAAATAGACAGGTTCACAACGTGTCCCCCAGGACTCCAGTAGCTGGCCGGCACCCAGTGAGCAGACCTGGTCACCCTATGCCACCACAACATGACCCAAATGCTACAAGCCATTCAGGCCTCAGGGAAAGCCCTTCAGTCAAAAACGCGAGAGACTGGTGTTGATGTTGCTCTCCTGAGTCAGGACCTTCGTAGTGTGGCTAGGAAGGTTACGGAGGTGGAGGGTAGGGTGTCCGCCCTTGAAGATGTCTCGACAGATCATAAGGCCAGGGTGGATACACTGCTTTCGACTGTGTGCACCCTTGAAGCTAGAGCTGAGGATGCGGAAAATCACTCTCGCCGCAAAAATGTGCGATTCGCGGGTTTAGGAGGCTGGCTTAGTATATGATGCAAATTTATTTAAATGAAGCACCTTGCACTAATCCATACAACCGTTAGAGATTTTAGTGGTCTTAGACAACCTTAGAAAGCTGGTAGCTGTGGAGAGCAGCCTTCAGGCTTAGTCCAGAAAGTGTGTTAAACAGCTTGTTTTACCAGATCTAATCATGTAGTATAGGTTAAACGAAAAAGAACCACACAGTGTAGTTATACAAATAGGGCTATTTATTATACAACACTCACTAACACATTGGTATAGGGCTATTTATTACACAACACTCACTAACACATTGGTATATCTCCTACCCGGAGATATAAACACAAATACACACAATACTACAATTGCAAATATTTAAGTAAGAACAATACACAGTGGTCTCCAGGGGGAGACCAAACCATATACTACAAGTGGAATGAGAACATCGACCAAAGTCGGGACTTGGACCAGGAGACTCAGAAGAGCTGGGGACACAAGGAACCACCCAAGGTAAGCACCCAGGAACTCCACGGAGGCTGTGTGCAGAGTAGAAACACAACTGCGTACTCAATAGAAGTCAACGGGAAAGTTGACTGCAGTTTTGAAGAAGGACCCTGAAGAAACACTGTGGAAGACCGAAGGTTGGAGAGTCACCACACCCCTGGATTCCCCAGGAACCAGGATACCTACACCAGGAAAGCCGATTGCATAGGTGCAAAGTGACGTCGGAAAACGCCGTAGACCACAATGGAGGACTTCAGTTAAGATGCCACTGACGAAGACTGTGTAAGAGTTCGGTGGAATCCAAGGGTGGATTCTTGAAGAGAAGAACCTGCAAGCAGAAGGGACAGAGTCTATGCCACTCAGAGGTGACCAGGAGGCACGGAAGAGCGTTGACAGACTGTTTGAAGGAGTAGATAGTGAACTTGTCGATGCAGCTGTGAGGACCAGGCAACACTGAGGAAGGCAATGGAGACATGCACGAGTTGTCCCACATCCGAAGTCAAGAACCAGGGGATTGGTGTCTGAATGGAGCACCAACAAGCCTTGGCAGCAGCGACAGACATGGAAAATGATGAAGGAGCAACGTTGGGACCAGCAAGATCCAAGGGACTCACCAAGTGCAGGCGACTCAGAGCAGGCCCCGAACAAGCGGGGCAGCCAACTGAAGCTCCTGAAGAGAAGACAATTGAGAGGACACACAGGCCGAAGGCACAGGAGTCACAAGAGGACCTCAAGCAGGTCACCAAAGAAGAAGGCCCACGGTGCAGAGGATGTGATGAGGACGCTGATCTTGGCTGGAAGAGATGCTGGAGGCTGGAGCTTCTTGTAGCCCAAAGATCTCTGGAGGGCACAGCCAACAAGCCTTGGCAACAGCAAGTCGACGCAGTGCACAGGGATTTGGTCCCAGCTGTTCCGACAAGGGATACTTGCCTCAAACTTGCTTAGAGGTCAAGTCAGGCCTCAAGGGAGTTGCAGACCCACCACTTTGTTGCTGAGCCTTTTCGAAGTCTGTGGGACGTCAGGAGCAACAGAACGGTCAACTTTGATGCTGTGCCTGCAGATGCAGAGGAGTGACTCCTTCATTCCAAGGGAGATTACTTTGGGTGTCCTTGATGCCCACAGGTTTGTTGAAGATCCTAGAAGAAGCACAGACAACGAAGACTTGCAGAACAGCGAGACCAGGAGCAGCAGGAGTCTTCCTTGATTCAGTCTCGGTTCCAGGCAAAGTCCAAGCATTCAGACGGTCGAAGAGTGATGTGGTTTCAGGCTGGAGTCTTGTCCCACAACGAATCTGAGGACCCAGCCACAGGTAAACCCTTTGATACCCTAAGAAAAGGGTTAGAACGACTCAGGGATACCTCCGAGAGGAGGGGCTGGACAGAGGGGAGGATACCCCCATATCCTTTGTCCAGTATCGCACCAGATCAGGAGCCAAGGGCTCCCGGAACTGTTCCCAATTGGAGTATGCAAGGAGGGCACCAAATGTGCCCTTCAAAGTAGTCTGATGGCGCTGGCAAGTGCTGTCTCCCCAGCCCAATACACTACGTCCTGTCTGGGAGGTTGTCGCACCTCCCTGAGACAGGAAACCTATTGTTCTACCTTGTCCTGCTCGAGCTAAGCTCAGCAGCAGGAGGGCAGAATTGTGTTTGGGGTCGGCTGCAGCACTAGCTTGCTGGCAGACCCTGGAAGGCCCCCCAGTGCATGGAATCATACCTCTAACACCGGTAAAAGTGTTGGGGTATGATTGCAACATGTTTGATACCAAACATGCCCAGGTTTGGCACAACCACTATATAGTTAGCCATCGCATAATGACGGTTGGCCACTATATGTATCAAAATGGCTGACCACACTTACAAAGCCTGGAGAATCGACTCATGGATTTGTAGGGGTGTCCTGCTCATGCAGGGGCACCCTCACACTTATAACCCAGCACCCTGCCCCTCAGGATTTAAAGGCCTGGCTTAGGGGTGACTTATGGGCTTTAAGTGCAGTGACCTCAGATATAAGAAAACTTATATCCGTCTTAAGTGGTGCTAGCACCAGCTCACACAGGCTCCAATGGCAGGCCTGTAGTCACAGTCTGGGTGGTCTTTCATTGGTGGCATAATACATGCTGCAGCCCATGGGAGATCCCCGATGTACCTATGCCCTGGGTACCTCAGTACCATATACTAGGGACTTATAGGGGTACACCAGTAGCCAATTGTGGAGGTACAGAAGTATCTGCCATGTCAAATTTAGGGAGGAAGCACAGTGATTGGGGTCCTGATTAGCAGGATCTCAGTCAGACTAGTCAAAAAAACATACTGACACCAGCAAAAAGCGGGGGGTAACCATGAAGGCAGATCCTACTTGCCTACAGTGGGCTTTCCCGAAGGAGCCAAGAACCCCCCCATTAGACCTTTATCAAGAACTGGTTTAAGCCATGGGTTCCTGAGGGGGCCCTGTTGCCCTGGTTTGTGGCTAAGTGGGCACATCAGGCCCCGCCAAACCCTGTCATAGTCAGGATACGGAACATTTGAGACAGAGACATCATTCTCCAGGAAGACCGTACTCAGGGTAAGCTCAAGTTTCAATCATCCCCCATTATGATTGTCCCGGATCAACGCCAAAGCCAATCCTTTGAGGCGGTTAAATAGAAGCAGAGTGATGTCTCTTGAGTATATGCTGCTTTTTCCGGCACAGCTTATTCTCGTCCATGGGTTCCGCCACAACTTCTTTGATGCTCCGGACACTGTCTGGGAGTGGGCAATGGAACAACGTACCCTGCAGCGATATGTGCCCCCAGATGGAACCACCCAGACAGGTCATGACTTGCTAACTTGGCTGTTATCCACACCCAGACCAAAAGGCTCCCTACCAGAGTCCTCGGAAACTGACCTCAGTGGAACCCGGGTGATGGACAAAAGGCCCATTGTTTCTCCAGCGCCTGATAAGGCCCCACAGCCTGGTAGGATAGCCGCCTCTGATGAGGGAAGCCTATTTGGAGATCCACTGGGACCCTCTACCACACTCTGCAAGTATGGACTGGCCCTGGACCCAGGGCGTGCCCCGTTTTGTGTTCTGATCTCCGGTTGCTGATCCTACACAGGAGGAGTTCCACTTTGAATACCTTTATATGTATATTGTGTATTTTGTTGGGGGATGTTGGGCAACAGATGCTTTATGTGTAGAAGTGTGGGGTGGGGGGGTTGTTGATGTTGCGGGGTGTCAAATGGGTTTATGTTTTCCATGTTTTGTTTTATTTTGTTATGACTGCTCCTGTATATGCCTTGTGTCATTCACTGCCCTGATGCAGTGAACCTGACCACCGGCTCTCAATTCCATGCGCTACCCCTATGATAGAGTTTAGTCTTCTCTCATGGAATGTCAACGGCATGCTGGATCGCATTAAGTGCACTGCAGTCCTCAAATTTTTCGGACGTCATCAGCCGGGCGTCACATAGTTGCAAGAAACACATCTGCTAGTGCTCTCTGGCACTTCCGGCATAGGTATGGTTATGACATTGTGTATAACTCCGGCATCAGGAGGAGTTCCAGAGGAGCTGCTATCCTTCATAAAAACTTCCACTGGTATTTACCTCAGGGCCGCTATGTGGGTGTGGTCGGGACACAAGAGGGCAAACCATACAATCTGTTAAGAATCTATACACCACCTCATTTGCACCGTACCGAGCATGACCAGGATATTGGGGTAGGAAGATTGTCTGGTGGCAGTGGCATAAGAGTTGATCAAGGCGTCCACTTCATTTTGTGACATTTCAGGTTTAGCACATCGGGGTTTGAGATGGTACTGTTTGAGAGGGATAGTTGACCAGGAAGTAGAATGTGAGGTGTCTGAGGGTGGGTTTGTGTTAGACATATCAGGAAGCAAGCTGGGGTTGGACTTTGAGTCCTCACGTAATGAGGTGATTTCGTCCAATATGGTGTTGATTTTAAGTTTCAGGCAAGGTGAGTGTCCTTTGGGCTGTGGTGGGTTCAGAGGGAGAGGATGGGGTAGATTGGTGGTCGTCGTAAGCTATAGTGGGGGTTGAGTTTGGGTCTAGTCTGATATTGTGTGAGAGAGAATCCTGTGTGGTTGTTTGGGTTGTGGTTGTAGAGGAGATATGTGAATTAATGGGGGAAGGTGGGTAGTGTAATGTGATGTGCTATTTAAAGGGATTGGGAAGAGGGAGGGTGAGGTGGGGGTTGTGGGGTAACTGGTTTGACTGCACAGGGAGTAGGAGAGAGGGAGTGCTCAGCGCTGATAAGGGCAGTGGGTTAGAGGATAGGGTGGTAAGGATTGTATTTTGTGGCTTGAAAAAGGATGTTTCCCGTTTTGTGGATGGTGATGAACAGTTTGCCACCAAACTTTTGTGATGGGGATATGGCGAGTTTGGATCCATATGAGATGTTGATGGCATAGGTTACATGTAGGTTCTGTCGGAAATGAGCTCTCCATTTGACAGGTTTTTAGGTGTAGAAAAGGAGGTCTGATATGAGGCCTCCATGTGCTGCACTGTACTAGATGTCTTATTAGTGTTTCAGGGTGTTCTTTGAGGAGCTTGTGTTTGTAGTTTTTCGCTGCATGTTTGGAGCGATTTGTCAGAAATTGAATAGGGAAGGAATTAGGACCATGTCTTTCCAAGGGATGCCTGTGTGAGGCCATGTTAGGGTGTAAAGAGTGTAATGAGTCACCGAGAAGGGGTTGGCCTGAGTGAGGGGCTTCTGGAGGTGATTAGGGTATACATCCCTTTAGGTTTGCCTGAAAACCAATAGATGGTGTTGGAGCTGAGCTGTGGTTGGCGTATTGGGTTAGGGTTTAGGAGAGCATACATAATTTCGTTAGATCATGGCGAGGTGTGTAGGGATGAGGGGGTAGGTGTCACTCAGAGGAGTAGAGTGCCAATGGTAGAAGTATTGGCAGGGGAGGTCGACAAGATGACAGGATCACTGGAAGTCAGAGGGGCCTTGAGCACCGAAAAGTGCTGATGGGTACGCGGACCTTTCAGGTACCTTAAAGGTCATAGGATCTGGGTGCCGGTGGTATTGATGGAATTTATTGGCTGGTCTGTGCAGAATCCTTTGTGGTCAAGGGCAGACAGGGGTCTGGTGCTTATGGAGGTTCTAGTTGGTCAGCTGAGAGAGGTTATCACAGCAAGCTTTGCAGCACATGGGTTTTTGGGCCTTGGGTTAGTCATACATATGAAAAAGTGAAAAGTGCCAGCTGAAGCCAGTGGATATCACATGGCTTTTTGGATAATGGGCTATTCATATAAACAGAAACAAGGCATCTAAAGATCACAAACAGAATAAGTGAAATATCAATATAAACCAGTAAACATCCATAGAAACAAGGCATCTAGTGTTCACGTAAAATAAAATAGGCAAAATATCAATATGAGCATAAAGCGGTGTACATCAACAGCTATTAGAAAACAGTTTCAGAAACATCTGTAGATGAATAAAACTACTTTACAAGAGTGCAATTGTCGTGGAGGATAGTTGGATCTTGTGACCTGCAGGCCCAGGGCATCGTTCGTCTGAGATGGGGGCAGGCGTGACGGGGATGCTAGCAGTTGTCCAGGTGGAACGCAGAGGATCCTAACTGTCGGATGAGAGGAGGGGGAGGTGTGGGGAACTTGTGCAAGTTCCCAAGTGTCAATCCGAGAGACCACAGAGTTCAAAGGCCTCAAGCCTACCCTGAGTTGTGACCCACCCTGTGTTGTGCTGCCCAGCACTCCTCGCATGGGTAGCAGTAGTCTTTCGGCCCGAGACCCGGCTTGAGATACAGGTGGGGTCTCCTCCTCAGGATCAGCTCTATTAGGGGTATTTGGATCAGGTTGTGCTCCTCAGCTGGAGCCCGGGGCGAGATGCGGGCAGGTCTACACAAGGATGCTATCCCCCAGGCCAAGAGAGGATAAGTGCCAGTAGCCCACAGGCTTGGGTGGGTAGAGTAGCTGCCGGGCGGCAAGGGGGGTAAAGGGCCTTCACTGGGATAATAATGTGGGTGCCTAACCTCCCCTAGTGATGTTGTTGCAGGCAGTGGCAATTCTTCGTGTGGGGGCTGGCGCCGAATGGGTCTGCAGTTAAATCTGGCAGGATCGCCAGTTGTCGGGGAAGAATGCGTGCCGGTTGCCACCTCAAAGAGCGACCAAAGTGGCCAGCACGTTGTAGGCGGGTAACGGGCCCTTCTCGTGTTGATCACAGGATCCGCATGAGGCGAGTGTCGCAACACCCCTAGTGGGGTCTCAGGAGTTCAAGTGAGGAGAAATGCCAGGTGCTCACCTCTCAAGGAGAGTACGATGGCCCCCGAGCAGCAGATGGGCAACAGACCCTTCTCTGTTTTTTGTGAGTATGGACATCTGTCTCCCATACGTGGCAGGGGCTACGACCATAGGGGGCAAGCAGATGTGGCTGCCAAGACGGCTCAGGGGCAATGGCCTTCCCCCATGTAGTTTATTTGTTTGGGGATCTTCTGAGAAATAGGCTCTCGCTGGGGCAGATCGCCGATCACCCACTGCCGATCCCGCGGCAGGATCGGTAGAGGCAGAGGGGTGCGGAGAGTGAAGGCCAGCTTCTGGAGGAGAAGTGGAGATTATATTTTTGTTTGGGCCTCGGGCCCATCAAGTGCTGTGCTTCACCGTCATCCCTTGCAGTAGGGTCATGGAGGGGACTCTTCTTCTGAGTCGGCAGTCTCCCAATCCCACGGGCCTAGGCAGAGAATGCTGAATGGAGACCGTTGTCTCCAGTGGCTAAGGCTTTCACTCCAGACGTGGGCAGGTCGCCTTAGCACCCGCTGCAGATCCCGCCCAGGAACAGAGGAAGTAGAGGGGAGCCATTGGTGTTCAGGCCCTCGGGCCCACCCAGAGCTGTATGGTGCAGGGGTATAGACAGAGGACCCCCTACTCCGAGGCAGCGGGTCTCTCAGCCCCTTGGGCCCATACGGTGGGAGAAGGATGGCGGTCAGCGTCTCCAGAAGCGGAGGCTCATTCCCTGGATGAGAGGCAGATCGTCGCAGCAACCGCCGCAGATCCAGCCTAGGATCTATGGGGGCGTGAAGAGAAAAGTTCCAATGCCCTGGACCACCAAATGCGCCACTCTGGCGGACCGCATCGATGCCAGCATCAACAGAAGAAAATAACTCTTACCACTTGTGAAAGATTTGACCTCGGAATCAGCCACCTCCAACTCGATCACCCCTTTACATGACCTCCGCAACAATCTCTCTTAATTCTTCAGCAACATAATCATCATTTACAGCAACTTCAGCATGCAACTGGACCCAACAGATCCCACCAAACGTCTGCCGATCTTAACCAAAGAACCAGTGCTAACATGACCCGTTATCACCCCAGAAAAAACAACTGCCAACATGAAGTACATCCACTCAGGAGCCCAACTGGACCCCTGTCACTACCACACCAAGGAGCATAAGTCGGCGAAAGCCCGACCATGGTCCAAGCTTTCTGCTGAGATATGGTCAACACAACTCTTAAACTCAAAACCTATTTTTGAGACTGACATTCCCTCGGCAGCTGAGTCATTCAACCATTGGTTAGAATCTACACTGGATAAAGTCATTCCGGTAAAAAAATGTAATCATAGTGTGAGAGAAAATATTTCCCCATGGTACTCACCCCAGCTTAGATCGCTCAAACAAAAATGCAAACAACTAGAGAGGATTTGGAGGAAGGATTTCAGTGAAAGCACAAAACATACTTACAGAGAAGCCATAAAGCGATACCAAGCCGAAATCAAAAGGGCACAGTCATCCTATTATGAGGACAAAATTAAAGCAGTATCTAACGTACCCAAAGAAATCTTCCGAATTACCAAATCTCTCCTTGAGCCCACTCTCCATGATACTTCCAGAAATTCATCCAAGGGACAGTGCAATGAACTGGCGAGTTACTTTCAGGGAAAAATACAAGCGATCTATAAGACCCTCCCTGTATCCCCACTACCTAGTGATTTAGATATCCCCTTGACGGAAGTAGTTGGGCAACAGGATCAGGGAGTAGTGGTAGCAGCTACTCCCACCTTGGAGAAATTTCCTCTCTTGGATATGGAGACTCTTGCTAAAATCTTTGCTAAAATAAAATCTGGATCTCCTCTAGACCCCGCCCCTCCGCATATCTTATCTAAGGCCAAAGATGTGATTTTTCCAGCTATCCAGGAGGTGCTTAACATGTCCATTACCAACGGACTCGTGAAATCGATATGGAAGCATGCCATGGTAAAAGCACTACTTAAAAAACCTAGCCTGGACCCCGAAGCACTGAGCAACTACCGGCCCATATCCCTCCTTCCTTTGCTTAGTAAGATCTTAGAAAAACATATAAACTCCACCCTATCAGCCTTCCTAGAAACCCATGAGCTACTTCATCAATCTCAGACGGGTTTCCGCCCACAACATGGCACGAATCCGCACTAACGGCTGTGGTTGAGGAAGCTAGGAGGATAGTGGATCAGGGAGGAGTGGCGGCCATTGTCCTCCTGGACCTCAGTGCGGCCTTTGATACGGTCAACCTCAATGTTCTCATTGAACGGCTAAGGAGAGTCGGGGTAGCAGGAAGTGCTATCTCCTGGATTCAATCATTCCTTAATGGCAGAACTTTTCAGGTCTTTGCGGGGGAATCCATTTCCAGTCCTCTCCCTCTGAACTATGGAGTGCCCCAGGGATCCTCCCTAAGCCGTACGTTATTTAACGTATATGAGGCCACTGGCGGAGGTCATCCAGCCATATGGGATCAAAGTGGTCACCTACGCGGATGACACTCAGCTGGTGATCTCTAAATCATCCACGGACTGACCCTGCAGACCTGGAGCTCTGCCTAGGAAAAGTAGCCACCTGGATGCAACACTCCTGTCTCAAATTGAATGGAGAAAAAACAGAAATCATGTATGTGGGCAACACTGCCAAGCTAACTCCCACACTATCATGGCCTCAGTGCTTGGGCGCCCCTCCAGTTCCGAAGTCCAAGATCAAGAGCCTCGCTGTGTGGCTGGATGACTCACTTAAATTTGACCAGCAGGCAGTGGCAGTGACGGGGGCTTGTCATGGCATCCTTAGAAAGCTACGGAAGGTCCTCCCCCTATTACCCACTGAAGCTAAGAAAATAGTAGTCCAGGCCCTGATTCTTTCGCGGCTGGACTACTGTAACTCACTGTATCTGGGAGCCCCAAAGTCCACCCTAAGGAAACTCCAGGTGGCCCAGAACTGCGCAGCACGACTTCTGACAGGCTGCAGTAGCACGCAGTCAGCTAGCCCCAGTCTGAAAGCCCTTCATTGGCTACCAATAAAGGAAAGAATCTCCTTTAAAGCCTTATGTACTGCTCATAAGACCCTTAGGGCCACAGGCCCCCGAATTAATCAGCCTCTGATCACCGCCTACCTCCCCAGGAAATCTCTTCGTTCGGAGAATTTAAATTTAGCCTGCACTCCTAAAATTAACAGGCAGCGGAGCGGAGGCTGCTCCTTTTCATATAATATAGCTGGACTGTGGAACTCCCTCCCTCTCAATCTCCGACTTGAAACTGCCCACCTCTCTTTCCGGAAGGGTCTTAAAACATGGCTATTCCAGAAGAGTACTTGCTAGCCTTCCCTTATCAGCCTTAACTGCCGCTAGCCCTAATCAGCCTCAGGGTAGCCATGCACTTTATAAATGCTAATTAATAACACCTACTCCAGAGGATTACAACCCATCAGTGCCATGCTCCCACCCATTCTGAATACCTCCACCTCTTCAGCGATTTACCCAGATGCTTGGAAACATGCTACTGTCCTCCCATTGCTGAAGAAACCCTATGCGGACCCTTCAACGCTCGCCAACTACGGACCGATCTCCATGCTACCGTTCCCAGCCAAGGTCTCAGAGAAAAGCATCAACAGACACCTCACCGAAAAGCTCAACGCCCACCAACTCCGTGACACTACTCAGTCTGGTTTCAGATTCATCCACAGCACGGAAACTGCCCTTATAGCTACCACAGATACAATCGCATGGCTCTGGACAGAAGAGACATGGCAGTGTTCATACTCCTGGAACTCTCTGCAGCATTTGACACTGTCCTCCCCCCATCCTCATCCAACGCCTACATGACATCGGAATTCAAGGTCAAGCACTTTGATGGATCTGCTCCTTCCTTAATGGAAGGACTCAATCAGTCTGGCACCGTACACCTTGGATGGCCATGACCTCATCAGCAAAGTTCTGCAATGTTCCTCCTTGAGCCCGACCCTCTTTAACACATACATCATCCCTCTAGCTAGCATCTTCCGCTCTCACGATATCAATGCCCTCTCCTATGCAGATGACACGCAACTCATTCGCTCCCTCCCAGACAAAACACCCAGTACTCAGATCAGGTGCAATGCCTGCATAACTGAAATCGCTCACTGGATGAAGACCAACTGTCTAAAGCTGAACACTGACAAGACCGAAATCGTGATCTTCAGGAACAGGACATCCCTGTGGGGCTCCACCTTGTAGCCAACAGAGCTAGGACCGACACCCACGCCTACCGCCCATGCCAAGAACCTCGGAATCATCATCGACAGCAAACTAGACATGCCCACTCAAGTCAATGCGGTCACCGCCTCCTGCTTTCATACCGGAAGACGCTAAGAAAGATTTTCAAATGGCTCTCAATCAGTACCCAGAAAATAATTACACATGCCCTGGTCACAAGCAAACTGGACTATGGGAGCACCCTCTTTGCCGGGATCAACAAAAACATCACCAGAATGCTGCAGACCATTCAGAACTCGCTGGCCAGAATCATTCTCAACCTCCAACGCCACACTTATCTCAACACACCTGAAGGAGCTCCACTGGCTCCCCATTCACAAATGTGCACAATTCAAACTCCTCATCCACACTTTCAAGGCACTACATAACACTGTCCCAGCATACCTCAATGACATCTGCTTCAACAAACCTTTACACTTGCAAAAACCCCATGTGTAAGGAAATGACTTTTTGTATGGTCACCCCCCAGTTTTTCAACTGATGCTGCTGGTTTTTCGACTCGGAGTGCACTGAGGCCTGCTAGCCAGACTCAGTGCCAGTGCGTTGACCCTAAAGTGTATGTCGAATTGGCTATACCTAATTGGAAATGGCTAACTTAACTAAGTCCATAGTAAATGGTGCTCTGATACCTAGGGCATTTAAGTTAGAGGGATAACCCAGGGCTTGCAGCACTGATTGTGTCGCCCTGGATGTTCCCCAAGTAAAGCAAGTCCCCCAGTTCGCCACTGCAGACTGGTAGAGCAGTCGTGCACTGCTAGTCCTACCTTGCCATTGAAAGCAATGGCAAAGCAACCAATTCCCCTGGACATGTATCAAAGTCACCCCTCTGGCAGGCCTACTGAGCCCTAAAGGCAGGATGCACCATATGACACAGGCAGAGCATGTACTTTGCATGTCCTGTCAGTAAAACAAGTGAAACAACCGTTTCTACTGTGTAAAGACTTGGTTGCTGAATTAGCGAGTACATGGTTACACACTGACCCCTCAGCTCTGCCAACTCCTGAACGGTGCGACCAAAGTTGGCACTCCAATGCATCAAACAACTTGTTACATTAAGCCAGACTTGTATCTCAAGTCCAAATTAAAGTAACTTGTTGCAGTATGCAGGTTTAGCAAAGCTGCCGCTTTGTTGACTTTAAAACACCTATTCCTTCCTGAGCAGACATGGAGCCTGCTCCACAAGACCACTTTCTGCCCTCCTGAAGAGACGTGCTAACAACTCTCAGGAAGGAAAACAAGGAGAGATTGCAGGCCAGGGAGGTATCACATCCCTCGTGCAGGAAGCCACTAGGGTGTTAGCCCCAAAAGGCAGGCTTCAAAGGTGAAGCTGTCTTTGGAGGGCAGATGTGTAGCACCAGCGGGAGGGCTGCCCCATTATTGAAGTAGACAGGCTGGCATGGGAGGCAATGGGGGAAACCAGTTGCCAAACAAGTTTTCCCAGGGACATGTAACCCTGCGGTAGCCACACCCCGGGGGTGGGCTAGTGAAGTCTGTACACCAGGACAGGGGTCTTGAAATCTTGGGAGTGGGCAGAATGGTGCATCCTGGGATAGCCAGATACTACAACCCACAGGAAGTGGTCACCAGGTGGGAGGGAACCTGGTAGCCCACTGGCTATCAACTGCATCCTGCCCTGAGGTCACTTTCCAAGCATAAATGGAGCACCCCTGGCACCCCAGACCTCAGATGTCAACTGACTTGGAAGCAGGACCGAAGGAGGACTGCCCTGCTGCACCGAGGGACCAGCAGACAGAGGCTGAACCGAGAAGGAATGCACCTGCTGAAGTTGGTGGCTAGCGAAGAAAGGGACTGTGCCAGCCGTGTCCTACTCGGGGAGAAGGCATCTTCAGAGCCCAGTCAAGAGAACATCAAAGGCCTCCTGTTCAGAGCATAGGGACACAACAGCTGAAGAAGCCTGCTGGTTTAAGTGGGTAGCCCAAAGTCTTCAAGCCACTGCCACCGCCACTGTGCAGCACCGAGGACTAAGAACCAGCGCACTGAGTTGCATATGAATTCACTAAGCCCGGGTGTGCCATCGGACAGTTCCCGGGATCCTCATAAGGAAAGTTATTGTCCCAGGAAGGATTTACCTGTGACCATGACTGGTAGTCAGTGGCAACAAGAATTCGTGGGGTGTCGACCCTGCAACGAGGACCCCCTCATCTCCGTGGACCAGGCAATCCCTGCAGGAAGACCCCCACCACCATCATCCACGCTGCATCCACAGCATCCTTCATCCCTTGAATCAGGACCACTCCATAGAAATCCATTGCAACAATAAAGTACCTGGAACTGTTGAATGACTGCTTCTTCTGTGAAGTTAACTGTTCTTGAGGACCTTGCTGATCCCCCGAGTAGCTCCCTGCCAGAGTTGATCGTCCCAAGTATTTCTACCCAACCGCATTGACACTTACCCAAGTGTTCTTTGAAACATTTTCTAAGTGTCCAATTTGTTGACTTTGCCAAGGCTTGTTCGCAGTTGAGTCAAATTGCATGGATTTATTACTGCTTGCAAAATCTATATCTCCGGAACCCTCAGTGGATCTTTTTCGTTCTGGTGTCTACAATCTTATAAAAATACAGTCTATTTTTATAAATTGGTGTTGGATTTCTTGAGTGTTGATTCCTTCTTCATTGTTTTGGTGTTGTTTAAATGTTTAACACTTGTTCCTCTGTGTACACCTTGCTGCTCAGCGCCACAGCTAACCAGGGTTGAGCTGAGGGTGTTATATACGAAACCTACTGGACCTAAAGGGGTTGGTAAATATTACACAGTGAGGTCGCACAACCACACCATATAATACACCCCATTTCTTCACACAATGCATACGGAAAACCAGATTCGCCACTGAAGCCATCTCCTACATCACTCCTAAAGCATGGAACGTCTTGCTGCTACACATGAGATCCTCTTCCTCACTTCTTGGATTGCCCAAGAAGCTGAAGAACTGGATTTTCAAGTAGTCCCACTAGGCCGTAGGTGTTCCCAGACTCGCACCTGCTCAACGCCAGGATAGCCTCCTGGGTGTCAGTGCACTCTACAAATCTGCAGAACATAAAAGAGGTGAGTCTTTTATTCTTTCCTACATTGAAGTAATGTTGGTATGGTCCTGACTGATGTGGGGATGTTGTTTCAGCTCCTGGGTGCATAGATGGAAAAGGCTTGTTCCCTTGTTTTTCTTTTTTACACTTCTTAGCCTGTAGTCAGATGGTGTCCTGGCTGCGGCTCTGCTGAAAACCACCAGAGATAGTGAGCTTGTCTGCAAGGTAAGAGGGGATGTAGGTGTGATGGCTTTATAAATGATACAGCTA
The DNA here is from genome assembly GCA_963921515.1 of Calotriton arnoldi. Classification (NCBI taxonomy): domain Eukaryota; kingdom Metazoa; phylum Chordata; class Amphibia; order Caudata; family Salamandridae; genus Calotriton; species Calotriton arnoldi. The sequence continues at coordinate 743,916 of CAWUFW010009253.1, read as the reverse complement.
CTTTTGAAGATGGTGCAGGCTGGCAAGGGGATCCAATGGAGTTCCATCGGGGGGTGTTGTGATCATATTTCTTCAGGCCTTGGATGAAACGTGCTGCGAAGTGTAGAATGCCCCTAAAGGATGATGCATGGAGAGTGTTATTATATCCCACAGAGGCAGATTACACGTACTACTCACCGATCTGGACACTAGGACTCTTATCAATTTGTGATTAGTCTTGCAGTCCCTGATGGACAGGTTGGGAGGTACAGCTATTACCCAGAACCTTATTTAACAACTCCCCAGTAGTTCTACTGTTGGGTAATTCGACTCCGTTGCAGATGTTTAGGTATTGGAACCTTAGGGGGGCAGAATTAAGGGACACAGTGTTCCAACAAGCATACTAAAGTACTTTCAGCAGAATGAGGGTTCCGTATCAGAGGTGGGAACACTCTGGAAGGCATTTAAGGCCTACATTCGAAGCATATGCACTTCAAAAGGACAGGTATCCTTAGATGACGGTGTTCTAAATTGTTATTCTTTGGAGAAGAAACTAAAACTACTAGAGAAAGAGTACGAGGCACAGAAAGAGCCGAACATATTACTTACTATTTAAAACAGACTTAAAGGGAGACAGTAAATCAATAAGGTTGGTACTTGGGTAAGCATGTATGTGTCAGTGAGTCGGGGGGAGACTGGCCAGATAGAACACTGGCATGGATCCTGAGATCCAACAGGGAGCCCACACAGATAGCCGGTATCGAATGGTTCAATAACTAAATCGCTGATTGATATCTTGGGTGTGTTTCAACAATATTACAAGCACTTGAATTCCTCCTGTTCTGCATACGCAACTGAGGACATAGCGCTCTATTTAGATTTTGTTGGCCTGGCTTGGTTTGTATGAGAGATGCAGTAACTTCTTAACTCCCTGAAGGAAGTGACCCGACTAGGGACACCCGGGTCACCACTGACCATCTCTCAGCCTTCCATACTAAATGAAGAGTCAGAGAAACAGTGGAGAATATACACCAATAATCATTTATTGTATACGCTCAGAGCGGGGCTCCTCCTGCACAGTCTAGAGAGAGTACTACAGAGGGAACTGAGGAACTGTAAGCATAAAGATACATTATATGCATTGCATTGTCAACTAATAAGCCTACAGTGGAATTTTCCCAACAGATGTGGGCAAACAGCGTAAAGACAAAAAAAGGTTTCTACCCTTGTATCTTGCACAGTTCAGAACACTTTCAAGGCCGTTCCACCCTGAGCTGCTATCAAACTGCCAGACAGGTGGGAGAGGGCCTTTACTGAGAGAAAGCTATGCACTGGCACAAACAGTACTTTGTTGCAGAAACGAAACTTAGCAAGGAGCATTTCTCAGAATCAAACAGGATTAGTTTCGAACAGTACATAAAATGGCACATGAAGAAGAAAATGGTGTAGCGAATGCTAACTTATACATAGCATTAAAGAGCATCAACGAGCATAATCGAACATCCCCTATAACGGTTAAAGATGTAACAATTGCAATCTCTGCCCAGTCCAGTAGGAAAGCATCAGGGATGACGGTGCCTCTGATTTTATAAGGAATTTTCAGATATCTTAGCATCTAAACTGTAAGGTATGTATAACGAAGCTATCACTGAAAGGGGCGCTTTCTCCCTTGATGCGGTAATCACTGTACTCCTTAAACCAGGCCGTGATCCAGGTCAATGTGCCTGGTATCAGCCGCTTTCATTGTTAAATGTTGATAATAAATCTTGGCTAAGACTCTAGCTCAGAGGCTACAGCTTCTGATGCAGAAATTGGTCCTGACCGAACAAGCTGGGTTTGCACCCCAAATATGAACAGCACTATATCTGCGAACATTTATGGCCTTTACACATATGGTGGATCCAGATTTGCCTGGTATCTGAGAAAGCATTTGATGCATTACAGGGGGTATATTTGCAAAAGTGTTAAAACGTCTGGGCCTACGGAAGTACTTTCTCAGCTTAATTTTTACTGTATACGAATCCATCCGCAAGACTAAGTGAACAGTTTGCACTCCCCCATCGGTAGGGGCACTAGTCAAAGTCCCCTTTGATTTTTGCCCTGGCCACTGAGCCGCTTGCTTGTTCCATTCACAAAGATACTTATGTTAAATCTGGATCCCTTAAGGTGTCTTTATACGCAGACAACATTGTGTTTTATGTCCAAAACCCAAAAACTAATGTTGACCTATCAGTAAGACATAATTTGGTTCAGTGGATACTCAGGGATACAATTTAATTGGGACAAGTCCAAATTGTTCTTGTTAACAGTGTTACTCCTTGGAGTAGAGAATACTCGCTCAGGTGGAGGCCAGACGGGGTGAGGTATTTGGTTGTCCAAATAACTAGAAATATAACTGAGTAGGTGAAGAGAAATTATGGGGTGACCCTGAAGGAATTCGAAACTAGAGTCGAGCGAGGGCTGAAACTCCCATTGTTGATGCTAGGGCAAGTATCAATAGTGAAGATGGTTATACTGCAGACATTTTTGTGCTTGTTGATGAACATTCCTGTATAAATTTTTAGAGTTTTTTCGGCAGCTGCAACTGTTACTCACCAGACTGATCTGGGGTGACAAACAGCCTTGTATTAAATGGAAAGTGTTAACCCGGCCTATGAACAGAGGGGGTACTTGCACTGCTGAATCCATATCCACAACATAATCACACGGGTAAACAATACTAAGTGTTGGTTTAATGCCTCGACCTCTCATGTACATATCAAGGCGGAAAGAGGCTAGCTAGGCCGTACTTGCTTACAACTGTGTTACGCAGGAAGCCAACAGCCCATCATAATTGATATTGGAGGCTGGGCAATTGCCAAGTATATGGGAGTAGACATTCCTTATACGTCCCTCTTGAGTATAACGCACAACCCCTTACTTTCTCCATTGCTAGAGCAAGCAAGTGCAAATTTTTTGAAGAAGCTAGTGTGGAAATGTGTAATATTTTACTTAGCATAAGCTACAGCCATTTTGGCTGTGGTGTCCATTTAGTTTCCTTCGTAATTCTTCCGTCCTCTGCTGCTCGTCTTTCACTCTGCTTGTGTTATCTGTTTTAGTCGCTTCCTGACTCAGCTAAAGCAATGTACGTGCTGAGGGTTTGTAGCTGCCAGTGCATCTGGTCTCAGATGTTAACTGTTGACCATTTTCTGCTGCCATAAGCATTTCTGCTCCCCCTCCCACTTTGCTGACAAAGTGGTTATTCATCTGCCCTGGTTTGCTGATAACCATTTCTAAAACTTGTTCTTCCTATTTCTGTTTACATGCTTACAGTGCAGAAAACTGGTATGAAAGGGACATGGTTTGTGAATTCAGTGTACTACCTCCTGCAGCACTTGAGAGTGTTGTGTGGACGTGGTCCCACTCATGAGTGATTAATAAACTTGTTATTTATTCCAACTCCAGTGCCGATCTCTATTTTGTTGGTCTTTGGACCCAGGGACAAGAGGGTGACCCTGCACCAGTGTATACCTAAAAAGGTACATTTCCACAGTTGGCGCCGGCACGTGGGGCCCCATTGGAGACGCGGCCGTCCAAAGGAGTGGTCTTGACGGAGGATTGAAATATTACTGAGAAGGCGCCCTGCATGAGGAGACTCTTGTCTTTGCAGACCGAAGTGACTTTTCCGGGTTTCCCAATTTGACCCTCCAGGTGGTGGCCGGTCTCGACTGGGGCTTTCTTTGGCGTAATTTTGCAGTGACCATTAGGTCGACCAGAGATCGGCAGGTGAGAGTTGGAGACTTCTGTTTGGTAAGGTCACTAGAGCGGCACTCTTGATTTGTTTGGCCTAGGTCTTTTGGTTTGGATTTGTTATTCACTTTTTGCAAAAATTGAAGGCAGGTAATGTGGAGATTTTTCTCCTTTTGGAATATTTGTTTGGAGTAGTAATATTTTACATATATTTGAAGAACATGCCTGTTCTCAGCACACTCCGTAAGTGGTGTTGCTGCTCTTGTGGTACCAAGATTAGTTTTGAATAAAATCGGCCGGCCCCTCCAGAAGGGACCCCTTATAGGGAGATGTATAGTAAATATGGTATTTCTCCCATAATGTATGGTTCATTGTGGAACAAATACACAAAGAAAGAACTCGACTTAGTGACCATTAGATGTAGCGTTAAGAATTTTGAATCCATAGTTAGATTATAAACACTTCCATTCACATTACCGTGGTAGTCAATATGCTAGCTAAGATATTTTTGTTGGATTCTATTTTTGTGCACGACTGACATACATCTGGGTGCTTGTGCATGTTGTCTGTATGCTTAGGTGCTTGTATGTGTATGTTCTGTGTGAGTATAAAAACCTGTATTTGTCTTGCTTTGTTTACGTCGGTGCATTTGACCCTTCTTGTTATTGGCCTCTCTCTCTGTGTACTATACAAAATTGAAACCCATTGGTTTTGTTGCTGCTTGGGCTGACTGCTGCCTATTAGGACAGGCTGTGCCTAAGTATGCCTGTTATGTTCTCCTCTGGATACTTGGTAGCATTTGAATAATAATAACTTGTTGAGTGTACTTTTGTCTTTGCTAAGCCCTGCGACGGGTGTTACTATTACCTGATTTAATGGTACTCAGTTTTTTAATTTGGAAGGATGAAAGTAGCGTTCTCCAGGCAGATAAACTTCAGTAGATTTACGTAACTGTTCTTTTTTTTACCTACACTATGCCCAGTGATAGAAGCAAGGCTTGCTTAGTATTATGTGTGGTACATGCTCCATAGTGATACATTCAAGCAGCGTGAGATGTATTAATACTCTGCACTTTACGTCCTCGGCATTGCCAGTAATTATATTCATTTACATAGTAGGTGTCTTAGGCGCTCAACAGGAAGCATTATTTGAACACTGTTGGAAAATGCAAAATACTGCTTGTTTTAAAGTACCACCCATCTCATAAGTGAACTTTCCTTGCATTGGGAGAAAAAAATACTCAGCTGGATTAAAAACAGCAGTAAATGCATTACTGTCAGTCTGACCACCCCATTAAAATAAGACGGTCTAAAACGACAGTATGAAGAATCAAAAATAAGTTCAGCTCTGAGCAAATCTTAAACTGGGTAAAACTGTAACGCGACGCCTATACCTGAAGAGTGGTCTAGGTATGGTAACAACATACTCTAGTGATGACAAATTTTGCCACAATTCCTGTCACTGCCCTTTTAATTGCTACTATTTAATGTTAGCCTGTATTTCTACTACTAACAGTAATAGCATACTACCGGTTGTAAGAAATACTAATGACTCCAAAATTACTACCATGTTTAGTGGTAATCTCTGAGGAGTAATCATTTAACACTTGTAGCATTTCTACAGACTAAGGCCCCTGGTAGCTAATACATGTAGGACTTATAATTTTTTTCAGGCCCTTGAAAAAGAATTCACCTATCACATGCAGGAGAGCAGTACTGAAATAGCGCATGTGTGTTGTTTAGCAGTGGTAATGCTTCATTTGCTTTTTTTGGTGTTGCATGACTGCGGTTTGTGTTTATACGCCTCGAGAGTATCGAATCGCTTGGAAAAATGATGTGGTCACAAGTCTCAAGGATAGTCATTTCACTACTGTGAAAGTGTAAAATAATATTACTGGGGAGATGTTAGTTAAGGCACAGGCGGCGAGGTGTAAAAAAACTCATTAGTACATGACCGCTCGGGAAGGGGCAGGGCAAAGCCCGGAGATCAGAGAACAGACATGGCTGGCGGCTTTGTTCCTTCACATAAAGATACACTAAACACCGTCAAAGACACTGCATAGGGTGGGCTCCTGCACCATGTTACACAAAAACTTAGGAAAGAGGCCTTGCATCCTTAGTAGAAAGACATGCTTGGTGTCTGGGTTGATTTAGTGCTTTGAAGCCATGGACCAAAGATTCAGGCACCCTTTCTGAAAGGGCAGCTGATGAATCGGCCTCACGCTGTCACTAACAAGAAGGGTCGGCAAACGGGCCATGTTTGATCGGATTTTGAAGAGAGGTGGGCTGGTCAATACCCATCCGACTCATTTGTAATAAAGGGATAAGTCAGTCTTTCTATGCTTGGGGCTCTGATAAAATTGCAGTAATACTTCTATGTTCATACTATGTCTCGTTTTTGCTTTACTCCAGACTTCAGAGGAATTTAATTTATGGTAGCTAGTTAGTGATTATTACTATTTCTGGTGTAGTTGAATAGACTTCTGCGACCAGATACTCCTGAGCAATGTGAAGCAGGTACATTGTTATTCTTATCATTTCTTGCATCACATAATCACAAAGTCTCTAGAAAGAAATTGCAATTTTGCAGACAGCAGGTTACCTATTTAGGTCACCTCCTGTCTAAGGGGGGACGTGCACTCACATCAGATCGCATTCAGACTATTTTAGATACTCCTGTGCCCCGTACTGAGAAGGATGTCCGTGCACTGATTGGCCTCACTTCTTTTTGTAGGCAGTAGATCCCCAGTTTTTCACACATTATTAAACCTTTGTTGGCCCTTTTGACTAAAGACACTCCGATGCCCCTCCCATGGACTACTGAGTGCCAGAGCGCCTTCCAACAGTTACGCCAAGTCCTTTGTTCTGCACCAGTATTAGGTACCCCAGACATGTTGATGAGTGACTATTTGTCCCAGTTAACGGATAGCTTGTCTTCTATTTATCAGCAGGTGCGGGAAGTTCTTCCTTCGTGAGCCCTGCTGTGCTGACAGATCATTGCGACATTTTGGTCACCAAGAGAGGACGAGCTGCGTCACCTGAAGGGCCTGAGGAAGTCTTCCTGGACCACATGATTCCTAGTGCATCTAGATATCTGCTTCGATCCAGGAAGAAAGACATTTTATCGCAGAAAGAGACTGTTTGAGCCACTGTCCTGGGTGGTTAAAGACTGACTACAAAGGGTGGTAGCCTATTAGTGACTACTCGTCTCAACATTAGTGAAGAAACCAACGCCTGCCCAGGACCTTAGGGCATCATCTATTTTGTTGTTTGCCGATGAAAATGAGCTCGCCTAAGAAGAAAGATCGCTGCGACAACGTGCAACGGCTGTACAATCTGCATCCTTGGTCTGACTTTGACTGCTGCCATCATCGCTACTGTAATGTGGGTAGTGGAGGAAGTAATGCCCAGAGCCTCCTTACCTAATATTACTGTTACATCACTTGCTGCAAAAAAGCACCATCATTTTGATTTGCCGCAACATGAACAGGGATACCGGCAAAATCTGAGAAACAATTAATTTCTTCAAATGTTGCATCAGACACACCAGCTAAGCAATGCTACTAACTGTTGGGTTTGTGGCAAGATTCCTCCTCATCAGAACATAAAAGGAATCCCGTTGTCACCGCTGCCATTCTCTCACAATGGCTCATGCCCAGCTTGGTTCAAACTTCTATTTGCCTCTAAAGTATTCAATCTCTCAGAAACAGGGGATGTGGGTGACCTCAACGACAAACTGAACAAAGTCTGTTACCCCCCGATGAGGAAGGGGACCCACAAGCCAAAGGAACTGTATGGGAAATGGAGGAGTATCGCAAAGGAGATTCCTCCACAAGCTATGTTTTCCCCAACACTCGAACGGCCAAGGGTAACGGGCCTCCTGTTATCGCTGTTACTAGAGCCCGAGCAAATCTTTGTGTGAGCAGTTTTGGCAGTATCCCAGTGGGAAAAAGTGACTGTACTAGAGTATTGAACATTACTGGAATGAACAATAGCAGTTTTCTATCCTCACACAACACTTACTTCATTTGTGGAAGTAAAAGTTACTATCATCTACCAATCGGATGGTCTGGCATATGCTATGTGTCCTTCTTGCTTCCTCCTGTGTTCTTAGCACCTGCATCTTATCATAAAGATCAAGAACTGTTTAATGACATTTCCTTGAATCGATTTAAAAGAACTATAAATAATGATGAAGTGGATCAAATTGACACTGCATTACAGCAATATGTTGACTTTAATTTGGGACTCTTTTTCTTTGTTGGTTCGGCTTTAAATAATAGGAAGATCAGACTCTTGACCTATGTAGTAGTTGCTGTGTATTTATCCCTGACCACGCCCCTTCTGTTTATGATGCCATTTCCAAAATGCATAAAATAGCCACTGAGATACATCAAGATTCAGGAACATGGACTTGGGCTGGATGGTTCTGGAATGTATTTTCTGTATGGGGACTGAAAATATTATCAGCCTTATTTATAATTATTGCAATTCTCTTCTCTTGTTGTTTATGAATCCAATGCAGACCGATGCTTTGTTCCCTCTGTATTTGCACTTGTACTACTTGTCTACCATCTAAAACAAATGTCCAAAATGTAAATGCCCGTTTAGCAATAGACCGAGAAGTCAGCGATATAATGTTAATTGATATACATGATGTTTATCGTACCCCTTTTAAAGCATAAGAAAATGTCTTAGCTTATGCTAAAAGGGTCGTCTGTGGAAATGTGTAATATTTTACTTAGCATAAGCTACAGCCATTTTGGCTGTGGTGTCCATTTCGTTTCCTTCGTAATTCTTCCGTCCTCTGCTGCTCGTCTTTTTCACTCTGCTTGTGTCATCTATTTTAGTGACTTCCTGACTCAGCTAAAGCAAAGTACGTGCTGAGGGTTTGTAGCTGCCAGTGCATCTGGTCTCAGATGTTAACTGTCGACCATTTTCTGCTGCCATAAGCATTTCTGCTCTCCCTCCCACTTTGCTGACCAAGTGGTTATTCATCTGCCCTTGTTTGCTGATAACCATTTCTAAAACGTGTTCTTCCTATTTCTATACATAAACGATTGGTAGTAGCAATCCCTAAAGGGAAAAACCGCACATCAAGAAAGGAACAGCAATATAGTAAGTAACTAGTATAAGCGTGAATTTTGTTCAATACTGTAAAAAATCATGGGGTGCTCAAATAAAGCACCTACTACCAAACGGTGCTATTGGCAAGTTACAAAGAACATGCACATTGACATTTATAACAGCACAGTCGTAGCGCACCCTTATTAGTCACAAAGAATTTCACAAAAGTATCAAATAAATAAATGTCCTAGCAACGAATATTGAGATCCTTAAGTCCACAGGCGAGTATATCTTATTCAGATCATGTGTAGATTTTGAAATACCATCCACGGATCACATCCATTGAAAAAAAGTTTTCATTTATTCATATACAGCAAATTCCCAGCAATTATTGAAGCCAACACGTGTTTCGTCTGTACACTTCAGTATTCAGACTTTTTCAAGGCAGAATAGCTGAAACGTAAGTCAAAGTTCCACTGCGCAATAGGTCCTCCTTATTAGTAGTGTTCAAGTGTACACTGATAGTTTAATTCCTAGGAAATCTGGCAGGTCCACCGCTCTACCCGTTTGGTACTCCCAATGGTCCTATTCCTTGTTCTAACAGATACTCCCCGAATTTAGAGTCCCCAACTTAGGCAAGTAATGCCCCACGTAGTCTTGTCAATAACGACCCACTGTCAGTAGAGCAAAATACACCACTCTTTTCGAGTTGGGCCAGACCTTGATAAGCCGGTCCCTTCTCACGCCCGAGTAATAGGACACACCGGTACGTGTACTTCGTCAAGAAGAAGTACACGGACCGGTGTGTCCTATTACTCGGGCGTGAGAAGGGACCGGCTTATCAAGGTCTGGCCCAACTCGAAAAGAGTGGTGTATTTTGCTCTACTGACAGTGGGTCGTTATTTACAAGACTACGTGGGGCATTACTTGCCTAAGTTGGGGACTCTAAATTCGGGGAGTATCTGTTAGAACAAGGAATAGCACCATTGGGAGTACCAAACGGGTAGAGCGGTGGACCTGCCAGATTTCCTAGGAATTAAACCATCAGTGTACACTTGAACACTACTAATAAGGAGGACCTGTTGCGCAGTGGAACTTTGACTTACGTTTCAGCTATTCTTCCTATTTCTGTTTACATGCTTACAGTGCAGAAAACTGGTATAAAAGGGACATGGTTTGTGAATTCAGTGTACTACCTCCTGCAGCACTCGAGAGTGTTGTGTGGACGTGGTCCCACTCATGAGTGATTAATAAACTTGTTATTTATTCCAACTCCAGTGCCGATCTCTATTTTGTTGGTCTTTGGACCCAGGGACAAGAGGGTGACCCTGCACCAGTGTACCCCTAAAAAGGTACATTTCCACACTAGGACTGCAGATATTGAGCCACCTTCTCGCGAATGGCGCGTTTATGAGCTTGTAACAATTTAAAAATAAAGGAGAGGATACCGCACTCGTGATATTGATGTACCCCTCACTGAGGCAGAAGGCACGTTCGGCATTTTCAATATTCCCTCAAACCCCAGCTGAACTTGCAGTCCTAACTGAAATGATTCAAAGGGACACAGCAAGGATAACAATCTCTTTTATGTACACGGAAATAGCCCATGCAGGTGTAGTACCTGAATACAGAGCAGAACAAGCATGTGAAGTAGATGAGGGTCGGCCCTTTCCAGAAAAATGCTGGTGTTGTGGCTGGGCACAGGTCAAGGGGATGCTTTTTAATTACAGGCATACATTTTAAATGTTTACAGTGCCTATACTGTACACCAGAGCACATTGCTAAATTCATCCAAAGAAACACAAGTGTAAAAAAGTGCAAAGCAATCAACACCGCCAACCTACACATTGCATGGGCTTGCCCCCTAATGTCAGAATATTAAGAGGTTATTGGGTCATTAAGCAGGATTGTTGAATTTGAGATCACACCCTCCCTCAAGATTGCGCTACTGGGGTACACGTACACTACATCCCATAAAGTTCACAGATTTGAGTGCATGTCCCTACTTTTGGCTAAAAGGCGGGTGGCAATGCAGCAAATGTGTCCCAGGGCCCCTGCTGTTGCGAATTCGTTACAGGACCTGGCGTACTGTAGTGCAGTAACAGATGAGTATTGTGAAACAGGGCACCCAAAGGTACACCGGAAATACTATTGGGAATCATACAGAACACATGTGCGGTAGAGAGAAGCTGAAACTGATCCTGATGTTTAGTGTCCATTTTTGCACTAACAGATTTTGCTCTGGACGCTAAAGACTATATTTGTACTCTTGAGTGGGGTGCGGCTGAAAACTCACAAACTAACAATATAACCTATGATGTGCTATAAAAATTATTTCAAATATAAAATTATAAAATTAAAGAATGATTTCTCAAATAGCTAACTAAGAATTATTAATGTGGAAAATGTTATATTTATTTCACAAGTGAAAGGTCAAATGTCCCAAGTATGGCTCAGAAAAGCTATAGTGTTCTACCTTTAAAGTTTCCTCATACTTATGCTGTGCTTTCCCACTATAAGCTAGACATTCTTGCAAAGCCCATTTGAGATGGCTCTACGTCATCTTTGGCTTTGTTACCATCAGAACTGTACCCCCCCTTCCAAGTAAGGGAGAGTAATGCACACTCAAAGAAGACTGTGAGAAGATTGGCAAAGGTGACAGCATGATTATATTCTAGAAGCACAGAGATGATCCAAAATGTGGTGGTTAAGTCACCAGACTGGAGTAAAGATCTGTAGGAAACTAGGCTGAAACTGGAGGCACTGATTTGGTTACTCTACAAAACACAAACTGGAAGGTTAAAGTCTTATGAGCAACAGTTAAGGGAGGGAAGGTGATACTTGGTGAGTTATAGCTTCTCTTTACCTAGATCTGAATACAGATATGCTTGCCAGGAAATGTGCCCCCTTGGAATTTAAGCATCAATTGGCAACAAGAGGTATTACAGCCTCAGCTGGCTTCCCTGTGAGGGCGGACTTCGGAGGCAAGCAATTTGTGTTCTCGCAGGTGGACTCTGCCAATGCTTTTTTGGACAACCTGCCCAAAGAAACTCCACAGCGATAGGGGATTCATTTTACCCTACAATGGATCCTGAAAGCTGCCGCAAGGGGAACACAGTTCCCCAATGGACTGGCGGACTTCCTTTGGGAGGGAAATATGGGGTAGGAGGGGTCATAGGATCAGTAAATTAGCGCATCTGTGAGTAATTCAGTGAAAGAATCTATCCATTTCCTATGATGGGATCTATTTTAATAAAAAGATTTAAACCTAAACTATTCTGCCTCACTAATAAAACCTTCCCCATGAACACACCCTTATACCTCTCCAACCTCCTCGCCATCCCAGGAAGCCAAAGAGTACTTGTGAACTTTACAACCGAAAACCCACACTACCTGAAGTTCCCCGGCTTAAAACGTCTGTTCAGAAACACTCCTTGCGCAGTGCGCCACCTCTGCCTGGAACTCATCTTGATCTTAGAACAAACCACTCTCTGATTTCCTTTAGAAAATATCCAAATACAAACCTCTTCTACATTTACCTGAATTAACTCATTCCCCTATCACTAAAATAAGCACCTCACCTTGGTATAGGTCTTCTTTTACTCTTTGGTGTATAACTTGGCTTGTAACGATTCCTACTTGGCTTGGAACCCTGCTGTACAGTTTTGCTATTGCTGTCATGTACGACATTCAATTTCATTGTAAACCGCCCTAATACTACTTGTGGTGTTGGTCACTATGTAAAACAAGTAAATAAAATGCTCAAGGCATTTATATAGCACAGCGAATTACTTAGTTTTTGGGCATTTTAATTCAAACAATTTGAGGGTCACAATGCAGCTTTTAGTACAATGCTTTGCAATCACACTAGCGCTACCTGCAATTTAAACAGTAAATTGAATTTAAACTGTCAATGTTGGTGCACATTAAATCCACAGTAAATATGTTAAAAAGGTAAAAGGAATTGCCAAACCTGATTTGGAGTAATGTGGGCAACACTTGCAAATACGTTTGCAGCACTTCTGGAGGCAAACACTTGCTGTGATATCTGCATACATTTACACAGGACGTGTTTACATTGAGCAGCTGTGAATGATGAACTAATTCAACTGCTCTTTGTAGGACTGGTTTAAATATATAAATATAAAGCTTCCACTGAAAAAGGGCATTTCCTTTCAAAACCAAGTGGCAAATGTGGCTTGAAATTTGCTCACTCAGCTGGTTGTCATCTCCAAACACAACAGCCTGATAAGACTGCAGGGCATTCCACTTCAATAATATGTCACCAGGACCACTATTAGGCAAGATTCCTTGAAACCTATAAGAACAGCGTGCAGCTGGTTCAACATCTGTGATTGTTTCATTAAAATCTTCAAATTCATCAAGTTGATCCATGTCAATGGTACAAATGTTGCAAGTTGCAGGTTTTATTTTTGTAGAAACCTCTCCACCACCTAACTGGTCTAAGAGAAGTTTGTTAAGTATGTCCACAATACGCTTCTGAACATTTTTCAGTATAGGTAACTGAAATACATGAAGAAGTGGGGTAATGACAGTCTTGGGGTCCATGCAGCAGCATATTCCCACATCATGAATACCTGAAAGAAGCTGCATGTACGTGCTAGTCAAAGAAACATGTTGGAGTAAGCGTAGACATTGCTGTGCACATACAGCAATACAGCAACATCGGTCAGGATAACACAAATCTCCATTACCAATTTCATCAAAAGAGTTTTTGAAAGATAGATTTCTAAAAGCAGACACTGGAAGACCAGAAAGATCTCTGTGGTGGTGCATAAAATGTGAATATTCACATCGTCTGTGTCTCCTCCTTGTACACATGGTTCGATGCAGTTGTTCTGCTTTCACTTTTTTTATTGTTCCGATTATTTTTATGATGCTGGAAATCAAATATTTAACATGCTCTGAAGGCTGAATGAGAGGATCTTCATCTCTTGCAGATAACCATTCCATTTGCAGCACTGCTGTTTCAAAGAGCTCAAACCCCCGGAGTCGTATAAACTCATGAACTAGATCAATGGCTTGGCTGAAATAGAAAGAATTTGAAGAAGCAGTCTGCAGGCAACAAAACAAAATTTGTAAAATTCCTTCCAAAAGTTCGGATAACAAAAGGCATGTGTGACGGCACTTGGAAACCGCGAAATTCTGCTGACTGCCCTCTAAGATTTTCCTTTGTCTTGCAGCGAATGGATAGGACTGTTTTTCCAAATATGCTTTGATTTTTAAAGTCGATGTAAGCAAATTAGTCATATTTTTTCTCAAATCATCAGGCATGGCTTGTGAGCTCATAATGTTAACAGATATTATATGTAACACTGTTCTAAAAATCATCCGCTGAACTAATGCGATCGGCTCTTCTGTCCAGCCAGCAGAAACCATTTCAGCTTCCGTAAAGTCACTGATGTTGTAACCGCCTCCAAACCCAGACAAGAAATCTGTTAAAGTTGGTACCACACTGGCTACCAATGGAGAATTACGATTCAAATTCACATCAATTATACAAACTTTTTCTAACAATGATAGCAAGACATGACACAGGTCAAAGGGAGAATTGTCCATGATATTGAGAAGTGAGAGATCATTAGAAGTTTCAAAGTTGAAGCCTGGAATGTTCTTTGTAACATTTTCTAAATTGATGGTGCTGCTAGGGAGGCTCTTCTCCATTTCTGTTTGCGGCCCCACCCCAAAACTTGCAAGACATTCTTTCGGATCGCACAAAACAATGGACGGTAAACACTTTTCTTTCATCATCAATGCATTAGTTTCATCAGAACTTGCATCTGAATCTGTAGTTGATAGATGGCTATTCGTACCATTTCTCACAGAGTATAGATTGGAAGCTCTGTGTGGAAGTCCAGTTTTCTTTTTTAAAGATCTTTTCTTCAGAGGATTTTGAACAAGTGCAGTGGAACTTCCCTCCGTAACAGTTTTTTCCCAAGTAGTAACCAACGAACTCACACATATAAAATCTGAAATAGAGAAAAACTGGAAATCAATAAGTAAAAAATAAAGAGAAGAGAGCTCTTCACTTTGTACATTATAAATATAATCACTAAATCACACGTTAAGACATACGATAACGCTGTAACTCTTTGGCAGTACCTCTCATGGTACTCAAATGGTGTCTATTATATATTAAAGACAATTTTCAAATTAAAACTTTGTCTGTGCCTTAGTATTAGGATAGTGAAGAACAAGAAGGAATACTAACCAAAGCTAACTCATAAATTGCTTTAATATCCATCCATCTATCTGCAGTGTGATTCCACCCCCCACCCAGCACTAGCAAATCCGGGGACGGTATTTACTTGTTCCATATTTTATTGCTTCACATGATTGTCTACAATGTTGTATTGTGTATTGCCTCAAAAGATACCTTTCACTTACAAGCCCTATTGGGCTTAATAATGTTTCTTGGATACATTGTCATAAAAGAGATGATGTGATTAATAGATTGTTTTCTTACAGAAAAGCACCTTTGCAAATTATGTTTAACCATAACATCTAATGTGCAATTCTAGAGTCCACATTATAATCATGAAGTTTCTTGTCCATATTTTCTGCAACAGGCTAGGGTATAATAAACCCACATTAATAGTAATGCTTGTGTGCGCACGCTGATGCAGGGAGCTGGGGATTCCCAAAAGGAGATAGGCTTCTCAATCACTACGAGTCATTTGGTAGATCTGTTGCCCTCCAAACGCCTCTCCACATTGTACTGCTTACAGGGACGGGCTGCAAAATACCCAATATTTCTCTCTTTTTCTGTATCAACCAAAAAAAGGGCGAAGAGAACCACAACACATCCATCCTTTCATGTGCTATTCTGAACTAAAAAGCAGATCACACTTCTGTGAAGACAGATGTGGAAGCTAAAGGCTCCTTCACACTTCTCTAACCTCGCTCCTACACATGACCACGAGCAAAGCAGTCCTTTTTGTAGGCCCCACCATCACACTACAAATGGGACAAACTGAGTCCTTCAACACTTGTTTCTCTAATGTCCCCCCACCTCTACCGTACACACAAAAAGCCATAGGCTCAGCAAAGCAGTGCTCTCTTTGGTGGAGAAAGTGGGATGGGAAGATCAGCTTCTCCCCCCTCTCCAAATTCGATCGTGCGTAGGATGAAAAGCAAAATAGATGAGCAATGACAAAAGTGCTTTTCACACCCTGCTAACCCAAGGTTCACAGACTAGCAGCTGATTCCAGATTGAGTGAACTCAGTCATCTAGATCTTGCTCAAAAAAACAAAGATGCGTTACGGAGCAACGCAACATATGTGCAGAACATTGGGACATTCAGACAACAGTCTCTCCATCCGCTTACCAACGTGGCTACAAGTTAATGCTTGCCTCAGTCTCTGAACTCTCCTGTGTCTTGCCACTAGTCTACTTGTTTCTATTTTCTGCTTTTAAGTACCGGTTGAACTCGTTTGCCTGCCCAAATGCTCACCACAAACTTTCTTGCAACAGTCAAATGAATGTGCACTAACAATTTTTTTTTTTTCAAATTTTCCAATGTAAATCTTAAAATCTTTTATTACATTTTGTTCACCTGCATGAAGGTCCCTACTTTTCATGTTGAAACATTTTTATTTTTGTAATGTAATCGTATTGTCTAGCTCTCTGTCTTTACATTTCAGCTCTCCACCTTCCCCAAAACAATTTCTTAGAATTCTAAGGGAACCAAATATCCATATTTGATCCAATAACTCGCACAACCTAGCATAGCTTACCTGGTTCCACTGCAGATTTTCAGGCACCTCACCTTTCAGTGTTCTAATTTATGGATCTCCCTCAAAATCATGGTTACTTCTCCTTACAAGCAGGGTCTCTCTCCTTTGCAACAATTTCGAGCCTTTCAGCTTAGTTTCTATGATGACTCTTTTCCCCGTTAAATGGTCAGACAATGCTAAAAAAAATGTTTAAAAAAAAATCTACCTACCATTAGTGCCATTTATTTTTCTACCTCCATATTCTCGATTGTTTTTCACAGAAACTGCAAAAAGTATATTGGTGAAAAATGTGGCACCATGGGACTAGCCACCGAAAATGGCTGTTGAGCTTTGGCGAAACTCTGTCCGAGGCCCAAAACATATGCCCAATATCCAAATTTAACTGTGCCCAGTTTGCCTCAGTCGCACCCCAACATGTACTGGTGGAGCGTGATGACAAGAAGAGGGTGAGCATTAAGAGAAATCACAGACACAAGGTCACTGCACTTCTGACTCTGACCTGCGACGCTGGTGGCTGCATCACTCTGTACTGAGCCACTCAGGCTCTTCAGCTGAACCCGAACGTGTGCATGCAACATCTTGGTCGGGCAAGGCCGAGGTGATAAACGGGGACTGGCCTCTAGTTGCTGGGATCCTGGCGCAGCATAAGTGTGTGTGGGTGTGTTTTAGCATGGCGTCCCGAAGGTCCCCAGGTAGCGAGCCAGTCATCTGTGGCATGCACTTGGCCCCAGCACATTGGCAAGGAGAATGAAACTAGAAGAACAAGTTACTTACCTACGGTAACGATATATCTGTAAGAGACATATATTAGTTATGGATTCCTTACCTTAGAATTACCCCCAGGCGTCAGACTGGATCCGGAGAATTTTTCTTCAGCAGTACCCCTGTGCGTCGGTAGGTGGCGTCGCAGTGGCGTAACGAAACTTGAGGGGGGGCCCCCTGCAAAGTACATGGAGGGGACCCTCCCCATTCTCCGCGCCAGACAAGAGCTCTCAGGCCAGCGACCCGCCATACTGCTGGGGCTGCGGGGCTTTTGTGACGCCACTGTTACCAATACAGCCGTTATAAGTAACCCTAGATGGTGGAGTTAATGGTTGGGCTTAGTCTGCCGGCAGTCTATCATAGGTGGGGGGTCTATCCATTACAGGGTCCCAGCCAGCAGTACGCTGGGGAAGTTTGCCCTATTTTAGGTGGGTTTCCTGATGCAGACTCCTGTCATGATATACAACATCGGGCCCACTCATCGTTTAGTTTTGCCAAAAGTGCATCCACTGCTCCTTTCACACCTCCTTCCTCCCTCTTGCTTTCTATTTCTTCCTTTCCATTATTTCTGAGCATCCTATCTTTTCTTCATTCTCATTCCTGCCTTTTTCTTTCTATTCTCGGTCACTTTTATCTCCAACTTTTTCTCTCCTATCCCATCGAAATCATTCCACTATGATTTCCTATTTCCTGTGCAGTATTTCTCTCCCTTTCTCTGCTCTTTTTATGCTATCTGCTTTGTATTTCCTTCATCCATTTTCTCACCCTCTCCATTCCCTACCTCTCTTTTCTAATTTCCTCTTTTATACCCCTCCCTCTCTTCCTTATCAGCTTTCCAGCTGACCTTGTCCTTATAGCACCTCGCGATTTCTTTCCTGCATACTTTCTCACTGTGCCCCTTGATTAGCGCTTCCAGTGCTTTTGTATCTATCACTATGCTCTTCATCAATCCTGTACAGACCTGGATCTCTCACCTTGAGATGTTATTGCCCTTCTTCCTCAAACTCTCCCAGAACCCCTAGCCTCAAAAGTTGTATCTATTTACTCCAAAGTCTTCACTGGTGTCTCTAGAGAGGCCAGATGGTGCCAGTTCCCCAGTGCTATTTGTCCTGGCTTCCGTAGTGCCCACCACTACAGCTGCTCAATGTACTGGGTCACGACACCGAAAAAAAAGACACTGCACCTTGCCACACACTTTAAATCGTCCAACTACCTTTTGTAGCAAATCAGTGTTGTTTGATTAAAATGTTTGAATCTCTCTCTCTCTCTCTCTCCATCTACATACACACGCACACATACACACACACACATACAAAAAGGCCACTGATGGAGGAGAGGATTTTGCTGGAGTGGGGGACACATCCTTACCCCTGACCCACCACAAGCACTTTTTGTTTTGGTCCATGTATAATAGCCTTGTTCAAACCCCTTCACTTCCCTTATCACACATACAGCATTCTTGTTGTTTTCTGTACAGTGACATAGAAATGTTGTTGTCGACTCTTATGCAAACAAAAAAAAAGCTCCCAGTAGGTCAATACCTCATATACAGAGACATCCACATTGACAACTCCCAAACCCCCCCAGGCATATTCCCACAGAGAAAAAGGTTAAAAAAAAAAAAAAAAAAAGAGTATACTGCATGAGGAGCATCATTTAGGTCAGCACATTGGCTTAAAGAGGATGTACACTTTTCTTGTGGTCAGAGTACGCGTATCAACATTTTCCATCAGCTGTGACATTAGTAAACCTGGTCTTGGAATGTCTTCCTGCTGCCTTTTAATTTTGCTAATTCATTTGTGTCCACACTCTGATAATAAATTGTAAAGACCAGGCAGGGCTAAGGTTTTTAACACATGCAACTGTCTGTTACCATTCGAGGACAGATGTATTTAAACAGACCATTGTTGTACTTCCTGGATGCTAACAACTCGCTCTTGCTTCTTTTTCAACTTCCACGCCACTACCTCACAAAGCCATTTACTGATAAGCACCACTATCGATCAAGGACAAAATCACCCCAAAAAATAAGCTGTGTTCCAACCCCACACCGTCTTCCCAATAACTCACTTTAAAATACTCCGCAGAGGGCTGATACATTTAATGTTTGACAACAGCCCTTGAAACAGAATTCCTGTACAGCATCACAACCCATCCAACCTGCTACTGTTCAGAGAACAACTCAAGGATCTCCTGCCAACACCCAACCTACCAACCAACATGTGATGCCGCTACTCAAGACTCACTAGTTTCCCCAACTCCTGGTTTATTGATCATCAGCCCAAAACTAAGACCAACCTCTTTCTCCAACCTACTGTCCTGCAGAAACAATCCAAGGTGTCTTCCCCAAATTTCTCTAAATCGATAAAGACAAAGAGAACCAGTCACAAACATAACCTTTCACACTGTGCAGCTTTCTCTTCCAGGGTGTCTGAAAGACTGACAGACAGGCACACATTAACTGGCATTTGATGGAGTGCACTGGCCTTTTTCTGTGAGAAATACTGGAGAAGGCGGGTCTGGGTACACAATTCAAAACATGGGAATTGTGCAACTATTCTCGCCCCGCAGTTCGGAGGCTGAGCTGGACCTTCACTTCATCCAAAAGAAATGGACTGACATACTCCACAAAATGCACACCTCCTCATTCTGTGCATCGGGAAACGAAGCAATGCTTAAGATTACATACTATTGGTACTACACCCCAGCCAAAAGGTGAAATGAAAACTCAACAGTCCTAATGGCTATTAACGCAACTTCGGCCACCCAGACACACTGACTCATCTCCTCTGGCTCTGTCCCAAACTCAAACGCTAATGGTAGGCCGTGCTGAAAGATATCAATGAAATGTTTGCAACAGATATACCCTGTCTTTCTAGCTACGTCCTACTGAGACTCCCCAATACCAACACACCCTCTACACTCTAACAAAGGGAAGGCAATGATAATGGCTTTGGCTTTGTGTGGGGCTAAACAGGTCATCAAAGCCAAATGGGGCACAGGTACATTGTCGTCTCACTTTGGCTGCATAAACTGTGGGACCTTACAGGGATGGAAAAGCTTACTGCTTCCCTGCAGAACAAATTGCTACACTTTGACAAAACGAGGGGCCCATGCATCCAATCTCTGGCACAGGACTTTTGGGAACTTGTCCTCTTTACTTATGAGTACCCCAGCTTACAGGACGAGGGGGCACGCCTGATCAGCAAGACAAATACTGACCGCAGTGGGTACGATGCAATAAAAGACCCAGCCTGCTGACACTGAATACGGGTAATAATGGATCGGCAAAATATTTAAATTTTAACATTGTTAATATAATATTCCATCAACATAAGGTTTCTCAGATTTGTGGTCTTATATTTTCGCTGTTACTCTCAAACACTGTAAACTTATTTCACTATCCTTTGGTCTGCAGAACTCTCTGATAACCCTCTTCACCTCAAGGCACCTCTTATAATAAAGTGTTTCTTTGTTCTGTATTTCTACAGTCTCAAAGGCATTATTGTACAAATTTACCAACCTCAAAAAGATGAAACTATGACTTGGCCTAGTTGAGATTTAAATTCATGAACAACAGATCACAAAACATGTCTTCTCTTTTGATCTCACTGTATCTTCTCTCTCACTTTCTCCCTCTCTGTCTTCTTCTCTTAGTTCTCTCACCCTTCGTCTCCCTTTCTCGCTTTCTCTCTGCCTCACTTACTCTCATTCTTTCCATTTATCTCCTTCTCATTATCTTGCTTCCCCCTGTTGTCCGTGCCTTCTCCCCTCCCTCTGCCCTCCCGTTGTCTGGGCCTTCTCCCCCCTCCCTCCCGTTGTCAGTGTCTTCCCCGCGTCCCCTGCCCCCCCGCCCTTTGTCCGTGATGCCTACCATTTGCAATGTAATAGGTCTCGCGTAAATGCAAGACGCACAAGTTACTAACTTGTGTAACGATATATCTGTAAGAGACAGTAGTTAGTGACAGATTCCTTACCTTAGAATATCCCCAGGCGTCAGGCTGGATCCGGAAAAGTTTTTGCGTAGCAGTACCCTTGCTGCGTCGGTAGGCGGCGTCGTGCGGCTCCGCGTCCGTCGTCGGCGTCGTGATCGCCGGGATGACGTCGCGGGCAGTACTTAGGCGCCGCCCCTGCGCGCTGACGTCAGTTCTGTACACGACTTTCCGCGCCAGGAACGCAGAGCCATGCAAGAAGCGGACATAGGTGTCTGAAAAATACTAGGGCCCTGAAAGGGATGTCCTTAACCCTAGAAATCAGTTCGCAGAACGGGGAGGATGGGTGGGGCGGTAAGGAATCTGTCACTAACTACTGTCTCTTACAGATATATCGTTACACAAGTTAGTAACTTGTGCATCTGAAAGAGACACGTTAGTGACAGATTCCTTACCTTAGAATAGATACCCCAGCAATACCAACCCGGTGGTGGGTCTGCGAACAAAGATCAGACAAGGAAGTCCTGGAGGACAGAACGGCCAAAGAAGCCGTCCCTCCGGACCTGACTGTCAAGGCAGTAATGCTTTGTAAACGTGTGCAGCGAGGCCCACGTAGCTGCCTGACAGATAACCGGCAGCGGAACACCGCGGCCCAAGGCCGTGGTAGCAGCCGTTGCCCTGGTGGAATGGGCACGCAGCCCAACAGGAGGTTCCTTTTAGCCAAAGAATAGCAGGTCTTGATGCACAAGGTAACCCAGCGGGAGATGGTCCTCTTGTGCACCGCCCGACCTTTTTGGCGCCCACGTAGCCAACAAAGAGCTGGTCATCCACCCGGAAGTGTTTTGTGCGGTCAATATAGAAAGAGAGCGCACGTTTTGGGTCCAGACGGTGGAGCCTCTCTTCCTCTCTGGAAGGATGCGGAGGCGGAAAGAAGGTGGGCAAAGTGATGGTCTGCCCAATGTGGAAAGCAGTAACCACCTTTGGCAAGAAGGACGGACGCGTCCGAAGAACAACCTTGTCTGGATGAACAGACAGAAAGGGAGGTTTGCAAGATAGAGCCTGGAGCTCACTCACCCGCCGAGCGGAGGTGATGGCCACCAGAAAGGCTGTCTTCAGAGTCAGAAGGCGAAGAGGACAGTTATGTAGAGAGCTCAAAGGAGCGCACATTAAAAGGTAAGAACCAAGTTCAAGTCCCACTGAGGCATCACAAACGGAACAGGAGGGAAGAGGTGAGTAATGCCTTTTAAGAACCTGTTAACAACAGGGGACTTGAAAAGGGAGGGCTGATCAGGGAGCCTGAGGAAGGCCGAGATAGCACAAAGATAACCCTTGATGGTACCCAGGGCAGAACCCTGTTGGGCCAAGAGAGAAGGAACAGAAGGACCTCAGAAAGAGGGGCAGAAAGGGATTCACAGCCTTTGCTGTGCACCATGCCACAAATTTGTTCCACCTGCAGGCGTATACCACCTTAGTGGAGGGACGCCTGGCTGCCAGAATCACATCACAAACTTCGGGAGGCAAGTCGAAAGGAATCAGCTGCCGCCGCTCAATCTCACGCAAGCAGGTGTAGACTGGACAGGTTCGGGTGGAGGACCGTCCCCTGCTGCTGCGACAGAAGATCCTCCCGAAGAGGCAGACGGATCGGGGATCTACGCTCATATTGAGTAGCTCGGGATACCAAACTCTTCGAGCCCAGTCCGGAGCCACAAGAATGACTTGGGCCCGGTCGTGCCGAATCTTCTTCAACACTCTGGGTAGAAGTGGTATAGGCGGAAAGGCGTACAAGAGACCGCAACTCCACTCGTGGACAGCGTCGCCGGCGAGTGCCGCCTTGGAAATTCCAACGCGCAGAACTGATGACATTGCGCGTTCTCTTCGGTGGCGAATAGATCTAACCAAGGCTCTCCCCACTGTAGAAAGAGTCCTTGCGCCACTTCCGAGTGAAGACGCCATTCGTGATCCATCATGCACCTGCGGCTGAGGTTCGTCCGCCCTGGCGTTCAGGGAACCTGCCAGGTGTTGAACCACCAGGAACATGCCCTGATGTTCCAGCCATGTCCCAGAGGCGCAGAGCCTCCTGACAAAGGTCCACGACCCCACCCCGCCTTGTTTGTTGCAGTACCACATGGCGGTGGTGTTGTCTGTGAACACCTGCACTACCTTCCCTTTGACAGAGGGAAGGAATGCCTTGAGTGCAAGTCGGATCGCCCGGAGCTCCAGAAGGTTGATATGGAGCCGGGACTCCGCCCGGAGACCAGAGGCCTCTGATCTCCGCCTCTCCCATGTGACCGCCCCATCCCAGAAGGGACGCGTCCGTCACAACTGTGTGCTCTGGCTGGGGAAGGGAGAGGGATCTGCCCATGACCCATTGCCGGTTCGAGAGCCACCACTGCAACTGTTTTGCAGTCCCCTCCGAGATCTGGACGTGATCGGACAGGTCGCCCTGGTGCTGCGCCCACTGGAACTTCAGGTCCCACTGCAGAGCCCGCATATGCCATCTGGCATGAGTGACCAGCAGGATGCAGGAGGCCATGAGGCCCAGCAGCCTCAGGGTCATCCGTGCCGAAACCCAGGATAAGGGCTGAAAGATCGGAATCATAGCCTGAATATCCCCGGACTCGCCGTTCGGGAGGATAGGCCCGAAACTGCGTCGTGTCCAGAACTGCTCCGATGAAAAGGAGCTGTGGAGAAGGAATCAGATGCGACTTTGGCACATTGATGGAGAACCCCAGCGAGTGCAGGAGTTCGGCCGTAGTCTGGAGGTGGGAGACAACTGCCTGGGGCGAGCCCGCCTTCAGCAGCCAGTCGTCGAGGTAGGGAAGACTGAAACCCCTGCCCGGCGCAGATGAGCTGCGACCACCGCCATCACTTTCGTGAACACCCGAGGGGCACTGGTAAGGCCAAAGGGAGCACGGTGAACTGAAAATGCTCGAGGCCTACCGTGAACCGAAGGTAACGCCGGTGGGCCGGCAGGACGAGGATGTGGAAATAGGCGTCCTGCAAGTCCAGCGCTACCAACCAGTCTCCGGGGTCGAGGGCAGTCAAGACCTGAGCTAGGGTGAGCATCTTGAACTTCTCCTTCCGGAGGAAGCGATTGACGTTCCGGAGGTCCAAGATAGGACGCATGTCCTCCTTGTCCTTTTGGGCACCAGAAAGTAGTGGGAGTAGCAACCACGCCCTACTTCTGGGAGTCGGAACATGCTCGATGGCCCTCTTGGCCAAGAGGGCCGTGACTTCCTTCTGTAGAAGCACCAAGTGATCCCCTGACATGCGGTGGAATTGAGGTGGCATGGCTGGGGGGTGGTCTCGAAGGGGAGGGAGTAGCCCCTTCGGACAATGTCCAAGACCCACTTGTCCGAGGTGATGGGACGCCAGTGGTGAAGGTGATGGCGGACCCTGCCCCCGACTGGCGTGCTGTGCACCTGAAAGGAGGGACTAGGAGGGCTTGGAGGCCGCGGACGGGTTGGAGGTGGTGGCCTGACCCGCACGCTGGTTGCCCGAACCGCCACGGCGGTATCCACGTCCTCGGCCACGCGAAGGCGCTTGCTGCGCGGGCCGTTGGCCGGGCTGTGGGCGTGACTGGGCGCCCCTTCCGTGGCCACGAAAGGGGCGAAAAGCAGGCGTTTGCGGAGGGCGCACAACAGCAAGGCCCAGGGACTTAGCAGTAGCCCGTGAGTCCTTGAAACGCTCCAGCGCATGGTCTGCCTTTGAACCAAAGAGACCGACTCCATCAAAGGGCATGTCCATGAGAGTATTCTGGACATCCCCTGAAAAACCAGTGGTTCTCAGCCAGGCGTGGCGACGCAGCGCCACCGTCGTTGCAAGCGATCTGCCCAGCGAGTCGGCGGTATCAAGGCCACAGCGGATGGTATACTTAGCCGCATCACGCCCTTCCGCAATAGCGCGGGTAAGCAGTGTCTGGACCTCCTCAGAACACTGCGGCAAAACATCAGCCACCGAATCCCACAGGGAGTGGGTGTATCGGCCCAAGAGGCAAGCGGTATTAACAGACCGCAAGCCAGCACTGGAGGAAGAGAAGCCTTCTTCCCAAAGTGATCCAGGCGCTTGGATTCCCTATCCGGAGGGCGGTAGGGAAGGCTGTTTGGGAGGCAGAGGCTTGGACAACCAAGCTCTCAGGGGTGGGGTGTTGGGAGAGAAACAGGGGGTCGCCCGGAGCCGGGCGATGGCGTCGAGCCACGTTCCTATCCACAGGAGCCCCTGTGGTGGGTTTGGACCAGGCACCCAAAGAACGTCAGTGAGTGCATCGTTGAACGGCAGCACAGGCTCCGAAGAGGAGGCCGCCGGCTGAAGCACTTCAGTCAGGAGGTTAGTCCTGGCGGCCACTGTAGGCAACTGGAGATTTAAGGCTCCAGCAGCTCTACGCAACACCGTTGCAAAATTAGCCCCCTCCTCCGTTGCCACGGGAGGAGACAGCATGCCAGAGTCGGGGAGGTATCCAGCCCACTGGCATCCCCAAGTTCCTCAACCCAGTCCGGGTCAAACTCGCACTGTTGTGTGAGAGGGTCGTCAGACCCCTCCCAGCTCTCCTGGTCCTCCTCAGGTTGAAAAGATGGAGGAGGAGGGACATAAGGGACCCAAGGCCTCATCGGCGCCGGAACCGGCGTCGGGCGGCGCCCGGTCCGGCTCCATGTCCGGACCCGGGAGAACCGGGGAGCGACGCCGCCCGGAGCCCCGGACGGCGTCGGAAAGCGGCACCGGGGACATCGGCGTCGGCGGAGCGTGGTTAGGTCAACCGGCGTCGATGGAGGTTGCGGCACCACCGGAACCGGGAGTCGAGGCCGGGGCCGGGCGAGGCCGGGGCGAAGGCTGGTGGGACAGGCGACGCCGGGACCGGAGTCGGCAGCGGCGCCGGAGCAGCCCCATCTGGGCCCGCGGGGCCCGAAGGCGCACGGAGGGACCTTGAGGCCCGAAGAGGCGGGCCATGGCCGACAGGAATTTCTGTGCCCGGCCGGAGTCGCCCCGAACCCGGGAAGGGACGGGTAATGCGGGGGCAACTCGACAGGCACGTCCGGGGCCGCGGGGCGGGGACGGTGCCGACAGGGACCTCAGCCGAGTCGCGCGACCGGCGAGCGAAGTCTTAGAGCGATGGCGCCGCTTAGACTTCTTGTGCTTCGACTTACCGGAGGAGCGCGAGGACTTGGATTCCGACGAGCGGCGGGGACTCCGCGTCCGGCCCCTCGACCTCTCCCGGGACCGGGAGCTTGCTGCGGCGCGGAGCCGACTGCCGGACTTCAAGGAGCTTTCGAGACCGCTCTCGCAAAGCCTTCGGATGAAGTTTCCGGCAGTCAGGACACGACTTCGTGTCGTGGCCTCGGCCGAGCAGAAGAGACACTCGAGGTGGGGGCCCGTGATGGACATCATACGACCACATTCCTCGCAGGGCTTAAAGCCGGGCATCCCTACGACACCTTAGGAGTCGTGAAGACTCGTTGAAGAGAACAGTGAAAAATTTCACAAAAGATAGTCAAAAGTGACTAGGGCACTGCTCTTCCCGGATCTGCGCTTACTGGCGCGGAAAAGAAGAACTGACGTCAGCGCGCAGGGGCGGCGCCTAAGTACTGCCCGCGACGTCATCCCGGCGATCACGACGCCGGCGACGGACGCGGAGCCGCACGACGCCGCCTACCGGCGCGCAAAGGTACTGCTACGCAAAAAACTTTCCGGATCCAGCCTGACGCCTGGGGATATTCTAAGGTAAGGAATCTGTCACTAACGTGTCTCTTTCAGATCTATTGCATTGCAAATGCTTGTTTATGCGGGGCATCAGGTTTGCCATTGCCCTGGTTCTTTCCCTTCCTCCCCCATCGGCTTGCCAGCGTGAACTGCATGTTGTGTACTTGCGTCTGATACAACGTAGCTGACCTGATGATCGTCTGCTCTACCACACAAGAAATAAAACAATCTTGAAGGAGCGAGAGGTACACTTTACCCCCACCCTGGTGCAAGGCTTCAGCTACGACTCGTCGTGGTCAGAAAACGTTTTTCGAATCTCCCCTGCTCTTCTCCTTTCGAGGTTCGTCAACTAGAAACATAGCAGGGGAGGGGGTTACACTTCACACAAAAGGAATCACGTGTTGTGTAAAACATTTGCAGTGTCACAGGGTTAATTCAAGTGGCACAGTGATGGACATGCAACGCTAACAGACATAGGCCCGTCGAGAGGGCACGGGACATTAAAGGAGATGTGCAAGAGAAACTAGCTGGCGCAGTACATACGACCAGCAGGTCACTAGACATACTGCACGCTATACATGCCGATGTGAAACTCTTTGAGCACGGAACATACAACACACTAGGAGACGTGGATATGCCAATGTGAAATCCTTCGAACACAGAGCTCACTTAGACAGTGGAGACGTGCGTGACAATGTGAAGTTATTTGGGCAGTCCTTAACATACCAGAAGACAAGTGCACACCAATGTGAAACAATCTGGGCACAGGACGTACTGCACATACAAGGCGACATACATGTTAACAGGAAACATATTGTAGGGGACGTGCATGACAATGAAGGAAAATGCTACTTACCAGTACGCATCTGTTCTTGGCATGTAGAGCTGCAGATCCTCACACTGTGCATTAGATCGCCATCTGGTGTTGGGCTCGGATGCTTGCACTTTGTTGTTGTCTTCGAAGAAGTCTTTGTAGTCATGTGATAGGTGACTCCTCCTTTGGACAATAGTGCGCATGGGCATCGACTCCATCCTCAGATTGTTTTTCGCCATATTGGGGAGTGATGGAGTTAGTAGAAAAGGAAAGATGTCCATGTGTGTGTATCTAATTAAGATAGGACTGGAGCACATACAGGTTCCGGGGAGGTGGGTGGGCGTGTGAGGATCTGCAGCTCTACATGCCAAGAACAGATGCATACTGGTAAGTAGCATTTTCCGTTCGAGGCATGTGAGCTGCAAAGCTCACACTGTGCATAGACTGTACAGCAGTATCTCCCCTAGCGGTGGTCACCTGTATGTGTTGCAGTGGTTTGAAAAAGGGTTTTAAGAACAGCTTGGCCCACGGAAGCTTGTTGCTTGGCTTGCACATCAACACAATAGTGTTTAGTGAAGGTGTGTGTTGTAGACCATGTGGCTGCCTTACATATGTCTTCTAGGGAATGTTCCCTAAGAATGCCATGGAGGCCCCTAGTTTGCGTGTTGAGTGCGCTCTAGGGGGAACTGATAATGTGCGTTTGGCTTTTTGGTAGCAGATTTGGATACATTTAACAATCCACCTTGCAACCCCGGCCTTTGAGATGGGATTACCTTTGTGTGGTGGAGAGAAAGCTACAAACAATTGTTTGGTTTTGCGAAAGGATTTGGTTCTGTCAATGTAATACATAAGGGCTCTTTTGACATCTAGGGTGTGAAGAGCTCTTTCTGCCACGGAATCTGGGTTTTGGAAGAACACAGGTAGTTCTACTGATTGGTTAAGGTGGAAAGGCGAAATGACTTTGGGAAGGAATTTTGGGTTTGTTCTGAGAACTACCTTATTATGATGTATTTGTAAGAAAGGCTCTTGTATAGTTAGAGCTTGTAGCTCACTGACTCTCCTGAGAGAAGTGATTGCAATTAGAAACTCAACTTTCCATGTAAGGAATTGAAGTTCACATTTATGTAGGGGTTCAAAAGGTGGTCCCATGAGCCTGGTAAGTACTATATTAAGATTCCACACTGGGGAAGGTGGTAATCTGGGAGGTATGATCCGCTTAAGGCCTTCCATAAAGGCTTTAATGGCGGGGACTTTAAAGAGTGATAAGTGTTGTCTGTTTTGTAAGTAAGCAGCAAGGGCTGCGAGGTGCAGACGTATGGATGAGTATGCAAGATTACATCTTTGCAAATGTAGCAAATAGCAAATGATGTTTTGCGTGGAGGCTTGTAATGGTTGGATGTTATTATTAGTGCAGTAAATAGCGAATCTTTTCCATTTAGCTGCATAGCAGGCTCTGGTAGTTGGGCGTCTAGCTTCTTTTATAACGTCCATGCAGTCTGGGGGTAGGTTAAGGTAACCGAATTCTAGGACTTCAGGAGCCAAATTGCAAGGTTCAGCTGAGATGGATCTGGGTGCATTATCTCTCCATGGCTGTGCGTTAGCATTGTTGGGGAGAGGTGTAGTCTTTGGTATGGGACTACTGATAGCTCCAGTAGTGTGGTGAACCACGGTTGGCGTGCCCATGTGGGGGCTACTAGTATCATTTTTAGAGACTGTTGTCGAAGCTTGCGTACTACAAGTGGGATGAGTGGGAGCGGTGGAAAAGCGTACACAAATCTGCCGGACCAGTTCATCCATATCGCATTGCCCTTGGACTGCGGGTGTGGAAACCTGGAGGCGAAGGTTGAGCATTTTGCGTTTTGGTGTGTGGCGAACAGATCTAAGTCTGGCTGGCCCCACATCTGGAAGAAAGGTAGAAGAACTTGTGGATGTAGTTCCCACTCGTGAATCTGTTGTGTCTGTCGACTTAACAGATCGGCAATCTGATTGTGAACCCCTGGTAGGTGTTCTGCTAGAAGGTATATGTTTTGTGGAATGGCCCACCTCCAAATGTCCTGTGCTAGTTGGGATAGTTGTGGAGAGTGTGTCCCCCCCTGTTTTTGTATATAGTACATAGCTGTGATGTTGTCTGTTCGGATCAGGACAGCTTTGTTTTGTACGTGGAGTTGAAAGGACTTGAGAGCTAGGAATATAGCTAGTAACTCTAGGTGGTTGATGTGGAGCAGCTTCTGTTGAGTGGTCCACTTGCCTTGTGTTGTATGATGTAACAGGTGTGCTCCCCACCCTGTAAGGGATGCGTCCGCGGTTAGTACTATTTGTGGAACCGGCTCTAGGAACGGCCGCCCCTTGGACAAATTGTTGGTGTTCCACCACTGCAGAGAGCGATGTGTGCGGCTGTCCACCAACACCAGATCTGTAAGATGTCCATGAGCCTGGTTCCATTGGCGCGCTAGGCACTCTTGTAGAGGACGCATTTGAAGTTTTGCATGAGGGACGATAAAAATGCAGGATGCCATCATGCCGATTAGCTGCATAAACACTCTGGCTGGAAGAGAGTGTTGCATTTGAAACCTGGGGACAAGAGTTTGTATACTGGCTATCCTGGCTGGGCTGGGGTAAGCTAGAGCAGTAGAAGTGTTTATTGTGGCTCCCAGATATTGAAGGATATGGGAGGGCTGTAGGTGGGACTTGGTATAGTTTATTGTGAACCCCAAGTTGTGTAATGTTTGTATCGTTTGGTGGGTGTGTTGGACACACTGGTTGAATGATTTGGCTTTGATAAGCCAGTCGTCTAGGTATGGGAAGACATGTATTTGTTGTGTTCGTAGATGCGCTGCTACTACTGCAAGGCATTTGGTAAACACTCTTGGAGCAGTGGTGACTCCGAATGGGAGTACTTTGAACTGGTAGTGCTGCCCATTGAGAACGAACCTTAGATACTTCCTGTGAGCAGGATGTATGGGAATGTGGAAGTAGGCGTCCTTGAGGTCTAATTAGGCAAGGAAGTCTTGTTGTTGTAGTAAGGGAAGCTCTTGTTGGAGAGTGATCATGTGAAAATGATCTGAGTGTATGTATTGATTGAGGGGTCTGAGGTCTAGAATAGGCCTGAGAGTGCCGTCCTTTTTGGGAATGAGGAAGTACAGGGAGTAAATCCCTGTGCCCTGCTGTAGCAGAGGCACTGGCTCTATGGCGTGCTTTTGAAGCAGGGAAAGTACCTCTTGCTGTAAAAGTGTAAGATGGTCTGTGGACATTGGACGCTGCCTGGGTGGTATGGTGGGGGGGGTAGCTGTTGGTTCCAGGCAGTAGCCATGTTGGATAATCTGTCTCACCCACCTGTCTGTTGTAATGGAGTTCCAGACAGGCAGGAACTGTGATAGCCTTCCCCGACAGAGGTGTTGTGAGTCGGGGAAGTGGAGGAAAGTCACTGTTTGGGAGTGGTGGAGGTACGGGTGTTATTATTACCTCGACCTCTGCCCTTAGAGTTGTTGCCTCTGTAACCACCCCTAAAGTATCCTCTATTGGGAGAGGTTTGGGTGTTTGTTCGATATGAAGAGGAACTGTCTGCGGTGGTGTTCCTGGAGCCCCCTTTGTAAAAGGAGCGGCGAAAGGAGCTACGTTGCTGCGGGGAGTGCAATGCTCCGATTGATTTGGCAGTGTCAGTATCCTTCTTCATCTTTTCCAGTGCTGTGTCGACAGCGGGACCAAATAGTTGGTTTTGGTTAAATGGCTGGTTCAGTATGGTAGTCTGGACTTCTGGCTTAAAGCCTGAAATGCGAAGCCAGGCGTGTCGTCTGATAAGCACGCTAGTGTTAACTGACCTAGCTGCGGTGTCGGCTGCGTCTAAGGCGCACTTAATGGAGGCATTTGAAATAAGTTTGCCTTCCTGAATGAGGTCAGTGGCTTGTGTTTTGTATTGATCAGGTAGATGTTGGAGGAGGGTTTCTAGCTGATCGTAGTGTGCCCTGTTGTACCTGGCTAGTAGAGCTTGGGTGTTAGCGATGCGCCAGATGTTGGTGGCTTGCGCAGCTACGCGTTTGCCAGAGGAATCCAACAATTTGGATTCTTTATCAGGGGGCGGAGCATCCCCTGAAATTTGGGAATTGGCTCGTTTTCTGGCATTAGAAACGACCAGTGAGTCAAGGAGGAGCTGACCTTTGATGTAGGTGGGGTCATCGGGGGCAGGTCTATACTTTTTATCCACTCTAGGATTAAGGATCCTGGCTCTGACTGGGTCATTAAAGATTTCAGGTGCGTGTTTAATGACACCTTTGATCATGGGCAGAGTTTGAACAGTCTTTTGAGACCGTTCAAAGGTGTCTAGAAGAAAGTCTTCTTCTGGTTGGTCGGTGTGCATATGCACCCCATGGAAAATGGCCGCCCTATGTATGAGTTGCCCAAAACCTATGTGATCATCTGGTGGAGATGGTTTTGTGGGATAAGGTGGAGGGCTGGGGAGGTCTGTAGGATCTATGGGGTCATTATAACCCCAGTCATCCTGTGGTGGATTATCTGGGTCCAGAAATAAATTATGAGGGTCATCCCCGTACCCCATGTTGTCCTCATACTCATGTGGGGAGAAGCCGCAGGTTGAGGAGGTGTGATAGGGATGTGGAGAGGAGGGGTGTTAGAGAGAGGTATAGGGGAAGAAGGAGGCATAGGGGAAGTGGAAGAGTCCTTCTTCTTTGGAGGGACAGGCTTGTGACGTGGCACAGAGGAAATGTGTCCTGTTTTAGGATTGATGTAAATCTTGTGTTGATTAGGATCGATGGGATCCGGTGTAAACAGTTCCTCCCCTTGAACATTAGTTTTCGGCGCCAACTTTTTCGGTTCCGAACGCGGTGAGGGCTTCTTTAAATGTTCCTTTGCTGTAGAAGGCGTTGAGGCGTCCTTCGGCTTAGCTACAGGCTCGACCGGCTTTGGTTTAGGGGGTGTGTCGAGTAGCTTCGGTTTCGGTGCCGAGGGATCCGCGTGCTTGGAGGCGGATTTGGGGACCGAACTGGATTTCGGCGCCGGGTGGTCTTTTTGTTTCGGCGCCGAAGGTGCCGGTGTAACGGGCACATGTGGTTTGGTCGGTGCCGAGGAACTAGAAGGCTTTGTTTTCTTCTTCGGTGCCGAGCCCGAAGGCGGGGCGTCCGAAGCACGTTTACGGTCTCGACTGGGGCCCGTAGGCGAAGTGCTGACCGGTGCCTTCGATTTTGCAGGGAGGGTTGGGGCAGGGGCAGTAGTACTCACACGCTGCCCTGGAGGGATGGAACCGTCGGAGTCCTCTGCCTCGGAGATGATAGCGAGGTCTTCGGAGTCTTCTTCCGGAACATCGGGACCCTCGTCGAAGATGTTGACGGGTTCCGGAGCGGACCTCTGCGCCATGATGTGCCTTCGGGCTCGACGATCTCGGATGGTCTTTTTGGAGCGGAAGGAGGCGCAGGCCGGACAAGTGGCCTCGTTATGGTCTGGTGAGAGGCACCGATTACAGACCTGGTGGTGGTCACTGTGAGGAAACTTTGCTCCACACTGGGGGCATTTTCGGAATGGCGTCCTTTCAATGGGCAGTAGGCCTTACGGCGTCGATGGGCCCAACGGCCCGCGTCGACGGATGGAAAGGAGATCGAGGAAGGGACGTCGAGATGTCGATGTCGGTATCAGGTGTTGAAAAGTGAAAAACGTTGAAAAAAACAAGTTTCGAACCGGAGTGTCGAAGTTGCATCCGAACCCGATGGCGGAAAAAAACAATCTGAGGATGGAGTCGATGCCCATGCGCACTATTGTCCAAAGGAGGAGTCACCCATCACATGACTACAAAGACTTCTTCGAAGACAACAACAAAGTGCAAGCATCCGAGCCCAACACCAGATGGCGATCTAATGCACAGTGTGAGCTCTGCAGCTCACATGCCTCGAACAAACTATTTAGGCACAGTAGAATGACAAGAAACTTGTGCATGTCATTGTGAAGCTATCTAGGCACAGTTCATTTTACACTTGCTAGAAGACATGTGCATGGCAATGAGAAGTGTTCTGGGAAAAGTACACACTTCACATCTGAGGACAAGTGCATGTAAAGGAGAAACTATCTGGGCACAGTATATACAGACTTTACCTATGTGTATGCCAAAGAAAAACTATTTTGTTGCAATACATACGACACTAAATAGGAGACAGCTTCTTGTCAACGTGGTACTATCTGGGCACAGTATACATTGCATTCACTTGGAAAGATGTGTATGCCAATATAAATCTATATGGGCACAGCACAAGCAGTGCCTTGTGTGTGATTGCAAAACTATCTGGGCACAACACACACACAGAGGCTTGTGTGTGAATGCAAAACTATCTGGGCACAACACAGTGCCTTGTGTGTGAATACAGTGCCTTGTGTGTGAAAGTAAAACTATCTGGGCACAACACACACAGTGCCTTGTGTGTGAATGTAAAACATTCTGCTCACAGTATGTAGAGCACTCACTAGGAAAGCTGTGCGTGTCAACGTAATGTTTTCTTGTCACTGATCATACAGAGTTCTCTAGAGAAGACGTGTGAATGTAAAACTGTCTAGACACAGCACATACGGAGCTCTCTAGGAAAGATGTGTGTGGCAATGTAAACCTATCTGAGTGCAGTGCATACAGGGCTGTGTGAGTTAATGTAAACCTTTCCGGACTCGGTACATACAGCGCTCACTGGGAAAGGTGCATGTGCCAATGTAAAACTATTTGTGTGCAGTGAGTGAGTACATGGCTCACTGGGGATGACGTGTGCGTGCCGCGCATACAGTGTTGTGCATACAGTGTTGTGTGTGTCAATATAAAACTATCCGGGGGTAGTACATGCAGTGCTCGCTAGCAAGCAAGCATGCAAATGACAAATATTTGTGCAAAGTACAACACAAACTAGAAAAAGCATTTGCAATGCAATAGGTCTCATTTCCGAAACTTTGACCTATTGGTATAGTAAACGGCAATGCCTTTTATTTGTGTGTTTTTAAAAAAAATAAAGCATTGTCATTTACAATGCCAATAGCTAAAAATCTTGCGACTGCGAGACCTATTGCATTGCAAATGCTTGTTTTTCTACCTGTCCTTCCAGTTTCTTTCTCTCCAGCGAGTGGAAACAGAGGTTGGTGCGGGGCAGATACGAGGAAAAACACTGATCTGAGGAGCCAACAAGTAAAATAAATGCAGTCAACACAGGCAAGATGCCCCCCCTCGCTCCTGAACCCCGGTGCCACTGAACTGGCTGCACCACTGATAGGGCCCTGATTGTTTACCTTCCAATGCGTCTGATCAGAGTCCTGTTTCTGGAGCTGCAAACCTTCTCCTGCTCCAGTCAACTCTGTGCTGCCTCGCCCCTTCTCAGAGGAGCAGCGCCTTGTGGAGAATGCTCTCTCTGAGGGCCCCCACCCCCACCCTTGTCAGAGTACTGGCTCTGACTGAAGAGAAACAATGTAAGTTGTTACTTTGTTTGTCTTCAGTCCTGGGTCAGCACGAGGAACTCAGAGCAGGCT
Organism: Calotriton arnoldi; assembly: GCA_963921515.1. Lineage (NCBI taxonomy): Eukaryota > Metazoa > Chordata > Amphibia > Caudata > Salamandridae > Calotriton > Calotriton arnoldi. The sequence goes on along the minus strand of CAWUFW010009253.1, from coordinate 708,682 downwards.
GCACACTGCAGCTGCTTTAGAGCAAGACGCACAAGTTACTAACTTGTGTAACGATATATCTGTAAGAGACAGTAGTTAGTGATAGATTCCTTACCTTAGAATATCCCCAGGCGTCAGGCTGGATCCGGAAAGTTTTGCGTAGCAGTACCCTTGCGCGTCGGTAGGCGGCGTCGTGCGGCTCCGCGTCCGTCGTCGGCGTCGTGATCGCCGGGATGACGTCGCGGGCAGTACTTAGGCGCCGCCCCTGCGCGCTGAGCGTCAGTTCTGTACACGACTTTCCGCGCCAGGAACGCAGAGCCATGCAAGAAGCTGACACAGGTGTCTGAAAAATACTAGGGCCCTGAAAGGGATGTCCTTAACCCTAGAAATCAGTTCGCAGAACGGGGAGGATGGGTGGGCGGTAAGGAATCTATCACTAACTACTGTCTCTTACAGATATATCGTTACACAAGTTAGTAACTTGTGCATCTGAAAGAGACACGTTAGTGATAGATTCCTTACCTTAGAATAGATACCCCAGCAATACCAACCCCGGTGGTGGGTCTGCGAACAAAGATCAGACAAGGAAGTCCTGGAGGACAGAACGGCCAAAGAAGCCGTCCCTCCGGACCTGACTGTCAAGGCAGTAATGCTTAGTAAACGTGTGCAGCGAGGCCCACGTAGCTGCCTGACAGATAACCGGCAGCGGAACACCGCGGCCCAAGGCCGTGGTAGCAGCCGTTGCCCTGGTGGAATGGGCACGCAGCCCAACAGGAGGCTCCTTCTTGGCCAAAGAATAGCAGGTCTTGATGCACAAGGTAACCCAGCGGGAGACGGTCCTCTTGTGCACCGCCCGACCTTTTTGGCGCCCACGTAGCCAACAAAGAGCTGGTCATCCACCCGGAAGTGTTTCGTGCGGTCGATATAGAAGGAGAGCGCACGTTTTGGGTCCAGACGGTGGAGCCTCTCTTCCTCTCTGGAAGGATGCGGAGGCGGAAAGAAGGTGGGCAAGGTGATGGTCTGCCCAATGTGGAAAGCAGTAACCACCTTCGGCAAGAAGGACGGACGCGTCCGAAGAACAACCTTGTCTGGATGAACAGACAGAAAGGGAGGTTTGCAAGATAGAGCCTGGAGCTCACTCACCCGCCGAGCGGAGGTGATGGCCACCAGAAAGGCAGTCTTCAGAGTCAGAAGACGAAGAGGACAGTTATGCAGAGGCTCAAAGGAGCGCACATTAAAAAGGTAAGAACCAAGTTCAAGTCCCATTGAGGCATTACAAACGGAACAGGAGGGAAGAGGTGAGTAATGCCTTTTAAGAACCTGTTAACAACAGGGGACTTGAAAAGGGAGGGCTGATCAGGGAGCCTGAGGAAGGCCGAGATAGCACAAAGATAACCCTTGATGGTACCCAGGGCAGAACCCTGTTGGGCCAGAGAGAGAAGGAACAGAAGGACCTCAGAAAGAGGGGCAGAAAGGGGATTCACAGCCTTTGCTGTGCACCATGCCACAAATTTGTTCCACCTGCAGGCGTATACCACCTTAGTGGAGGGACGCCTGGCTGCCAGAATCACATCACAAACTTCGGGAGGCAAGTCGAAAGGAATCAACTGCCGCCGCTCAATCTCCACGCAAGCAGGTGTAGACTGGACAGGTTCGGGTGGAGGACCGTCCCCTGCTGCTGCGACAGAAGATCCTCCCGAAGAGGCAGACGGATCGGGGATCTATGCTCATACTGAGTAGCTCGGGATACCAAACTCTTCGAGCCCAGTCCGGAGCCACAAGAATGACTTGGGCCCGGTCGTGCCGAATCTTCTTCAACACTCTGGGTAGAAGTGGTATAGGCGGAAAGGCGTACAACAGACCGCAACTCCACTCGCGACGAAAAGCGTCGCCGAGCGAGTGCCGCCTTGGAAATTCCAACGCGCAGAACTGATGACATTGCGCGTTCTGTTCGGTGGCGAATAGATCTAACCAAGGCTCTCCCCACTGCAGAAAGAGACCTTGCGCCACTTCCGAGTGAAGACGCCATTCGTGATCCATCATGCACCTGCGGCTGAGTTCGTCCGCCCTGGCGTTCAGAGAACCTGCCAGGTGTTGAACCATCAGGAACATGCCCTGATGTTCCAGCCATGTCCAGAGGCGCAGAGCCTCCTGACAAAGGGTCCAAGACCCCACCCCGCCCTGTTTGTTGCAGTACCACATGGCGGTGGTGTTGTCTGTGAACACCTGCACTACCTTCCCTTTGACAGAGGGAAGGAATGCCTTGAGTGCAAGCCGGATCGCCCGGAGCTCCAGAAGGTTGATATGGAGCCGGGACTCCGCCGGAGACCAGAGGCCTCTGATCTCCGCCTCTCCCATGTGACCGCCCCATCCCAGAAGGGACGCGTCCGTCACAACTGTATGCTCTGGCTGGGGAAGGGAGAGGGATCTGCCCATGACCCATTGCCGGTTCGAGAGCCACCACTGCAACTGTTTTGCAGTCCCCTCCGAGATCTGGACGTGATCGGACAGGTTGCCCTGGTGCTGCGCCCACTGGAACTTCAGGTCCCACTGCAGAGCCCGCATATGCCATCTGGCATGATTGACCAGCAGGATGCAGGAGGCCATGAGGCCCAGCAGCCTCAGGGTCATCCGTACCGAAACCCAGGATAAAGGCCGAAAGATCGGAATCATAGCCTGAATATCCCGGACTCGCCGTTCGGGAGGATAGGCCCGAAACTGCGTAGTGTCCAGAACTGCTCCGATGAAAAGGAGCTGTGGAGAAGGAATCAGATGCGACTTCGGCACATTGATGGAGAACCCCAGCGAGTGCAGGAGTTCGGCCGTAGTCTGGAGGTGGGAGACGACTGCCTGGGACGAGCCCGCCTTCAGCAGCCAGTCGTCGAGGTAGGGGAAGACTGAAACCCCTGCCCGGCGCAGATGAGCCGCGACCACCGCCATCACTTTCGTGAACACCCGAGGGGCACTTGTAAGGCCAAAGGGGAGCACGGTGAACTGAAAATGCTCGGGCCTACCGTGAACCGAAGGTAACGCCGGTGGGCCGGCAGGACGGGGATGTGGAAATACGAGTCCTGCAAGTCCAACGCTACCAACCAGTCTCCAGGGTCGAGGGCAGTCAAGACCTGAGCTAGGGTGAGCATCTTGAACTTCTCCTTCCGGAGGAAGCGATTGACGTTCCGGAGGTCCAAGATAGGACGCATGTCCTCCTTGTCCTTTTTGGGCACCAGAAAGTAGTGGGAGTAGCAACCACGCCCTACTTCTGGGGTCGGAACATGCTCGATGGCCCTCTTGGTCAAGAGGGCCGTGACTTCCTTCTGTAGAAGCACCAAGTGATCCCCTGACATGCGGTGGAATTGAGGTGGCATGGCTGGGGGGTGGTCTCGAAGGGGAGGGAGTAGCCCCTTCGGACAATGTCCAAGACCCACCTGTCCGAGGTGATGGTGCGCCAGTGGGGAAGGTGATGGCGGACCCTGCCCCCTACTGGCGTGCCGTGCACCTGAAAGGAGGGACTAGGAGGGCTTGGAGGCCGCGGACGGGTTGGAGGTGGTGGCCTGACCCGCACGCTGGTTGCCCGATCCGCCACGGCGGAATCCACGTCCTCGGCCACGCGAAGACGCCTGCTGCGCGGGCCGGTGGCTGGGCTGCTGACGTGAAGTGGCGCCCCTACCGTGGCCACGATAGGGGCGAAAAGCAGAAGGCAGCGGAGGGCGTGTAGCAGAAAGGCCCAGGGACTTGGCAGTAGCCCGTGAGTCCTTAAAGCGCTCCAACGCATGGTCTGCTTTGGACCCAAAAAGACCGACTCCATCAAAGGGCATGTCCATGAGAGTATTCTGGACATCCCCTGAAAAACCAGTGGTTCTCAGCCAGGCGTGGCGTCGGAGCGCCACCGTCGTTGCAATCGACCTGCCCAGTGAGTCGGCGGTGTCAAGGCCACAACGGATAGTGTATTTGGCCGCATCCCTTCCTTCCGCAATGGCGCGGGAAAGCAGTGCCTGGACCTCCTCAGGGCACTGGGGCAAAACATCCGCCACCGAATCCCACAGGGAGTGGGTATATCGGCCCAAAAGACAAGCGGTGTTAACGGACCGCAAGCCAGCACTGGAGGAAGAAAAACCTTTCTTCCCAAACTGATCCAGGCGTTTGGATTCCCTATCCGGAGGAGCGGTAGGGAAGGCGGTTTGGGAAGCGGAGGCTTGGACAACCAAGCTCTCAGGAGTGGGGTGGACAGAAAGAAACAGGGGGTCGCCCGGAGCGGGGCGATGGCGTCGTGACACGTTCCGATCCACAGGAGCCCCTGTGTTGGGCTTGGACCAGGCGCCCAAAAGAACGTCAGTGAGGGCGTCGTTAAACGGCAGCACAGTCTCCGCAGAGGAGGCTGCCGGCTGAAGCACCTCTGTCAAGATGTTAGGCTTGACCGTCAAAGTAGGGAGCTGGAGACGTAAGGCCCCAGCAGCCCTACGCAACACCGTACCAAAATTGGCCCCCTCCTCCGTAGCCACGGGAGGAGACAGCATGCCAGTGTCAGGGGAAGTATCCAGACCACTGGCCTCCCCTAGACTCTCTGTCCAGTCCTCATCATACTGACAGTTGCGCGTCAGAGGGTCATCAGACCCCTCCCAGTCCTCCTGGTCCTCCTCTGGTTCAAAATAAGGAGGAGGAGGGACATTTGGGACCCAAGGTCCCATTGGCGCCGGAGCCGGCGTCGAGCGACGTCGCTCCGGGTCCATGTCCGGAGCCGGAAGGAACTGGGGGACGACGCCGCCCGGAGCCCAGGGCGGCGTCGAGAACGGCACCGGAGACATCGGCGCCGGCGGAGGTGTCGTGAGGTCGACCGGCGTCGATGGAAGTTGTGGAGCCGGGATCGAGGCCGGGGCCGAAGCCGGAGCCGGGATCGAGGCCGGGCCGCCGGCGACGCCGGAGCAACCCCATCAGGGCCCGCGGGGCCCGAAGGCGCACCGGAGGGGCCTGAAGGCCCGAAGAGGCGGGCCATGGCCGACAGGAACTCCTGTACCTTGGCCGGATCCGCCCCCGAACCCGGGAAGGGCGGGTATGTCGGGGGCGACTCCACAGGCAAGTCCGGGGCCGCGGGGCGGGGACGGTGCCGGGAGGGGCCTCAGCCGAGTCGCGAGACCGGCGAGGCGAAGTCCGAGAGCGACGATGCTTCTTGGACTTCTTGTGCTTAGACTTACCGGACGAAGAAGACTTCGACGCCGACGACCGGTGTGCACTCCGCGAGCGACCCCTGGACCTCTCACGCGACCGGGGCCTCCGTGGAGCCGAATGCCGGGCCTCGAGGAGCTTTCGAGACCGCTCTCGCAAAGCTTTCGGGTTGAGGGCCTGGCATTCGGGACAAGACTCGGTGTCGTGGCCTCGGCCGAGGCAGAAGAGACACTCCCAATGCGGGTCGGTGACGGACATCATCCGCGCACAGGCGCCGCATCGCTTGAAGCCGGGCATCCCTACGACACCTTAAAGTCGGGAAAAACAGTGAAAAAATCACCAAAAAGTATGGTCAAAAATTGACCAGGGCACTGCTCTTCCCGGATCTGCGCTTGCTGGCGCGGAAAAAGAAGAACTGACGTCAGCGCGCAGGGGCGGCGCCTAAGTACTGCCCGCGACGTCATCCCGGCGATCACGACGCCGACGACGGACGCGGAGCCGCACGACGCCGCCTACCGACGCGCAAGGGTACTGCTACGCAAAACTTTCCGGATCCAGCCTGACGCCTGGGGATATTCTAAGGTAAGGAATCTATCACTAACGTGTCTCTTTCAGATACACACAGCTCTCTACAGATGAGCTGAGGGGGCCCCCCTTCACATACTGAAGACTGGGGGCCCCCCCGCACCGCAGGGGCTGCAGGGGTGTTTGTTACACCCCTGTGGCGTTGGTCAACTCCGCGTTCGTCGTTGGCGTCGTGATCGCCGGAATGACGTCACAGTACCTACTTAGACGCCACCCCTGCGCGCTGACGTCAGTTCTTTACACGACATTCCACGCCAGAAGCACAGACCCATGCAAGACACTGACCACTGGTGCACAAAACTAGGGCCCTGTAAGGGAGTCCCTATCCCTAGAAGTCAGTTCGCAGAACGGGGAGGATGGGTGGGGCGGTAAGGAATCCATAACTAATATACGTCTCTTACAGATATATCGTTACCGAAGGTAAGTAACTTGTTCATCTGAAAGACTATTAGTTATGGATTCCTTACCTTAGAATAGATACCCCAGCTAAACCAACCCCGGAGGTGGGTCTGCGAACCAAGTTCACACCAGGAAGTCCTGAAGAACGGAGCGGCCAAAGAAGCCATCTCCCCGGACTTGGCTGTCCGGGCACTAATGTTTAGTGAACATGTGCAATGAAGCCCACGTGGCTGCCTGACAGATGTCATGAAGGGGGACTCCACGTCCCAAAGCAGTAGTGGCTGCCGTCGCCCTGGTGAAATGGGCGCACAACCCTACTGGAGGTTCCCTTTTCGCCACGGAATAACAAATTTCAATGTAACGACCCATCGGGAGATGGTTCGTTTTTGCATGGCTGACCTTTCTTGGCGCCCGCATAGCCAACAAAGACCTGATCATCCACCCAGAATTGTTTTGTGCGATCCAGATAAAATGAAAGCGCACGTTGTGGATCCAGACGGTGGAGCCTCTCCTCCTCTTTAGAAGGATGCCGGCCGCGGGAAGAAGGTGGGCAAAGTGATGGTCTGTCCTATGTGGAAAGAGGTAACCACTTTGGGAAGAAAAGAAGGTCTAGTGCGAAGGACAACCTTGTCCGGATGAACAGCCAGGAAAGGAGGTTTAGAAGAAAGAGCCTGAAGCTCACACACCCTGCGAGCAGAGGTGATGGCAACCAGAAAAGCAGTTTTGAGGGTCAAAAGCCTAAGAGGACAATTATGTAGCGGCTCGAAAGGAGCGCACATAAGGTAAGTCAGAACAAGGTTCAAGTCCCACTGGGGCATTACGAAAGGAATAGGAGGAAACAGGTGAGTAATGCCCTTAAGGAAGCGATTTACAATAGGGGACTTGAAAAGAAAAGGCTGATCAGAAAGGCGAAGAAAGGCCGAAAGATAGCCTTTTAGAGTGCCCAGAGCAGAGCGCTGCTGGGCCAAAGAAAGAATGAAGAGGAGAACCTCTGAAAGAGGGGCAGTAAGGGGATCCACAGTTTCCAATCACGGAGGTGGAGGCTGGACAGGTTCGGGTGGAGGACCATCCCCTGCTGCTGCGACAGAAGATCCTTCCGAAGAAGCAGTCTGATTGGAGGATCGACGGCCATGTGAAAGAGTTCGGGATAACAGACTCTTTGTGCCCAATCCGGAGCCACAAAAAATGACTTGGGCCCGGTCGCGCTTGATCTTCTTCTGCCCAGAGTGCTGAAGTGGTATGGGCGGAAAGGCGTATAGAAGATCGCAACTCCACTCGCGACGAAAAGCGTCGCCTAGCGAGTGCCGACTTGGAAATTCCAATGCGCAGAACTGCTGACATCGCGCATTCTCTTCGGTGGCGAACAGATCTAACCAAGGCTCTTCCTACTGCCGAAAGCGACCTTGCACCACCTCCGAGTGAAGACGCCATTCGTCCACCTGCCGTTCAGTGAACCTGCCAGGTGTTACACTGCCAGAGACATGCCCTGATGTTCCAGCCATGTCCAGAGGCGAAGTACCTCCGGACATAGGGTCCACAACCACACCCCGCCCTGTTTGTTGCAGTACCACATGGTGGTGGTGTTGTCTGCGAACACCTGCACTACTCTCCCTTTGACAGAAGGAAGGAATGCCTTCAGCGCAAGAATAATCACCCGGAGCTCCAGAAGGTTGATGTGGAACCCGGACTGCGCCAGAGACCAGAGGCCTCTGATCTCCGCCTCTCCCATGTGACAGCCCCACCCCAGAAGTGATGCATCTGTCACCACTGTGAACTCTGGTGGGGGAAGGGAGAGGGATCTGCCGTTGACCCAATCCTGGTTCGTTAGCCACCACTGCAATTTGTGTGCAGTGCCCTCCGAGATCTGGACGCAATCGGAAAGATTCCCCTGATGCTGTGCCCACTGGAACTTAAGGTCCCACTGCAGAGCCTGCATATGCCACCTGGCATGATCCAGCAGCAGGATGCAGGAGGCCATGAGACCCAGCAGCCTCAGGGTCATTCTCACCGAAACCCGGGATAGAGGCTGAAACATCGGAATCATAGCCTGAATATCCCAGACTCGCTGCTCGGGAGGATAAGCCCAAAACCGCGCTGTATCCAGAACCGCTCTGATGAAAAGGTGCTTCTGGGAGGGAATCGGTTGTGACTTCAGCACGTTGATAGTGAACCCCAGTGAATGCAGAAGGTCCGCCATTGTCTGGAGGTGGGAGACGACAGCCTGGGGCGAGCTAGCCTTCAACAGCCAATCGTCGAGATAAGGGAAGACTGGAACCCCTAATATGCGCAGATGAGCTGCAACCACCACCATCACTTTCGTGAACACCCGAGGGGCGCTGTTAAGACCAAAGGGGAGCACGGTAAACTGAAAATGCTCGTGGTCTACCGTGAACCTTAGGTAACGCCGGTGGGCAGGCAGGACGGGGATGTGAAAATAGGCGTCCTCCAAGTCCAGTGCTACCATCCAGTCTCCAGGGTCAAGGGCAGACAGGACCTGAGCCAATGTCAACATTTTGAACTTCTCCTTCCGGAGGAAGCAGTTGACGTCCCTGAGATCCAAGATAGGACACTGCAGGCCTTTGTCCTTCTTGGGGACAAGGAAGTAGTGGGAATAACAACCATGACCTACTTCTGGCACAGGGACTCGCTCGATAGCTCCCTTGGCCAAGAGAGCCATAACTTCCTGACGGAGAAGGGCCAAGTGATCCTCCAACATGTGATGGAAAGCAGGTGGCATATAAGGAGGGGTAGTCTCGATGGGGAGGGAGTAGCCCCTTCGGACTATCTGCAAAACCCACCTGTCCGACGTGATGTTGTGCCAGTGGGGGAGGTGATGGCGAATCCTGCCACCCACTCGCAACTGGTGGCCCTGAAAGGTCAGACTAGGAAGGCTTGGAGGCTGCTGTAGAGGGGGCGCTGGCGGACTGGCCCGCCCGCTGGCCCCCAGACCCACGACGCTGGGTCCCACGTCCCCGGCCGTGCAGAGGCTGGACAGCTTGCACAGGCCTGTGGCTCTGGGGGGGGGAACGTGGTGGGGCACCCCTTCCGTAGCCAGAAAAGGGGCGAAAAGCGGACTGCGTGGGGCAAGAGGTTGGAGCAAGGCACAAGGATCTGGCCGTAACCCTAGAATCCTTAAAGCGCTCGAGCGCGTTGTCCGCTTTGTCGCCAAACAAGCGACGGCCATCAAAAGGGATGTCCAAAAGAGTTGATTGGACATCACTCGAAAAGCCAGTGGATCTCAGCCAGGCGTAGTGTCTCCGGGCTACCGACATTGAAATTGTCCTGCCTAGCGAGTAGGCGGTGTCCAGCCCACATCGTATGGCGAACTTCACTGCATCTCTCCCCTCAGCAACTACACAGGAGAGCACGGCCCGGGCTTCCACTGTGGCAGCACCTGGGCAACCATGCCCCACACAGAGTGAGTGTAACGGCCCAAGAGCCATGCGGTAGTACTAAGCTGGCAGAAGAAAACATCTTCTTCCCAAGGTGATCCAGCTTCTTGGATTCCCTGTCAGGTGGAACAGTAGGGAATGCGCCCTTTGAAGTTGAGGCTTGGACAACCAAGCTCTTGGGAGTAGGGTGTTGGGAGAGGAAAATGGGGTCACCCAGTGCCGGGCGGTGGCGTTGGGCAATCATCCTATCCACAGGGGCCCCTGTGCTGGGCTTGGACCAAGTGCACAGAAGGATGTCCGTGAGGGCCTCATTGAACGGCAGCAGGGGCTCCGAAGAGGCCGCTGCCAGTTGAAGCACCTCGGTCAGGAGGTTAGTCCTGACCGCCACTGTAGGAAGCTCAAGGTTCAAGGCCTCAGCCGCCCTACGCAACACCACAGTGTAAGAGGCTCCCTCCTCCGTAGCCACAGTAGGGGGGAAAAGCATGCCAAGGTCTGGAGAAGTGTCCAGACCACTGGCCTCACCCAACTCCTCTCTCCAGTCCGGTTCTTCCAACTGGTCTGCCAGAGGGTCTACAGACCCCTCCCAGTTCTCCTCACCCTCCTCTGGTTACCACGCAGGGCGATAGGGAACACCAAGGGAGAACAGAGGTACTAAAGTAATGGTCGGCGCCGGTACTGGCGTCAGTCGACACCGGTCCAGCTCTGTGTCCATGTCGTGGGGGAGGCTGGGGTCGACGTTGGTTGGGGACACAACCAGCGTCGGAGGGGGCGGAGGTGTCGCCAATGGATTCGGCGCCAGAGGTCGACTGGCACCGATCCTGATCCAGGCCTGGATCCCTGGGGGCCCTACGGCGCCAGGACCGAAGCCGCCGGCATCGAAGGCCTAGAACCATCAGCTGAGTCTGCAGGGCCCAAAGGCGCGCCGGCAGAGTTGGGCTTCCCAAAGATGGAGTGCAGGGCTTCGTAAAAACTATGAAGTTGGACAAGGGTCGCTCTGGCTCCCGGGAAGGGAGGGAAGCTCGGAGCTGACCTAACAGGCTTCGCGGGCTGAGCCGGACGACTACTGTCCGCATCCCGCGGTGCGTCGGCCGACGGACGGGGAGAACGTTAAGAGCGACGGTGCTTCTCCCCTTCTTTTGTGCTTCGACTTACCCGAAGACTTCGAAGAGGAGTGATGGTGGTGACTCCGCGACCGGTCCCGCGACCTCCCTCTCGACCGGGACTGCGAGCGGTGTGGAGCCGACTGCCGGGCCTCCAAGAAGCTTTCGGGACCGTTCCCGCAAAGACTTCGGATTCACGGCCCAACAGTCGGAGCACGACTTCGAGTCGTGGTCATACTCCAAGCACCACAGGCACACAAGGTGTGGATCCGTAGCCGACATCAACTTGTGACAGGAGCCACAAGGTTTGAAGCCGGTCCACCAATGTAACATCCCTGTGTACCAGGAGTCAAACAACCCAAAAAAGGTGTCGACAAAATTTCGAAAAATGACAGTCAAAAGGTGACTAGAGGTACCGCTCTCTCTGGATCTGCGCTGGCTGGTGTGGAAAAAGAAAGAACTGACGTCAGCGCGCAGGGGCGGCGTCTAAGTAGATACCGCAACGTCATTCCGGCGATCACAACGCCAACGATGAACGCTGAGTCGATCGACGCCACCTACCGACGCACAGGGGTACTGTTGAAGAAAAATTCTCCGGATCCAGTCTGACGCCTGGGGGTAATTCTAAGGTAAGGAATCCATAACTAACAGTCTCTTTCAGATACAGCCGGCAGCCGATAATCGCCGCGTCCTGCATGCAGGATTGCAGTGGTGAGTGCGCCCGCATCTCCTCCTTTCTGGTTCACAGCGCTCGGGGTCGGAGCACCGCTTCTAGACTGCGCTAGGGCATGTGAGGAGCGCTGGCACAGTGTGTGGAGCCTGCTATTGGAGGACGCGTCGGGGAGTAAGTAGACCCCGAGGCCACTACACAGTCATTAGTACAGCGAAGAGATTAGCAGCCAAGTGGTGTTGCGGCGCCCCAAGTGGTGTTGCGGCGCCACCTGGCGGAGGCCACCCCTCATCACACTCTGGGAACATGTGGGAGCTGGAAATTGATGCCGGCTCAGGAGAGCGGCACAGAAGAGTGTCCAGTTCACTATAGGCTAAGCACATGAGGGGACAACCAGGCTGAGGCTGAATACCAGTGTGAGTCAGACAAGCACTGGTAGTGTGGATACTGAGCTGGTGGTGCACCACTACGGGTAGACAGCTGAAGGTGGATGAACACCTGCCACGTGGCCACAGGGCAGCCAGACCTCTGGTATGGATGTATGACGCAACAACGAAAGCCGAAATCCCTACAGCTTTAACAATGAAGGCGTTACTAAGAAGCTGGCATTACCACGCCAGTTTCTACAATGAATGCAAACATCACGCAGTGCCATACTGTACTTTTGAGAATGCAGCAACAACGAACGCCATGCTAGTGCGCCCAATTATAACGACTACCATTACAACAACTAATGGCAATGTACAGCAGTAATTATTAATAAGCAAATTGTACTCGAACAAACATTCCCTTTACCCTTTCATATTGGACACACTTTGAAATCAGCTAAAGTACGTTACCTCTTTGGTGAAATGCATTCATTAGTTCAAAAGCACCACTAACGTTTCTGCCCTACGCGCAGGGTCGGATTGGTAAAGCGGGCACTCGGGCAACGGCCGAGGGGGCGGTATCCGAGTTCCAGCTGTGGGCTGCTTTTTTGGGAAGCCTGGGGGGGCAGGCACAATATGGGTGGTGTCTGTGGTGTTGGATGACGCCAGCGGCCCAGTGGGGTCCCGAGTGGCCTTTCTGGAGGCAGATGGGCCTCTATTACCTCCCTTTTATCAACGGGGCAGAGGTGTCACTCCCTTTCTCTCGCTGGGCCGGCCCATTAATGTATGCATATTGAGTGGGGGCAGGGGGCCTGAGCAGAAGTGGCCTCACATGTTTTCAGGTGTGTTTCACCAGTGTGAACTAATCCGTGCATTTTTTAAAATCTAAGTAAAGTTAAGAAAATATGCCTCTTTCAGAGCCCGCCCCTTTTTTTTAATAAAACTTCACCGAAGCAGTGTTTTGCGGAAAGGCAATATGCAAATGTGGGCCACTTTATTTTAGCCTGCCCGGGCCAATTTTTTTATCCCAATCCAACACTGCCTACGCGCATAGGCAGTGTGATAATGGACTTGTGGCCCTACCTTACTGTTTATTAATATTCATCCACATTTCCCAATTCAAAATGGCTATGTTATTTGGCCCATTTATAAAAAAGTGTTAATTTTAAAACTAATTGACGGAATACTTATTGTGCTGTTCCATTGCCGCTGAGTAAATGTAAGTTAATTGCTACTATTGAGAACAGCATTTTGCTGCATGTGATAAGTTTGATGGTCCGCGCTGCAGTCTGCCATTTCCCGTTGTGATGGGTGATTTGAATACGTTAATGAATGCACACCCTCAGTCCTAAAACCGCTCCTTCCTCAGCTCTGAGCCAAAAACCCCACACCCGGTGCAACACCCCGCCTATTCCTTAAGCTGCATTTTATCAACTAGAACACTTTACGGGACGCACCCCCTTAGCCCTAAAACCACCCCTTCCCCACCTCTGAGTCCTAAGAACCCCTGCCCCCACTAACATTAGGCACTGTTTTCTATAGTGATACACATGGTAATGACATTCGAAATAGAAAATGATTCGGTATAAAGACGTGCGTAGAAATGACAGTCGTGGTGCTGGTTTTGATGTAAAGGCTATGCGTGATAAAGCCTTCGTGAAAAAGAACGTTTCCCCTCCGGCACAGCCCCTGGGGACAAACTTGAGTATGGTGGATGCATTGGCAGGTAGGGCCCCAATGGGAGAGGGGGGGGCTGTGAGGGTGGCTGCGAATGCTCACTCAGGAGCCTGTGTTCTGGCGCCCTTCAGAGAACTGGCAGACCCGGCCACAGCAGCCCCAATTGGAAGGTCTGGGTGGGCCGACTAGAGAACTACTTCAGGGCCACAAGGGAAAAAGACATGAAGTCAAGAACACGCAATTGTTGCATTTGGGGAGCGAGGAGATCTATGAACTGTTCCAACACCTCCCGGACACTGGAGATGTTGACGACTACAACACGGCCATCAGTGCACTGTTCAAGCTCTTCAACCCCCAGTTAAACCCCGGTTTTGAATGTTTCAAGTTACCCAAAGCACAGCAAAGAGGGGAGATTCGATGGACAATTTTTATGCCTGCCTGAGGGCTTTGGTCAGCACTTGTACGGATGACGACTAACAGGAGGAGGTCAGGGCCCAGTTGATACAGAGGTGCAGGTCAGCCAATCTTAGAAGGCTTATTCTCCGGCAAGCAGGAATCAAACCGGAAAACATGCTCATTGTAGCACGCACATACAATATGTCCTGCGCCAGGGCAGATGAGATGGAGGTCGAGCTCAACAAGGGGCCGGGGCACACTGGTACCCTGAAGATGCCTTCTGTCAAGTCCGAAACGGTCACTGTCATTCGCAGCAGGCTGTCGCCATGAAAAAGGGAGGATGCGGCAGCAAGCGTACGCCTCCTGCAGGAACTATGGGTTGGAATACGAATCGGTGGAGAAGTGCCCAGCGGCGGGATGCACGGGTTCTGCGTGCAACAAACCCAATCACTTCGTAAAGGTCTGTAAGAGTGGTGAACGTGGGCGCCAGGCTCACGGCAGGAGACCGCAGATGAGGGCTTTATATGCCACCTGACCGTAATTGAACAGCCCCAGACCACAGGCGGGAGTGGACACAGGTGGAGAGAAGACAAGGTCGACGAAGAAGACCACAAGGAGGAAGAAGCATTCCTGATATCTTACACGGCCCCAAGTACAAGAGGCTGACGTCCTCAACGGGTATGCAAAGTGGCCATCGCTGGCACCACTATATCAGCATTGATTGACACAGAGGCTTCAGTCATTGTGATGACTCACCATCAACACTAGCACTACACCCATAACTGCCCCTTCAACCATCACAAACCAAAATATATGCATGTGAGGACAAGGAACCGCTCCCACTGGTGGGAGCTATGGAGGTGACAGTCCAACATGGGGACAGATGGATCCGAACGTGTTTCCATGTGGTGGCAGATGGAGAAGAATTTTTAATTGGGTGCAATAAGACCGAAGACTTGGGTCTGGCCTTCTTTGTCAGGGAGATCTACTTGAGCAATTCCCGGAGCTGTTTCGAGGACTGGGGTGCAGAAGAGGGGCCCTGGTCAAATTACAGATCGACAAGACAAAACAGGCGACAACCCTTTGCCACCGTCTAATGCCATTCCAACTGCGCACCCAGGTCGAAGAGGAGATGGAGAAACTAGAACAGATGGACGTGATAGAGAAGGTCTCAGGGGGCGTGGCCTGCAGCCGATGGGGACGGACGCGAGCTGAGGAGCTCCGACTGCCGCTTCCCCGTACACAATTATCCTGACCCCCAGACACAGCGGGGAGAGCCAGAATCCACATCGCGGGGCTCCGGAATGTGCCTGCATTTGGCGGCGGAGCCCTGAAACACCGTAGACGCTGAATTTGGGAGCAAACTGGTGCGTTACTGGCCTGACGAGCCCGTGAGCAAGATGGCGGCCATGGTGTGACTGCCGCGGCCGCGACTGCTTTGCAGGGCTAACAGTCGGGCAAGACCAGGCGGCGGTACTCGCGCTGATCGGCGGAGCCCTGTGGGACGCCGCGGAGGTGGTGTGAGAGCGGAATACAATACGACCTACAGTGTGCCTGGCTGCGGTGACCTACTGCTGTGGTTGCGGGAACGGCGACAAAATGGCGGCCATGCCGCGAGTGCCCTGAAGCGCCTATCGCGGTAGCCAGGAGTGCGGTTGCGGCCGTTACCAACTGACCCCCTTGGTGTTCCTGAAGCCCTGTGAGTACTGGCGTGGCGCTGGGCTATGCTGTCGCGCTTTTGAGACATTTGCACTGCGGAAGCGTGGGTCCGGTGGGGCCGACTGCAAGATGGCGCCCGCCTGGTAAATGGCACAGCAGCTCCTATAATGCCTGCCTGATAGACGCACAGCAACCTGCAGCGATCTTGACCTGTGCAGCGAGGAACTCTGTTGTGCCCCATCGGAGGAGAGAGCAGCAGGATTAAGCAGCGCCCCACAAGCAGGCACTGCCTGTCCGGACTCTAGTGAGCTCACCCTCTACGGGCACCAAGACCGTGAGAGCCCCGAAGTGACTAATGCTGCAAATTTCGGACTGCCGGCGACCCCATTAACTGCCGCGAGACTGGAGCAGTGAGTCCACCCGCCGGGCCCTGGGGTGCGAAGCCGCGGCGGGGAGACCACTTGTAGAGACACTTGGGCTGGCGGGGGAGAGGGCGAGCTGGCGCCCGTGCCCTGGCTGTGTTAGCGGGAAAAAAGGAGGCACGTAACAGCAGACCGAGCCAACCCCACTAGCGGTGCCCAAAACAGTCTGAGGGTCGGCTGCCCCTGCAATCGACGGATAGAGCAAACAGGCGAGTGTGGGCATATAGGCTAGTGGGGATAGAAGTAGGGTGCGACCGGCGCCCTGACTGCCTCCCGGCGAATGGAGAGGCCTGTAATAAGAGAGGAAAGCCTACCTTATGGACAGCGTCTAGCGAACCGGATCTAATGGTGGACCCCAACGTGCCGCTACGAACGCAGCATACCCAAGGTAAAGCAGTTCTTGTCTGGGCTTGAACGTAAGAGGCCCCTACTCTGCCGGTGCAACACACCAACACACTATTGTTCCCAAACGGTGACGGCTGCGTTGCTTACTGCAACTGTCCAACTCTGCAACCCTGAGAAGGAGTCCCGTCAGCGGCGGACACCCTATGACCCTGTGAACGGCCCCGGCCGGGGCTTCGCACGGACAACCCGACAGGGCTCGCATGGTGGAGTGGCTACCACTGTGAGGCCTGGAACCTTCAAACTACAGGCGTGAAGTGGGGTGTGTCTAAGCAGTGGCTGAGCAGTGTGCGACGGATTGCCTGTCCTTTACGTATGCCAACGAGAAGAGGCCGAAGAGAGTGACTGGGACGATCGGACGCGGACAAACGCCAGGGGACACTAGCAGGACCCGCGGACCACTGGGCGGTGTTTACTTCGGTGAGACCACTCGACTCACAACGACTGCAGCGGAGGAGGCTGCCAGAGGCGAGTGCGGCGTCTCGCATGCGAATTAGGGAAGTGCGAAGTGTCAGGGGAACCCGGCGGAACTGGTGACGCTCAGACGCACTAACCACAGCGAGCACGTAGCGCCATTGAGATGGAGAGAACGCAAAAGAAACGGGGGTTCACTGTCCTTAGTGTGGACGCCCCAGGGATCCAGCGCCCGAGATAAGTGGAGACCTGACCTCCCGGAAACCTACATTGTCTGACATCATGCAGGCAATAACGGCCTCCAGAGAGGCACTGGAAGGGAAAATAGATGCTATTGGCACAGACATCAGCCTGCTAAAAGATGATCATTGCAAGCTCAAAGAGAGTGTCCAGCAATGAAAAAGAGATGAGCAGCCTGCCGGAATCTGTCCACGAGAAGCGTCGATCCCTCGCTGTCCTGGAAACTAAGGTAAAAACCCTGGAAATGCGAGCCGAGGACAGTGAAGGGAGATCACGAAGGAACAACATTCACGTCATCGGAATACCAGAACAAACGGAAGGGACAAATATGGTCCGTTACTTGGAGGACTGGCTCCGCTTTGAAGTGGCTCCAACAGGTCTGTCCCCCTTCTACGCCCTGGAGCGGGCTCACAGAGTTCCAGTTGGACCACCAAAACCAGGGGCTCCTCCCCGACCCATTGTGGCTCGACTAACACTTTAGGAACAGAGACCACATTTTGCAAAGTTCCCGCCAAAAACAGGAACTGCGCATCGACAATAACAATGTCATGATTTCCCAGATTTTACGAGGGAGGTACAACGAAGCAGAGCATCCTTCACTGCTGTCAAGGCTAAACTACGCAAATTGCACCTGCCCTATGCAATGTTATTTCCCGCTCGACTTCGGGTGGCAGACCCGGCGGGGGCTCGTTTCTTCAATACGCCACAGGAAGCTTGAGACTGGCTCGAAGCTCACGGCTCGGTGGATCATCATGCTTCAGCTTCGGGGCCCCCGCAGCAGAGCCCTCGCAGCCATAAGGTTGGATCCAAAGCCCCCTCGCCCAGGGAACTTAGCCTTGAGCGTCGCAAAGCGCTACAGGCAGTGGTATCACACAGTCAAAAAAGTCCTGGTTCCTCTCCGAGCGGAAGCGGACGCCGCACTGGCAGATCTGAGACCTCACCGGATCGCAGCGACGACAGTCTAGGAATGGACATGCCACAGGTTACGCCCCAAATGGCTGATCTCATGTGAATGCCATGTTGTGACATCAACCATGGAGATTTCCCGGGGGCTACCATCCCTATGCCACTGGTGCAGTTTCAGCGAACTTGTGGCTTCCCCACTTTGAATTCTGAGTAACATCCAGTTGAACTGGGGCTTGATGTCTAGATCAGTTATGGGGGAGGCGGCGCTATGGGGAAATTAGCAAGGTTCTTGTCAGGTGACCCCCTCCCCTTCCATTGTCACTGGACGATGGTTTGTTCTAATATGGTTTGGACGGGGGTTCTTTCTTGGATACCTGTCCTGGGGAGGGGGAGTTAGGGTTTTTTAAAGGGATCCAGGCGTGTCACGGGGGGAAAGTTTTTTAAGGGTCACAAACATAGGCTACAACAATGGGACCCCCATTAGGCTGGACTTGTCTCTCGTGGAATGTGAGGGGGATGCACTCTATTATCAGGCGACATAAGATACACTCCTATTTGATTCGCAGAGGCATTGAGATCGCATTCCTCCAAGAAACCCATCTGCTGGCAAAGAAGGGAAGGCGTTGCAACGCCGCTGGAGGGGTCAGGCTTATTATACTACATACTCTGCTTTTGCGAGAGGAGTATTGATATGGATAATGCACAACACAACTGATTGACCCAGAGGGTAGATATGTGGTGGTGACTGGGAGACTAGATGGTAGGGACCTCACACTGAGTAGTATATATGCGCCCAACTCAGACCAACCGGCCTTCTTCTCGCTACTATCAGGAAAGTTGGCGACCTTCCTCACGGGGCTGATATTACTGGGGGGCGACCTCAATTGCACCTCTGACGTTACCCTTGACCACTCTCACCCCCCACTCCCAAATGCACCTGCACACAAACTGGCAGAATCACGCCGTAATTGGCAACAGAAATGGGGCTTAATTGACACCTGGAGGGCGCAACACCCCATAACCCGAGATTACTCCTTCTCGGCCCTCCACGAATTACATGTTAGACTGGACGCCATTCTGTGTTCACCTGATATCCATGAGGGGGTTGGCTGCAGCGAATACCTCACCAGGACACTCTCCGACCATAACCCTGTTCTGGTGAAGTTACAATGGTCACGCGTGCGCCCAAAAATCCCCACTTGGCGCTTGCACCCAGAGGCCTTAGAAGACCAAGCTTTCCGCACTGCTATAGGATCAGCTATCACTAACTACTTCCAAGACAACGGGGGTACAGCCACATCCTCACTCGTGGAGTGGGACGCCTGTAAAGCAGTCCTTAGGAGGAGGTGCATATCTGAGTTGGTTGGGGTTCGGTATGTTATCCTCCAGGATATAAAGAGGGATGACGAGCGCCTGCGCACCCTGGAAAAGGACAGACCCGAAAACCCGGGCAAGCAACAGGAGTTAATAGAGGCTAGAGAGGCAGTAGCCACACAGGTAGAGTGCCTGCGATGCTTCGATTACAAAAACGACATAACTCGGGCACACTCGGAGAGAGATAAATCGGGGGCCCTTCTGGCTTGGTTGGCAAACCTGGCCAGACGTGGGTCAGTCATACTAGAGATTAGAGACCAGAATGGGGTAGCTAGATATGACCAACAGGGGATCAACGACCTATTTTTAGCATATTATACTGAGCTCTATTGGAGTCAGTTGTCCCCAGCAGATGAGGAACTGCAGGAATTCATGCGGGGGGGGGTCGATCTACCTGCTCTAGATGAGGATACAGCAGTCTCGTTGGGGCGAGAGATCGAAATAAGGGAGGTACGTGGAGCTATCAAGAGTATGGCCCGTAATCAAACCCCAGGCACTGATGATCTCCCGATAGAATTTTACCTCACATATATCGACCTCCTAGCTCCTAAACTCGTGCAATTATATAATGACGCCAAGAGACTTGGTAAACTACCTGTCTCCACTAGAGAAGCGATCATCATTCCTTTGCTAAAGCCGGGCAAACAGGCATGGGATAAAACTGCGTATCGCCCCTTATCCATGCTCAATCTCGATTATAAAATACTAAGTAAAATTTTAGCCTCCCGATTGCTCCCTCACATGACCACCCTGGTACACAACGACCAATCCGGGTTCATCCCCACTAGAAACAGTGCTCAATATCCGGGGACTCATGCGAATCCTAGAAGCGGATACTTACCGCGTGGATGTCACTACGATATTTGCAGTGGACATAGAAAAAGCCTTTGACAGTCTGGAGTGGGCTTTCCTATTCCATGTGATGCGGAAAATGGGGCTGGGATCTGGCTTCGTGTGCTGGACGGCTCTTATACGCGGACTCCACTGCCAGAATTAAAACTGGGGGGCTAATCTCAGACGCTTGCGGAGTGGGGCGGGGTACGCGGCAGGGGTGCCCCCTCTCCCCACTGTTTGCTTTGGCGATGGAGCAGTTAGCAGCACAGGCCAGATCGGGGGGGGCCTCGACGTAAATGGACAGGTCCATCATATTGCATTATATGCGGACGACCTTTTGCTTTTCCTCGCAGACTCGGGAAAGGAACTATTGGGGGCGAAAAACCTGCTCCACGCTCTCAGCAGAGTGGCGGGATTAAAAGTGAACTGGTCGAAAGCTTGCCTGTTTCCGGCACGTGGGGACAGAATAGGTCCGCAGCACACAGAGGGAGTGGCCTGGGAAGACAGATGCCTACCCTACCTGGGCGCACACATCTACCACAAACAGGAGGACATTCTTGAGGGTAACATTGGAAAGGCCATCAGAGAGGCAAAAGCTAACTTCGAATTCTGGGGTTCCTTGCCGTTGTCAGTAGCGGGCCGTGTGGCCCTACTTAAAATGGTAACCCTCCCGAGGCTCTTGTATTACTTTGGCACCTTACCGATTTGGATCCCGGCAAAGTACTTCAAGCAGCTCCGTTCAATGCTCGCAGCCTTCCTATGGGGCACGGGCAGACGCCGGGTGGCGCTCAGTACACTCATGCGACCAAAAGCGGAGGGCGGCCTAGTGGTCCCAGACTGAGACCTATTACTTGGCAGCAAAATTTCAATGGCTCACATAATGGGTGGCGAGCGCCACTAGGGGGGAGGAAGAGCGCAGGGAGGACTTGGGGCCCTTATTGTTGTTGTCCCGCATTATTCTGCGGCTCCCGGTCAACACCACAACCCTCACCCTGAAACTTAACACGGCACGAAAATGCTGGAACAGATATTTGCGGAGAGCCTCTATTAAGAGCCCCTACGCGCCGGAAATACCATTGATAATGTGCAGGGCCCTGCCACACGGTGGCAACTGGCAGCGATTGGAGACTTAAAGCAGTGACGTGCCTCTATAGACGCATGACGCTAGAATCCCTACTCCCCCTGTCTGCCCTGAAGCTCAAATGGGAAGCTGATATAGGGGAGGCCATCCCGGATAAGGCGTGGGGAGAGCTAGTGGAGAGAACCTGGAAGAGCACTAGGAATGCACGGTTTCAGTTGGTGCACTTCCATATTTTACATAACAAAACTACACAAACATTTCCCGGCCCTATCAGCGGCCTGCCCGAGATGTAATGCAGAAAGCGCAGATGTTAAGCACATGTTATGGGAATGCCCGTTCCTCGACAGTTATTGGAAGGATTTAACGACAATACTGTCAGACCTCACTGACAGAGAGCTAGATCCAACCATGGCTCACTGTATTTTACACTGGTTCCCCCACACGTCAAAGAACAAAATTACTAGTAAATTCTTAGATTTGGGTCTGCTCCTGGCCAAGAGAAACATCACCACACATTGGAAGGCGAAACAGGGCCCCAGCATAACAAAGATGAAAGCAGAATTCCTAAAATGGGCCGAGTGTGAAAGAGTGATTAGGTTACAAATAGCGAAACGAACGGGGAGTGAAAAGGCCCTGGAAAGGGCGAGAGCTCGGGAAGCGCTCGTAGCACTCAAATCCCCCGTAGAGGATGCGGATGATGCATCTATAGGTGACCCTGTGGCGGCCATGGTCTAACACATAGGTAGCTCTAAGACCACCACGATCTGTAGCCTCACCTTCAGCAGTGGCGCTAGACAAGCAAGCCAGTTAACACTCAGCTGCAGCTGCCACCCATTCAAATAAGTCGCCCCACTGAGATAACAGTTCTACTGACCTCTTGCAGCCCGCACCTAAGTGACACACCTGGGGGGTGGTGAGGGAGGACAGGTGGGGGGTTAGTTGGGGAAGGGAATTTACAATGGTTGAAAATACTTATTGTGATGATTGTATGATGTGCACGAAAAGTTGGCATGGACATCCTATGGTGCCTCAACTGTGCCTCAAATAACCTGATTTAAACTGCGACTTTGCTAACTGTCTGGGGTATGTAACCGGACCCTTTTTTGGATGTACGGAAAATCAATTAAAATTGTTTAAAAAAAATAGAGAAGGTCTCAGGACCCACACCGTGGAGTACCACCACTAGTGATAACAGAGATGCCCAAACAGCTAGGGGCAATTTGTCTCTGCACAGATATGAGACTTCCCAACAAATCAATCCGTAGACAGCGCCATATTACCCCCACAATGACCATCATTATTGCTAACCTCAATGGTGCCAAATGCTTCACAGAGCTTGTTCTGGATGATGGATACCAACAATTGGTACTTCATCCGGACAGTCGTTACATCACAACATTCTCAACGTGCGTGGGGCTCAGAAGATACAAGAGGCTAAACTTTGGGATCTTTCAAAATGCAATCTAAGAGAGACTAAGGACTCGAAGGGGTCCTCAACATTAGTGATATTTAAATATACTCCATCACACTGGCCACCCTCCAGAGGCTGAAAGACAGTGGACTGACCCTACATAAAGACAAGTGTTCATCCTTCGAGACCAGAATTGAGTTTTTCAGGTTTGTGTTCTCAAGGGAAGGGCTGCAGGTTGACCCACGAAAGTCTACAGTGATCAAGGAAGCCCCTGCGCCAAGGAATGCAGAAGAGGTCTGCAGCGCCTTGGGCATGGCGACCTACCATGGCCGGTTTCTGCCAAACCTGGCCACTTTGTCAGAGCAGCTCAGGGAACTCAGTAAAACTGGTGTGAGATGGTCGTGGGACACTCTGGAACAGAAAGCCTTGGATAACAAAGGATGCTCTTTTAGCGGATGCTACAATCGCATATTTCAACCCAGATACGGCAACAGAATTGGTGGTAAACGCGAGCCCAGTGGGCCTAGGAGCCGTTCTGACTCAAGAACAGGAGCCGGGGGTGTGGGCCCCTCTGGCGTTTGCTAGCAGAGCACTGATGGCCACGGAAGCGTGCTACACACAAATTGAACGAGAAGCTCTTGCCATTAAGTGGGCCTGTCATCATTTTCACTTGTACATATATGGTAGGGAGTTCAAGGTGATTACCGATCATAAGCTGTTGATGAGTTTGTTTATGGGTACAGCCTCACACCTAACCCCTATGATCTAGCGATGGGCTGTACAGTCACCACCCTACCGGTTTGGCGTGGTGAATTGACAGGGGGCTGACAACCCAGCGGACTTCCTTTCCTGGCACCCAGCCCCCCCTAAGCATGCTGATGGGCTGAGCAGAGACAACAAGGGGGCAGAAGAATTTGCGTGCATGGTGTCGATGACTGCGTGACTCAGAGCAATGACAATTCACGAAATCAGGCAAGCCGCACGGGATGACAACATCCTCCAGAGATGGCGGAGGCTGTCAGCAACGATTCCTGGAAGCTCTTCTTTCAAGATGCCAACCAGTGGCACCCCGAAGTAAAGCTCCATTGAGGAAAGAATCATAATGCGAGGTCACCGCATCATAATCCCCAAGTCTCTGGAGTCGAGTGATCGACCTGGCGCATAAAGACCACCAAGGAGTGGCAAAGACCAAAGCAAGAATGAGGTGGAAAAGTATGGTTCCCAGGCATAGATGTCACGGTAGAAGAAGCTGTAGGACCTTGCCAGACGTGCCAGATAACGGGAAGCCCCATAGCGCCAGCACCAGTGGCTACTGAGGACGCACCAAAGATCATGTGGGAGAAAGTACATTTGGATTTTGGAAGCTTGCCGGATGGTAGACTGACTATGGTCATAGTTGACGACCGCTCCAAATATCCAGTGATAAAACTGGCTGCAACAACGGCGTTCTCTCATGTAAAGCCACTCCTGGAGAAGACGTTCACAGCCTATGGCATACCGGAGACAGCCTGGACAGACAATGGCCCTCCCTTTTTAGAGAGCTGAGTTTCAAGAGTACCTAGCAGCATTTGGGATCTGACACAGGAAGATAACGCCACAGTGGCCCCAGGCGAACGGCACAGTGGAGAGATTTATGAGAACGCTGAATAAAGCTCTTCGTATGGCGGTAGACCAGAACACAGACAGTGAATAGGAACTACATTGTTTCCTGAGAGCATATTGAAACACACCTCATTGCACGATGCAGTGCACCCCCATGCACGTCATGTTCAACAGTCATGTCAAGGACTGTATCCTGACTGGCCCAAGCTGGCAGCCGGAGGTGATGAATGGAGATGGAAAAAGAATGAAAGAGCCAGTCAGACCCCGATGAGCGGTAGATAGGCGTTTAGAGGTGGGGGACCATGTCTTGGTGAGACACTGTCACCCAGGCTGGAAGTTCTGCACCCCTTTCAAAAGGGAAGCATGGACAGTGATAGCAGTGAAAGGGACAATGATAACCGCCAGACGAGAGCAGGAGGTAACAACGAGGAATGTATCATGGTTCAGACCAACTGTGGCAACAGACAGGGAGGAAGGAGAGGACAATGACATGTTCAGGGCCAGTGACCTGCAAACACCAAAGCATGAGAACATGATGGCAGTGACCGGCGGGGCTGATACTGCACAACCAGGGTGCCCTGGAGTGCTGTCGGCCCCTACAGGCAAAACCAGACCCAAAGCCAGAGCGGAGGAAGAGTCCACAGTCCCACTGAGTGGGAGGGGCCACTGTAACGAACTAAGACCCAAACCAGCAACAAGACAGAGGCTTCAAACTTTGTGTATGCCAAGGTGGAGCTGGTCCTGAACATCTAATGTTCAATGGGATGTCATGAGTCACCCGGGCTCTTCGGCAGAACTCTTGACGTATGCACACAACACCTCGGCCGGGCGCAGCCGAAATGATAAATAAACGGGGACTGGCTGCACGTGGCTGGGTCCCAGCACAGTGTAAGTGGGTGTGTTTTAGCGTGGCAACCCGAAGGTCCGTAGACAGCAAGCCAGACGTCTGCGGCCTGCACTTGGCCCCAGCACACTTTCTTCCAGACCCAGGAGAGCCAGTGCAGAAGCGACCCATTACCTCTACTCTTCATCCCTGGGTGAGATCAGAGCACGGGGAGAGTCCAGGCATGCGACCTCCTGTAGCGGCAGCCACGCCTGAAGAAGCGGCTGCTCATGCCCCTCCCACGACTCGAGAGGTGAGGAGGGCTGCAGGGAGAGACGGACACATGCGAGGCCCCCCGAGAAGACTGCCGAGGCCGTACCCTAGAAGGGACCAGTAACTGATCCCCCACCCTCCCCCAGAGTAAATAAGCAGCTGCAAAGGAGGGACAGGGCCAAAAATGGCTGTGGCTGCCGGGGCCCCTCCTGCTGTGAAAGGAGGAGAAACAGATGCTGCCACGACCCATTGGACTGGAGAGGGTACTGTGGAGATGCCGGCAGTACTCACCTCCTCCCAACCCATGAGACGCTGTTTGGTGCTTGTACACCCCAATTTAGAGGGAAAAACAACACCACAGATGTCCCTAGGGACGGGTGGCGAAGGCCCTCCCATCCCGAAGAGAAATAGGAGACCACCGGAAGGGCATAGATCCTGCCTGAGTGCAGTGGGGCCCTGCACCTTCTAATTGTCAGTGCCCCGACCACCTTGGCGCTGCTGGTCCTGGGTCTTACGGAGGGGCCCCAATTTCCACCGAGTATCACCCCCTGCTGACATATTGACAAGCGGCTGATGCCATGCACTTGGCAAGAGGTTGCGCCCCGTCACCCAACAATGGTGAAGGGGGCAGCAATGGGACGGCCTCACAGGCGAAAATTGACTGCTAAGCCAAACTGCACTCAGGCGCCACAGCCTCAACAAAGGACAATGCTACTGGGGAGGACGACTATATTGCAGGCCATATGAGAATCATGGGAGGCCCAGGCAAGTCGCATTGATAGACTGGCCTCCAAGGTCTGCCAAGACACGAACACCACCAAATATAACAGATGACGGAGGTGGAGAACAGGGTCTCATCAATAGAGGATGAGCTGCTATCCCTCATCAAAATACAGGAGGCAAGCCTAAAGCTGGAGAAAAGTGCAGAAGACGCGGAGGGCAGGTCCCAGTTGGCGTCCTGGAATGCATCGAGGGAACGCACCCGGGACACTACTTCACACAATGGCTTAAATCCTTGGTGCGCGCAAAAGATCATTCTTATTGCTTCGTTACTGAGGGCACACAGGTCCCTCGCCCCCGGCCAACCCCGGGGCCCCACCTCGACCGGTGATTGTTCGTCTCCTCAACTACTCCAACAGGGACTTCATCCTCTGGGCAGTGAGGGACTTTCAGTCGATCCTACTGTCTCCTTCGGGATCATGATTTGCCCGGACTATACAATCCAAGTCCAGCAGCAATTTTGCACGTTCCTGGAGGTAAAGACTAAACTTTGTGCGATGCAAATTAAGTACATGCTCCTCTATCTGGCCCTACTAAAAGCTATCCACCAAGGTAAAACACAATTCTTTGAATCTGCAGAGGATGCATGGCAATGGGTGGAGGAGACACCTCTGTTGAACAGGGTCAAGACTGATTTGCATATAGCTGTGTCTGAACTGGGGTAGCAAAGTGAGCTAAAGAATGATGATGGATTCAACCCAGATCTGTGACTGGGGGTGAGTGTTTGAAAAGTTTCAGCACTCCGTCCATCATCTCCTTGTGTTTGCTTTGTTCGCCCTAAGTTGGCAGGGTATGCCCAGATGTGGGTCCCTTGCTCACTTTGCCACTGGGTTCAAGCTAGCCTCGCTGATGAGGGCTGTTAGCCTGAAACCGGTCACAGGATGCTTGATTCCGGTCCAGGGAAGACATGGCTTGGCAGTTCGGTTTGGACTGTTCCCATGAGGCACAGGGTCAAGACTGATTTGCGCATATAGCTGTGTCTGAACTGGGGTGGCAAAGTGAGCTAAAGAATGATGATGGATTCAACCCAGATCTGTGACTGGGGGTGAGTGTTTGAAAGGTTTCAGCACTCTGTCCATCATCTCCTTCTGTTTGCTGAATACTTATGGCACCACCCATCCCACGTGAGAACTGAATGACTGGAAGATGACCACCCCCACCCAAATACCGACGTCAGGGAACCGGAAGGGATTCCTCATTATCCAGAGGGGTGGACAGGCACGACTAGGCCCTAGCCTCGCCAACCGGGGGTAACCCTGCGGTACTGTTAGGGGTACAGCACAAAGCCCAGGGAACACAAGACTACAGCACATAGCATGTTACGTTGTAAGGTGGGTCAAAAAAGTAGCAGTAGGCCACATCTCGGTGGGTTATTTTCTCCCAGTTTTGTGGAGTTTTGAGTTAGGGCGACAGACATTTTCATTCGAGAACTGTATGGTGGGTGGAGATATTCTAGGAGAAGCCAGTTGCCTCCCAAAGTTGGGCAGTTTTAGTTTAAAGACCACTACCACCAAAGGGAGTGACCAGGCCACAATTCAGGACCCAGCCCCTCCTGATTACTTCCAGAAGTAATTCTACCTGAGAGATGGGGGAACGCTAAACCTCAATGTGAGAAGGGAGGACCTGGGGCCCCAATTGACAGGGAGAAACCGGGACATGAGACACTATGCACTACTAAGCAGACACAGGGGACCGTGCAGGCAGAAGATTCTGACACACGGTTAAATGGGGGGTGATCTAAACCAACTGAAGGTAGTGTTGGGGAATGTCAATGGCGGCCTCCTCAAACGTGGGCTAGCGATACAATACATCAAGAGACATTCCCCAGATTCCTCCAGGAAATACACCTGGCAGGCAACATGGTCCCTTGCCGTAACAGAGGACTATACATGGTACTCGCCCACTATGGCCATACTAGGGGGTCAAGGGGAGTGGCAAACCTAGCATAAAAGTGCCCCCCCCCCTTCCAAATAGTTAGGACCTGGCTTGACCTCCAGGTACAATACGTAGGGGTCCAGGGAACCAGAGAGAGAATCCCTATGTTTGCCCTAAGGATGTACGCACCCTCAGCACTTCAACAAATGGGACACCTCCTTCTTAAAACGGAAGCAGATATACAAGAGGTGGGTGGCGACTTCAATGAGGTGATGGACAAATCAGAGGACAGATTACACGCACCCATGGCCCTGAGCTCCACAGAATCCTGACTGGCACAATTCGCACAAGCACTGGGCCATCTTGATGTCTAGATCGCGCTGATAACGATACTCCTTTTCTGGGGCACGCAAGACTTTCTCCCAACTATGTCACAGTTTTATTCCAACAGGGCAATGCCCCACCCACCTTTCGGCGGAATACCTGCTGAAAAATCTGACCATGCCCGTTGCTGGTCACGCTGGGGACCCGAACTGGAGGAGAGAGGAGTGAGTGTCACCTCAGTAGCTGTGACCTCCAAGATCAAGAAGTGGTTAACTAATTCAGGAAAGCCTCTTCGCTATACTTTGAAGAGAGCAAAAACTCTGTGTCCTCCCCCGGTACCCTTTTGAAGGCATACAAGACTGTGCTTCGAGACATGGTCCAAAATACTATAGCCCCAAAAAAAAATAAACAGACAGTAGGCAAGCCTGATATGGATAGAAATGGCCATCCACAATAGAGAGCGTATATGCATCGACCCAGGCAACTCTTGCACGCCTGGAAGCCCTACAGAGGGAGTATCACTCACTAGCACATGATAAAGCTAAGAAATACTACTTGGCCACATTAAGGAAACTATACAACAGAGGACAAAGCAGGATGCCTTCTGGGCTGGCTCAGTAGACGAGAGGACACAGCAAGATGGGTGGGCAAACTCGAGACTATATAGGAACCCACATTGCAACTGATGAGGAAATAGCGGATACCTTTTCCCATCAATATCAAAGGCTCTGAAGAACGGCGTGTTGCCACAGAGGCAGACATCGAGGCTTTTCTAGAGGAGTTGCCACTCCCCTGCCTGGATTTAAGTGGGCGGGAGTACCTTGACCAAAAGCCCACACTCCAAGAGATCTCAGAGGCAGTGGCCCTGATGCAAATCACAAACACCCCCGGCCGAAACGGGATACTGGTGGAATTTTACAAACGTACCCTTTCAGTCCTGGGTCCCCACTCACTGCCCATGTTCAATAGGGCTAAAGATATGAGAGAATTACTGCCAGATCTGCGGCATGCCAAGCTAGTGATCCCCAAGCCGGAGAAGCCCGGCACCGCATGCCCTTCCGATAGACCCATCTCATTACTTAACACAGAGGTGAAAATCCTGGCAAAGGTCCTGGTGCTCCGACTGGTGAAAGTTAAAACCCCCTGATCCACCAGGACCAGACAGGTTTCATGCCCTGGGTCTAAACTGGGGTGGCATGGTGTGCAAAAGAACGATGGATTTAACCCAGATCTATTGACTGGGGGGTGAATGTTTGATTTGCTCTGCATTCCGTCCATCATCTGCGTGTCTTTTGCTTTCTCGCCCTAAGTGCGCCAGTTATGCCCAGGCGTGGGTCCCGGGCTCAATGTGTCACTGGATTCAAGCTAGCCTGGCTGATGAGGGGTGAGGCCCCGAAACCGATCCCAAGATGCTTGTTACCGGTCCAGTGAGGACCTGGCTTGGCAGTTCGGGCTAAATTTTCAATAGATCAGAATATCAATGAACTAGTTGCTACCCAGAATCAAATCTTATTAAATAGTTTGGATAGTTTCATTCCGATGCAAAAGAGACATTATCATACATGACACAAGATTAACTCCTGGTTTTCTAGTAAACTGATAAATCTAAAGCTTGAAATGAGATGGGTAAAGCCTCGCTGGCACAAGGATTATGATAATGCTGAAAAAATATCCACTTGAACAAGGTCTACAAGATTGAATTTAAAGCAGCAAATGCAGCTAACTTATTACAAAGTAACCTAATTTGGCTAAAGAATTGTACTGATTAGTTGTTGAATTTCAACTTAGCTCATTAAAAAAAATCTCAACATCTTCTAAATCCTCTAAAGATCTATCTGATTATTTTGTAAACAAGATCACCAACATAACAGCTTTAATACGCAAGGAAAATATTCGTCCTTCTGAGGGTTTATATCCAGACAAATTGTGATACAGCAACGTGTAAACTGGACACATTTAATTTTATCTTTGAAACCTCCCTCTTGTATGTTCTAAGCGACTGTCTGCCTTCAGGCTCTCCCCTTAACAAGCTTCCTGGGCACATTCGATTTGCAGATCCTTCATACAAGATCAGTTCGCTATTTTAATAGCTTTTTAAAATCTAGCATCTTTCCAGACATATAGATAACTGCTTAAACCTTTATTAAAAATTACCTCTTTAGACCTTTCTGATATGAATAATTACAGACCCATTTTACTTATTCCATACTGGTCAAAGCTTTTTGAAAGATTGGTCTTTTCCCAACTGCAACACTATGTTGAAGAGAAACAAATTTTCAGTCCTTTACGGGCTGGGTTTCACTCAGGTAGAAGCCCTGAATTAGTCACTGTATCAGTGTTAGACAATCTTCACTAACTTTGTGGAAAAGGGTGAGGTGGGGAGGGAGGTCCTTCTGGATCTCTCTTTTGATATAATGGACCAGGCTACCTTGTTCATCAGGTAGGAATTAGTGGGGAATGGCGATACAGTATTAGAATAGTTGTTTTCATATTTATCAGGTGAACAGGTGGTCCCATTTGCCACCCCATAAATCCAAACCTAAACCCCTCAGCTGTGGTGTCCCCCAATGTTCTATCCTGTCCCCTTTGCTTTTTAACTTCTACCTGCAGCCTTTTACTCAACTTTTCAAGCATTTGGTGGCCGGTTTGTTGGCAGGGTATGCCCAGACATGGGTCCCTTGCTCACTTTGCCACTGGATTCAAGCTAGCCTGGCTGATGAGGTGTGTTACCCCGAAACTGGTCCCAGGATCTTGTTTCCGGTCCAGGGAAGACCTGGCTTGGCAGTTCGGGCTATACTGTCCCCATGAGGCACAGGGTTAAGACTGATTTGCATATGGGTGGGTCTGAACTGGGGTGGCAAAGTGAGCTAAATTACGATGATGGATTCAACCCGGGTCAGTGTCTGAAGGTTTCAGCGCTCCGTCCATCATCTCCTTGTGTTTGCCTCATATATATGAAAGGCATCTTTTCTTTCCATCACACTTTTTTTCTGTCTATATACAGCCTAATATCACTTCCAACTGGGGGTCAATATTCTCTAATCTACACACACTTCACAATAGATAATAGTTTACAAAACATAACCTTTGGTTGTTGGCACACATCACCGGCAGTACACCAACACTACATTTCATAGCAAGCAATGCGTGGACACATGATGCGAGGTCATTCCTGGCATGCGCTGCTTCAGTACAACCATCTATTTCTGGATGGGTCATTGAAGAATGCCAACAGCTGGCTGTACTGGGTCTCCACACACACCACAGCAGTCTTGCATGCTGGAAAGATGCGGTAAAGTGCTCCGGATAGCGCATGACTAGTTTCCTTACAATATTAAGAAGAGAAACATGTTTGACAATGTCATTTCTGAACAAGATAGCTTTTCTTCCTACACAGTCAAACATTGCCATATTTCTACCCTGTGATATGCACAACTCTAGATATATGATCTTCACTGAGCATTATCAGCTAAGTGAGTTTTTTTGTGATATTCAACCTGATGCATTACTTTCATTGTTTGTCGTTATACATTTAGATATCCCCTTCCAGGTCTGGAATGCGAGGTTGAGGCAATAACCTGTACTCTCCCAAGGTAAGTCAGAGTCCAACTTAGAATTCATACTGCACACACAGGTTCTTCTGTGTCAGGACCGGAGGCGAGGATTATGCTCAAACTCTTTCCTTCTTCCATCCAGCAGTGTTTAACTTAAAAAAAACTGCCTTTCCCATCAACCATTGAGAAAGGACTACAACAAAAGTTCATCCAATCACAACCAAGGAATGTCCATAACATTGACAGCGATCCTGTTCGACCTCCTCTTTCTTTCCTGCTCCAGCAAAGAGGAGTACTACATTATTTTATCTTAACGATAATTTTAATGCAATAGCGGTATTGTTTTAACAGTTTTTCCTTTCAGATTCCCTGCCGTGGGAGCACGATTCAGCGCTCCATTTGCGACTTGTCTTTCACTGTCTACAGGGACCGCTCGAGTGCGGTGAGGCAAGGAGTCCGTCAGAGGGCGTGTAGCGTGGTGGGCAAGCGCACAGAGTCTTCCTGCTCCCCTGGAGTTGCACTCATTCAACAGCGAGAGGGCCTGAGGAGCCGACCTCCCGCAGAGTGTTTCTGCCTGCCCGGGTCGCCTGGAAGCGCTTTGACTCCCCGCTGGGGTCTGTAGTAAGCCCGTAAGGGAAGTTTTTCTTCAGTGGCTGATGCCCAGTGTGTTACCAGTTCTGTACCTTTCAGCCAATTTAGATTCCTTAATTAGCGCGTTGCACGTGTGACTGCTGTGGGGGGCTGGGGCCCAGGCAGTGTTACTAATCCCGTTTAGAGAGACAGTGAGTTTAGCCCCGGGGCTCAGACCCAAACAGGGTGTATAGTGCACATAAAATCGCTATCTGGTGTTGTGCAGTACAAAAAAATAAAGCCTTTAAGGCTGCATGAACTGAGATCTAGCTCTACTGAGCACCTATACTGGTAATACTGATGTTTTTTCTTCCCATAGCTACCATGCAGGAATACCAAGAGGAAGAGTCAATTTCGGTAA
The DNA here is from genome assembly GCA_963921515.1 of Calotriton arnoldi. Classification (NCBI taxonomy): domain Eukaryota; kingdom Metazoa; phylum Chordata; class Amphibia; order Caudata; family Salamandridae; genus Calotriton; species Calotriton arnoldi. The sequence continues at coordinate 675,991 of CAWUFW010009253.1, read as the reverse complement.
TTCCCTTGGAGGACGAATTCTGTGAGGCTGTGGATGGCTCGATCAATCAGGCAGTTGCTGCAGCCATGGGGCCCTCTGAAAGACGCCTGATGAAGTTGGCACATTCTTATGCCAAACCCTTAAGACTTGTCCCAACCGCAGCCAGCACCTTCTGGAGCGCTGCAGGAAAGGCAGCCCTGCAGGAAAGGCAGCCCCGCAAACGCAAGGGAGACCCCTCCATAGACCTTAGTATTTTTGAGAGGCTTGAAAAGGCCTTCTTAGAACGCTCTGATCCCCAGGGAGACATGCGGACTTCTTTGAGGCTCAGTCAGATCTGGCCTATCCCCAGACATCGCCGTTCGAGTAAGATGAGGAATCCCAAGGGGAATTCAATGATGAGGAAGACCCCTCCAGACCCTGGCGCCTATTGCCTGACCCCTCCCAGGAGATAATAATAATAAACAAATTTATAAAGCGCATGGCTACACTAGCTAGTGTGTCCCCGCGCTGATCCCCCTCAGCCACAGTGGATGACATCTCAGACATGCTGAACCCAGATGAACAGGTAAATCTGACGTCCACAGACTGGTTCCCATCCCCCAAGGTAGGCAACTACGTGGCAAGCCAGCTAAGGAAGCCCCTAGAGAAGGAGGCGCGCGCCTGCCTTAAAGCCGAATGCCCGTGCCCCTCCCTTACTGGCAAAGTAGCCCTTACACCTGAGATTGACTCCAGGATGGCGACATTTCTCCAGAAATATATTCGCGATCCCAAGAAAGGGATCGACAGATCGTGGAAGTCTTGTCAGGGCAAGTTACAAGACGTAGTTGGCCCCCTCACAAAGATCTTGGAACTGGCGGAAGACGCCAAAGCTTCAGGGACGGCAATCTCCCCAGAATCCCCGTCAGGCTGGGCACAAAGAGCAGTGTTTTTTGTGGGGAATGCTCATTGCGCACTATCGGCCGAGTGCCGCTGATCCCTTTTAATAAAGGTGAACCTCAAATTAGAGAATCTGGCGTCCACAGGAGCAGTGACGCAAGGGGGGCTGTTCGAGAGCCCTTCATAAAGGAATTGGGCAAATTTGTTGCCACATTTACCTCTTTGGATAAGGCCCAGACCCCAATTAAAAACACTTTTCACCATATAATTTTTGTGGGGGCCGGCCGTGGCAGAGGGGCTGGTCGGTTCTACACTCAAGGCCCTCCCAGGACCCAAGGCTTCCACAAAGGGCAGGATCAGTCTTGCTCCGTGGAATTCTTTCCCACTAGAAGAGGATTCAAGTGACGCAATCACAGACTTGCCTCCAGAGGACAATTTTAGTCGTCCCAAACCAGTGAGTGTACTCAATTCCCCTGGGCTGCAGGTGGGGGGGGTCATTTGGCTCTATTCTTGCACAACTGAGAAGCGCTTACCTCCAATGCATAGGTTCTGCAAACCTTCCAAGGTTGCCACATAGAATTCTATGCATCACCCTCTCAGACTCAATGCCCTCCTCCCCCCCCAAACCCCCCCCCCCACGTCCTTTGCATACACCTTCTGCGCAACCTTTTGAGACCAGGCAACTGGATGGTACGCCTGGATCTCAAGGACGCCTAACTGATGATCCCCATTTTTCCCCCTACCGCAGGTTACTGCAGTTCAAATGGCGGGATCAGGTTTACGAGTTCAACACCCTGCCGTTCAGTCCGTCTTCGGCCCCTTGGTGCTTCACCAAGGTGTTGAAACCAGTCATAGAGTACCTCGGGCCCAGGACTACTGCATGATTATCTATCTGGACGACCTGTTGCTCATGGACCAAAGTCCGTCCACTCTCATGCTCCAGTTACAGAGAACCATTCAGCTCTTGGAAGGGTTAGGTTTCATTATCAACAAGAAGTCACTTCTGACCCTATCCAAGCAGACCACTTTTCTGGGTTTTGTGGTCGATTCCAATGAGAAAACGCTAAGTCTTCCGTCTCTGAAAAGGTCCAAAATCCGATGAGAGCTTCGGAAGACACTGTGCAGGAGCTCCACCTCATTGAGACAAATCTCAAGGGTGGTAGGGCTCCTATCGTCGTCAGTCCAGGCTATCTTCCCCGGCCCCTTGCACTACAGGGCTCTTCAATGTCTCAAGGTTTCCCATCTCCAGCGGCATACCCAGCACTCGGAACATGTCCCTCTGACGGACGAGGTCAAGGACGAGATGCGCTGGTGGTTGACACACATGGAGGCCTAGAACGGCTGCGCCATTTTCGGCTCTGATGGAGTCTGACATGAGCAAATCCAGATGGGGGCTCGCTATAGGGAACTCCTTTACAGGTGGAAAATGGTCCGCAGAGGAGCGGACATTGCATAGTATTGATGGCAGGCTCATTTGCGGTCCAGTGTTGGATCAAGGACAAAGCAACCCGCTACGTCCTGCTCAAGATGGACAACCGCTCCGTGGTTCGCTACATCAATCACCTGGGAGGCCCCAGGTCGAAACTCCTGGCAAACCTGGCCAAGGATTTTTGGGCCAACAGAGTGGCAGATTGGTACTCAAGAGAATGGTCAGACTTGAGTTTGTGGCAACTAGATCAGAGAGTATTCAAGGGACTGGAGGAACGATGGGGTCCATTCACAGTCGACCTGTTTGGGTCCAGATTGGATCATCAGGTCACGAGGTACTTCAGCTGGAAGTCAGACCCATTAGCCACGGCGACGGATGCATTCCTCCAGGACTGGTCGAGGGAGCGGGGATACGAGTTTCCCCCCTTTGCGATGATCATGCGTCTCTTGACCCAGATACAACGTCAGCAGCGTCCCTGGTGTTGATCACTCCACTTTGGAGATCACAAGTATGCTTTCCAGTTCTTCTGGAACTTTCTTGGGATTCACCAATCCTTCTACCTCAGGCTCCGGATCTCCTGTGGGATACCATGGGTAATCCTCACCCACTTATTCTGCAGCAGAGAATTCCCCTCATGGTGTGGCAGATTACAGGGAACGCTGGCAAATCCCAGGCCTTTCACAAAAAGCTGAAGCAATGCTGGCCACCGCCTGGGCAGAGCGTACCACGAGAAGATATATATCTGTGTGGTTCAAGAGGGTGCGTTGGTGCAAGATTGTCACCATCTTGAACTTTTTGGCTTTGTTAAGTTCTAAGGGCATGGACTACCGCACAATCAATTCATATTGTTCAGGGATCTCAGCCGGTCATATGTCGATCCAGGGTGTGAAAGTTGGTGAAACTGCCCTGGTGTGTAAACTAATAAGGGGGATCCGACTAGCTCTTCCCCTCGAGCTACATTATTCATCATTATGGGACATTAACAAAGTATTACTCTTGAAATTGTGGCAACGGAATGACTTTGTCACAAAGAACTGTCCGCAAAGGTGGCTATGCTGTTATGCTTAATCTCATGTCGCAGGATTTCTGATGATAGAGCCGACGATATTACCGGGAGAGTCTTTACTCCTCAAGGAGTTACATTTTATGTCTCTCGGAGAACAAAATCTAATTCCAGAGTGATTTCCTACCAGACTTTTGATAAATCTCCCAAATTGTATGAGGTGAGACATTTAAAGGCATAGGAGGCTATGACGGAAGAAGTTCGTCCTACCGGAGAATAGCAGTTATTAATCGTCTTAAAGAAACCTTTCAAAGCGGTCCCTTTCCCCACCATTGCCCGATGGAACCATTGGGTCATGCAAGAGCCAGGCATTGATGTGTCCCAGTTTGAAGCTCATTCAGTGAGTGGGGCAATGGGCTCTAAATCCTTTACTCTAGGGGCTCGTCTAGAGGACATCCTTAATGTGACAGACTGGTCTTCAGACTCTATGTTCAAACGGTTTTATTTTAAACCGCTAATTGATATGGCATCGTTGGTGGTTGAAAAGCTTGGAACGAGCATAATCCTCGCCTCCGGTCCTGACATAGAATGACAAATTTCCTAGCATTCGTAACGGAAAGTTTCAATTCGATTAAGAACACAGAGGCGAGGATTAATACCACCCAGGTTTCTACCGAATTGCCCACCCAGAGTGGCTCATACACAGGAGTTTAGCTGGAAACAGTACAAGCGGAGTCCATTTGATCGTAAGGTCTAAGTACGTTTATTCTGTTACTTTTATTGCAAGTCTTGCGTTATGGTACATGAATCCCAGGAATGCCTTGTTCAGCATTGTTTTCCTTGTCTACATTGAAGAATCTACTTCAAATGGACATATGAGTGATGGTTCTTAATTTTTTCCTCCGGTTCAGAGTTAACCAAAGGGGAGTAAAGAATGGTATTGGAAATGTTCTGTCGCACTCAAGAAAGAGGAGATCGAACAGGATGCAGCCAACTTTATGGACATGTCCTTGGTTGTGATTGGATGAACTTTGGTTGTAGACCTTTCCCAGTGGTTGAAGAGAAAGGTAATTTGTTGAAGTTGAACACTGCTGGATGGAATAAAGAAAGAATGTTTGAGCATAATCCTCGCCTCCGTGTCCTTAATAGAATTGAAGCTTTCCGTTAAGAATGTTAGGAAATTTTTCATTCACAAGTTAGATGTGTGTTGCACGCGGAGTACTACTTTGTTACGTATAATGTAAACAACTGTCATAGTTCTCATTTGAACAGATAATTCCTATGGAACCTCACCAGAACAAATTTATATGGTGTTATATCAAAAAACGTCCTTTATTATTTATTTATCACACATGGCAGCAGAGAGGGAATGGTCCTGATAAATGCCACTACACCTCCACTTGAGGGCTCAATTCAGGTAGACATGCTGACCACTCTGGGTGAATGGCTACTCTCCCGTTGCCCTTTATCCCTGCCTTGTGGAGTCAACAATAAAATTTGAGACCACCGAGAGCCAGTTTTAACATCAGTTACTTTCTCACATATCTCCCCTATGCACTTTTGTTATACCTCACCAAACCCACTTTCATAGGGACTCCCCCCTATTACATCCTCATAATGAACTCCCCTCTGAGGAGGTGTGTGTGACCCATGCTGGCATCCCTCCTTCATGCCAGCGTGATGAAGGTCCGATGATGAAGCATGCTACATCTGAGTGGGTGAGGGCTTCCACCCTAAAAAAGGATTTCCGCTTTCAGTGACGTCGTCACACACACAGTTCCAGCACACTTAGGCCAAGAATATATTAGTTTAAATAGACTGCTCCGTGGCTTGCCCCTCTTCTTCTCTAATGTATTATTGCAACTTATTATCTTGGCCATGTGTAAGATGGCTGGCCCCACAGAAGTAGAAAAGAGGACTACTCTGCATTAGTAAGGTCAGTCCAGAGAAGGTAGTGAGAGGCCTGTGTTGTTTTACAGCGCTAAAGGTCTGGATCATTAGGGAGGAATACCCTCAAAGCACAAGTGTCTGTGTAGAGGGTGCTCTCCAGGGGTACGAAGGTGAGACAGCAGTGGCAGGATGTCAGCTATACTGCTACACTGAATATGTAAGTCTTCCAGGAAAGATGACTTTACAAGCACTGCACATCCTTTTCAGTACCAAAAGTTTGCACTGTTGCATGGAAAAGGCCAAGAGAGACCCCCATCATTGTATACATAACTACTTTCGGTCCCAGACACCAACGAAAATGTAATGTCAAAATATATAACCATTCACAAAATGCCATGGATATTTGGTCTGGAGCACACTGTCAAGTAATAATAAATACATGCAAATCTAATGGCGCAATTAACCCTGAGGTCCAATTACTATGCCAAAACGTTAAGGTTAACAGACCAATTGGTAATAAAACAATATTGCTGAGCTTTTACAATGACTAAATCCATTTAAGGAGTAAAATGTAAGGTATAAGATACAATCTCAGAAATTACAAGTGATCCAAGTAATAATCAAAATTCATGGCCTGAAGAGAGTTATCTTGACTTGTCGCAAAGGTTTCTTAACAAAAGGGAAAGACAGACAACACGCATTTCAGCATTTATGACATAACCAAGGCTGTAATGACATGTTGATGAAAATTAAGAGGAATGCAGACAAAGTAGATAAGTAAAAGAAGTATAAAAAGTTGGGGGAGGTTGGGGTGTTCAAGTAAATGTTGCTTATGTTGTGCAATTGTTAATGTCACAGGGTCCCCAATGTCAAAGTAGCACCATAAAGTCGGTGAAAGTATTGGTAAGATCTTAGTTGTAACACTGTCTGACTTTAACGCTATGGATATTGAGCTGTTCATCACCTATTGACGTACCATTAATCATTAATTCATATTTCTTTTCTCTGTTTTAATAGTAGTGCTTCGATATTTTAACTTCATTATGGAGACCGTTTTGGAAGGCTATTACTCGCAATGGGTCTTTCAGGCACTTACTGGTTTTTTTTTTTTTTAATCAGCTACCATTGTCGAGGGAGAGCGAACTGTGAGATTATTTACAATTAACTGATCAATAGTTAATAACGTATTATTTACCAGGTTTTCTATTATAACGCCATATATATATGGCGTGCTTTAGTTTGCAACCAAGGGTGCTTTTACCTTTCGCTAGGCTACTGTCTGTTGTGTAATATCCTTTCCTTATGTTTTTTTATTTGCAGTACCCAGGCATGTTTGATACTTTGGAATTACACTTTCCATTGCTTAGAATCATGATATACATTGTACCTCATTACCAGTACAGCCTTCTCATTGGCAACTGGGCCAGTCCTATTGGAGTGAGTAATGAAGTTTCTTGTTTTCGGCCCATGGCGCTTTGAATGGTTTTTGGTAACTCGGGATTAGTTTACAAACCACTTATCAGGGGAGCTCTACCTCCTTTCTTATTTTTTTCTTTCACTCTTTTAGGATTTTCCTTCATTTAATTTTTAGATTATGTGAACTCTATGTTACTGTAGTTAAGGTAGTGACTCATTTTTATAGCAACTACTATTCTTTCTTCAATAACACTTGTTTTGAAGGTCTCTCTTCCTAGCATGGATTGGACACTATCTTTACTATTGAGCGATCTGCACTTTACTTACAAGTCTTGGTATTCTGCCACACAGTGTCACTTGTCACAATTACAAAGATTTTACCAATACTTTCACAGACTTTGTGATACTATTTGGAAATTGGGGACTCCGACATGAACAATTGCATTTATTTGCACCTCCATCTCCTACTTTTCTTATACTTGTATTAATCATAATTTTTGCCTGTATTCTTCTTAATGTTCATCAACATGTCATTACAGCCTGATAAATGTAATATTGACGAAATAAGTGTCGGCTGTCTTTTCCCTTTGTCAAGAAACTTTTGCGACAAATCAAGATAACTCTACAGGCCATGTATTTGGATTATTACTTGGATCACTTGTTGTAATTTAAACTTTTGGACAAGTCAAGTTAAATCTCATCAGGCCATGGATTTTGGACTATTACGTTGATCGCTTGTAATTTCTGAGATTGTATGGATTCGGTCATTGATAAATGCACAGCAATGTGTTTCATTGTCAATTGCTCTATTAGCCTTCTCTTTCACATTTTGGTGATAAAAATAGTACCTTTGGGTTCAATTGCTTTTTATTTGATTTGCATCTATTTACGGTTACTTTGCGGTGTGCTCAAGACCAAATATATGTTGTTTCGGGTGGGTTTTTTCTTCTTTTCACTTGGTCAATCCTCAGGGTAGCAAGATGCGTGTCTGATGTAGCACCCTTTAAATGTAGGACCACCTTGAGTCAAACAAAATTAGTTTGATACTTTTCTCACTAGCGCGTTCTTACTGCAATACTCATTTCTGGGATGTTCGGTTAATCAGTCCACTGCTACCATTGTACAACTGACAAAATGCCATGGACTTGATGGGCATCCAACCCCATGAATGGCAAACGTTGATTAACACGCCAAAGGCCTTGAGAAATCTACTTGCCCACTCGCTATGGCAAGTCAGATTTTATCTAAGCAGGCCATTTTTAGGGCCTACTGGTCCGGTCTAGCAAAAGAGCTCAACTGGCAAAGAATAGGGTTACTGCTCATTCAGAAAGTGAATAAGCCATAAGGAATGGTTTCTTACCTGTAACTTCTTTTCTCTCGCTGGGGAATTTCCATGATAGTCATAAGCGCTGAATAGTCCCGCCCATGCGCGGGGACCCCGGAGCAGTTGTTGTATATATATCTTCTTAAGTGTAGATTTTCGCCTTTCTTCAGGAAGGCCTGCAAAGACACTTAAGAAAAAGAGACAGATTATGCAGCCTATTTACCTAGGCTACACTGGCCAGGTTCTTCATCCTGAAGAGAAAAAGGGGGGCAGAATAAGTAAATTTGAGATAATTTTAGTGTCAGTCAGTAGAAATATCTCACAAACCCTTTTTATATATATATATCTTTATGATAGAGATGAAAGGAGCAGGGCAGAGTAGTCTCATAGGCTGTCATATGTCTAAAAAAGAACACTGTGCCTTTAAGGGACCAGGCACCACAAGTATCCCATCATGCATAGCAGGTGGCAGTTATTTCAGTTCTTTTTGGAGGCTTCTGATAATAGATATGTAGAAAGACAATTCCTCTGTCTATTCCGCCGGGGAGGAGGGAGGGTCGCTTATGACTATCATGGAAATTCCCCTGCGAGAGAAAAGAAGTTACAGGTAAGAAACCATTCCTTCTCTCACAGGGGATTTCCATGTATAGTCATAAGCGCTGAATAGAATAGCAAGCCCATCCCAAAGAATGCAGCGAAACAGACAGAGGAGAATGCCAAAGACTTAAGAAAAAAGATTTCTGAGTGAAGCTTGTCCTACTTGAGCGTCTGCTCTAGCGTCAGAATCTAGGCAGTAATGCTTTGTAAATGTGTGTACTGACTTCCAGGTAGCTGCTTTACAGATCTCTGGAATTGGGATACTACGTAATAGAGCCACAGTGGCTGCTTTTCCACTAGTAGCATGAGCCTTAGGTTTGGCTGAAAGGCTTTTGTTAGCTTTCTGATAATAACAGAATGCAAGAGACTATCCATCTTGAAATGGATTGTTTAGAAGTAGCTAGCCCTGTTCGGACTGGTCCATAGTTTACAAATAGCTGTTGTGACTTACGAGTGCTCTTAGTTTTATCTAGGTAGAACTTAAGAACCCTCTTTACATCCAGGGAATGAAGGGTTCTTTACGCTGGAGTAGAGGGATTCTGGAAGAATGTGGGAACCGATATTATTTGATTGACATGAAAGTCCGATACCACTTTGGGGAGGAACTTCAGGTGAGTTCACATAACTACTTTGTTCGAGTGGAAGACAGTGTAAGGTTCATGAGAACAAAGGGCTTGGATTTCACTAACCCTGCGGGCTGAAGTGATCACCACAAGGAAAGCGGTTTTCCAAGACAAATGTTGGAGAGATGCCTTGTTCGAAAGGATCTTGCATACAACGTGAAAGTACTATATTCAGCTCCCATGGAGGAGAAGGGCGTCTGATGGGAGGAAAACCCTTTTTCAAGCCCTCTAAGAAATCCTTAATTACCGGGATTCTAAAAAAGGAGGTTTGTGAGGGACATTTTCTATAAGCAGTCAAAACTGCCAAGTGACCCTTTATCGAGGCGATTTGTAAGCCAGATTTTGCTAAGTGGAGTAAGTACGGAAGAATAACATCTTCCTGGCAAGAGCTGGGATACTTGTTCCTGGAAGAGCACCATATGGAGAATCTCTTCCACTTAAAGGCATATGCAGATCGCGTGAAAGGTCGCTTAGCCTCTTTCAGAATATCCGTGCAGGCCTGCGGTAGATTCAGGTGTCCATATTGTATCAGTTCCGGAGCCATGCTGCCAAATTAAAAGAGTAGAGATTGGGATGTACTATCTGTCAGCAGATCTGGTCTGCATGGCAGCCGCAGATGTGGACGGATGGACCGGTAAAGGAGGTCCGTGAACCCCCATTGGCGTGGCCATTCTGGAGCTATGAGGATCATCTTTGCTGATGATTGAGTCAATTTGATGAGAACTTCTGGAATCGGGGGGGATCGGAGGAAAGGAGTAGAGAAACTTGCCTGACCAATCGATCCATAGGGCATTCCCCAGAGTTCCTGTCTGGTTGAACCGTGATGCGAAGCTTCGGCATTTTAGGTTTTCTGCGGTGGCAAACAAGTCGACGCTGGGGGTACCCCATCACAGAAATACCTCTTGTACCACGTCGTCGTGCAAGACCCACTCGTGATTTTCCTGCAGGAGTCTGCTGAGCGAGTCCACCTGAGCATTTTGGACACCTTGTAGATGTACTGCTCCGATTGTCAGGCCCCTGGCAAGAAGTCATTTCCAGATTGTCTGAGACTCGCAGGATAAGAGTCTGGACCTTGCCTACCCCAGCTTGTTGAGGTAGTACATCGTTGTGGTGTTGTCCGTTTGAACAAGCAGGGAGGGGGTGTTGAATGACTGGCAGAAAGCTTTCAACGCCAGATGGACTGCCCGAAGTTCCAAGAGGTTGATGTGGTACGAAGCTTCCTTCTCTGACCATTTCCCCTGGATCTGGAGATGGCCCATATGCACTCCCCAGCCCAGCAACGATGCGTCCGTGACGACAGTCTGAGGGGGGGATCTCCTGATGTAACAGAGTGCCCTGGAGGAGATTGGATGCGGAGCACCACCATTTGAGAGACGACTTCACATGGAGGGATAGTTGTATCCTGTCCTCGCAGTTCCCCGTCAGTTGGTCCCATTGATCCTCGAGACATTCCTGCAGAGGTCTTATGTGCAGACAGGCATTCGGTGTAAGGAATATGCACGAAGCCATCGAGCCGGGGAGAGAGGCGACTGTCCTGACTGTTGGATGGGAAGCTTTCATGAGCCTCTGACATTTCAGAAGGATCGATGAGCGTCTCTCCTCCGAAGGAAACACTTTTGCCTTTACTGTGTCGATTGAGGCACCTAGATAATGCAAGGTCTGTACTGGGGTAGAGATGGACTTGTCGAGATTTATCTGAAGCCCCAGTCTCTGTAAGAGGACGCGAGTCCAGTTGTAATGATGTTGCGCTTCTTGAGGCGAGGAGGCCTTGATGAGCCCATCGTCCAGATATGGATAGAATAATATCTTGTGTCTCCAGAGATGGGAAGCGACTACTGCCATGCATTTGGAGAATGTTCTGGGTGCTGATTTCAGACCAAATGGGGGGACCTGGTACTGGTAATGGTCCTGTCCCACCATGAACCTTAAGAAATTGCGATGCTTTCTGGCAATTGGAATATGAAAGTATGTGTCTTGAAGGTCGATTCAGCAAAGCCAATCTCCTTGATGTAGTTGAGGATAAATTTGGTATAGTGCCAGCATCCTGAACTTTTCTTGCCGAATCCACTTTTGGCTGTCTTGAGGTCTAGAATGGGTCTGAATTCGTTTTTGTCTTTCATCTTGACAAGAAAGTATCTGGAATAAATGCCTTGTCCTCATTGGTGAGGAACTGGTTTCACTGCCAATTTCTGTCAAAGGATGTTGACCTTTGCTCGTAAGAGAGGAAGCTGCAAGTTGGTTGGCTTTGGAGGATTGGAAGGCGGAGCACTGATGAATCGCAGGCAATATCCATTGCGCACAATATTCAGCACCCAGGAGTCGTTTGTTATATTTTGCCACTCTATCGGATAGTGACTTAAGCTTCCCCCCCACTGGAGTGGGGAACAGAACAGGGGGAAGTAACGATTCAGGGCTTCAGCCCAGCAGGCTGTTTACACCCTTGAGGGTGCTGCTGGGAAGATCTTCCTCTTGGCTATCATCGCTGATACGACTGGTAAGGTCGTTGTTGTTGTGTATGTGCGCCTCCCTGTTGGCGTCTCTGGTACCATGAGGAAGAGTGACCTCTCTGAGACAAGAAACGTCGTTGATAAGGCCGGGAACATTTTCTGATCCCTAGGTCTTTCTAGGCCAACAGCCTTAAGGGTCTCCATCGGTGTAATTTCCTCATCTGTGTGAGCTCCAAAGAGAGTAGTACCAGAAAGGGGTAGGTTTAAAATCCTTTGTTGCGCCTCTGGTTTGAGAGCAGCCACGATTGCCACCAGAGTCCTATCCCATGGCAGTATTCATGAGCGGCTAGTAATGAAGAGTCCGCTGCTGCACTAATCACCTGGTTTGAAACCATTAGGCCTTCATTAAGGATTTCCATAAAATCTTCCCTCTTAGGGGTGAATCCAAACGGTAGTACGGGAGCCGATGTCCGGAGGAAGGAGTGAATATTTCTGCAATGTAACATGTACCGTGTATCCGGGTTTAGTCCGGCGGGGGGATGAGTAAAGCGTCTCGTGATTCACCCCTAAGCCCGCAGCCCAGCCTTGCACATGCTGCCTCCAATAGATGTGGATTTGAAGCCCTAGACCGCAGCCCAGCCATTCTTGAGGCTGCCCCCATTCAGTGACGCCTCTACAGCAGTTCCTGAGTTACGGACTCCTGCCCTTCCCCTCCTGGATTCTCTGCTCCTCAGTTACAGTGCCAGCAGAGCACTTTTCAAGAATTATGTAACCATCGTCCTGATGATGACCTTGATCTAACTAGGTCGAAATGCCGTCGACTTTCCAACGTCATTCGCGGCACCCAAAAGGGTCATTTACAAACAATGAAATTGTACCTGTAATTGTAAATACTTTTGTTTGACCTACGTTATTGTTTCACATTGTTTTCTTCGCCGCCTCACGTTGTTCCTTAACCACTTGTGTCACTGCGCCGTTTACTCACTGCAACACTTCCAGTGCACAATTGGTTGTTATGGTTACTGCAATTTAGTTGTATTATAGTGCTTCTTTATGCAAATAACAACCCTTTCACTCTTATTTGGTCTCCCTCGTCCTCTTTTTCCCTGTGTTATGTGATTGACGCACTTTCTATGAACAGTCCCCCCTACATGATATACCAGTTGAGACGTTGGTCTATTCTTTCTCCCACAAGCTGGGCACTTGTCAAAGAGGGATGGCATTTCCTGACAAAATGCTCATAATTTCTGTCAGAAAAAAACAGAAAAAGGCAGGGAGAGACAAAAAACGTTGAGTGAAACACTAAACGTTGAAATTCAATGAAGAATTTTGTAGAAAAAAACACTTTTGGTGTAGCTCAATGCTCCAGAATCCTGTCAGCAGGAGCTGGAAAAAAACTGAAGTAACTGCCACCTGCTATGCATGATGGGATACTGGTGGTGCCTGGTCCCTTAAAGGCACAGTGTTCTTTTTTAGACATATAATGACAGCCTATGAGGCTACTCTGCCCTGCTCTTTTCATCTCTATCATAAAGATAAAACAGGTTTGTGAGAGATATTTCTACTGACTGACACTAAAATTATCTCAAATTTACTTATTCTGCCCCCCTTTTTCTCTTCAGGATGAAGAACCTGGCCAGTGTAGCCTAGGTAAATAGGCTGCATAATCTGTCTCTTTTTCTTAAGTGTCTTTGCAGGCCTTCCTGAAGAAAGGCGAAAATCTACACTTAAGAAGATATATATATATATATATATATATATATATATATATATCCCCACACAACTGCTCCGGGGTCCCCACGCATGGGTGAGACTATTCAGCGCTTATTACTATACATGGAAATCCCCTGCGAGAGAAAGATGCCTTTAAATTTTGTTTTTGTCTTGTCACATTTGCAGTGCGTTTAAAAACAGAGGTCAAATGTCAGCTTATGTCTTCTTACAAATTGACACTTATTTTATCCTGGAGATTGGTATTTACAAAATCCTCTAACTTTTCAGTCAGAGAAAGAAAAGTAAAGTGAACTATCTGACAAGTGTACTGGGGTACAGGCAGTGTGAAATGAAGAACTGTAGGATGTCAGTTTTTTTCGAGCAAACAACATTTAAATAGCTTTTAATTGAAGTGTACAAATATTTCACAATATATTTCAATACTTATGAAAGCACTTTTTTATACTTCCATAGTGTGGTGGAAACAAAGAATTTAATAGGATCAAAACAAATCAAAGCACTTTACTTGGTGATGTGCAAATGATAAATATTTTCTGACACCTGATTTCCACACATTATTGTTTGTACGCTTTAGAGTTTTATCAATAAAACTGCATGTCAGTGGGAACGTTTGTGGCCATTTCAATAGAAATGTGCAGTCTGTAAATGACAGTGCATTACCACAACATGCTTTAGTAATATATTTATTCAAAGTGAGAGTTCTTAAACATGAGTTTTTAAACAAACTTAGAAACATTCTTGGCCCTACCGTGATGACAATGGTATTAGTGAAATTAGAGGAAAGTCAGGGGCCATGTATACTCTTTATGTGGCTGGATATGTATTATACATGGAGAAAAATGTAGTCCATTAAATCAAACAAATGAGTTGTTGTACAGCAGACATGCTTAAATCACATACTTGAAGATGCTCTAAAACGTGATAAAAAGGGGAAAAGGAGACTTGGTGAAATAAAATATTTGCCTATGATCACACAATTTAAGACCCGCTTATGGGTCATGCAGACTACAGTTAGGTCGAGTAGATTTTTCAAGTCATTAGACCAACAGTTCTGGTGACATTTTTATGATTTTTCGAGTTCTGCTGAAGCTGCCTGACCCAAGCCAATTGTCGGTATTTTAAGTATTAGTAACATGAGGTTTCCTATGCATCTTAAACTGGCTCTAGGTGAGACATAAAAATGTGAGCATGGAAAGGGTGACCAGATTACCAGTTTTATAAGCACTACACTGGTTGAGAGTCCAGGAGTCCCAAGAGACTGTTGTTACACACAATTGGCCTGTTTTTTTGCTGTAGGTGGGCCACTAATCAAAGAGGTCTTCCCATCATTAATTCCAACCCAGCTTCTGGTACTGCTACTGCAACGTTCTAGTTAAGAGCCCTATGGCCTCTGCTTCTACTTAGCCTCTGATGAAAATGTGCAAACATATGAAGTGTGTATTTAGATAGGAGAATCCAATGCCAAAGGGAAAATGATTTGAGCAGGTGTGCATTGACGTTAAGGAGTGGAGCAGGGCATACTGATCTCAATGCTGGTTAGCACGACTACCTGAGCAGTATGGCACTGCAGCGCCAGCACTGTCAGGCAAACCTTTGATGCTTATTACTGACTGGCTTTTGATGTTCATTGCGGACTAGGCCTTTGGTGTTTATTACTGACTGGCCTTTGATGGCAAAACACACAGAAGTGGCCTTTGATGCTCGTTCATTTAAAACTTGTCTTTAATGTTCATACAGGTTGGCTTTTGGTGCTCATTACAGACTGAAGGGACTTTGATGTCCATACCAACTGTTCTTCTGATGGACATTACTGAATGGCCCCTGGTGTTCATACACTACGTACCTCTGATGCTTATTACAAGCTGGCCTTTGATGTTTAAGTCTGTACTTTGATGTTCATACAGCTGGACTGCTGGTGTTTGATACTGACTGGTGTTTCATATTCATACAAAATGGTCTTTGCTTTTCATACAGACGGTCCTTTGGAGGTCATACAGGCCGGCCTTTAATGCTCATCATAGACAGGCCGTTGATGTTCATACACACTAGACCTCTGATGCTCAATACAGGCCAGTCTTTGATGTCTATACAGACTAGACAGCTAAAGCTCATTATGGACTGGTCTTTGATGTGTAGACTTGCCCATGATGTTTATCACTGAATGAACCATGATGTTCATACACACTGGACCTTTGATGCTTATTACAGACTGGCCTTCTGTGCTTATTTAAGACAGGCCTTGGATGTTTATTACAGAGTAGCCTATTTTATTTGTAATTTATTTATTTTACGTATTTATATAACGCACCCCTAGCTGCAAAGGCAGCAGAGCAATTTACAGAGAATAAGTTGGAGATGCATATAATATGAAACTAACGACAGCAGACCAAAACATGCTTTTTTGAAGAGAAGTGCCTTGGGGTCTTTTCGAAGTGAAAGGAGGTTTAAGTTCATTCAAAGGGCATTAGGGACGCAATTCCAAAGTCTGGGGTGCAGGCAGGAGAGGGCTTGTTGGCAGTTTTACTTTTCATTTGATTTAGGGATCTCACAAAGGAGGTTGCCTTTTCCTCTTGTGAATCTTTCACCGCCAGCTATATGGAGTTTGTAGCGTAGGAAAGATGCAAGGCTGGTTATCTTGTGGTAATGCAGGTGATTTTCAAGTTAATGCTGGTTTCTAGAGGCAGCCAGTGTATTTGCTTAAGGGCAGCGGCTATAGGGTTCGACTCTTTTGCATGAGACGCTAGCCGGGCCGTGCAGGTGAGGATTTCAGAAGTCCAGCAAAGACAGCATTGCCTCCATCAATGTGTAAAACGGCGAGGAACTTAACGATGCTCATTATAGAAGGCCCTTAGATATTTATTGCTGACTAGAATGATTGAGAATGAACACACAGACTGAACTGCTGATGCACATTAAACACTGGCCTTTAATGTTAGTACAAAAGGACCTTTGACGTTTAATACAGACTGGAATTTTGAACAATATACTGCCCAAAAAGTGACGATACGAACCGTACCTACGAGTATCTTCCAGGGTAAAAAAAAATAGGCTGGACACGAATTTTGGACACGGTATGTAGAAACTTGAATCACTCTTTATTGATAATATATGTGATTTTTTAAAGTTTGTAATTGTAATATACGTAGAGGTGAGCACGCTATGAATAAAACTGGAAAGTAAATAAGTAATGTAATTGAATGTACTGAATACGGTCTGTGTGTTATGTAAGAAACTGAAATCTAGGGCAAGTGATTGGCTGTCTTTCTTTATTACTTTAATGGATCCCTCACCCATGAGCCTAAACTGGATCAGATCTCGTACTGAACGCAATATAAACAAAATCCCGACACTGCCTAATTGCTCACTGGGGAGCAGACACACATCAGAGCTCAAGCAAGGAGTCTGGACGCTTGTTGGAACTTTTTCTTAGCCTAAGAAACCAGCATTGGCATAGCCAATAGGTCTCGCCTTTGGGACCTTATAAGTGTTTAGCCAGAGATATTGACTTTGCCTATGTCTTTAAGCTGTGCTGTACAGAAGTCTGCAGCATGCTGAAAAGTTATAATAAAGAAGTGTCAGAAGCATTTTTGTTACCTTATATATGACCAAGAAAGCATTATGTACAACTGAACGACCATATTAAAAAAATATTAACAATAAATAATGTCTTGAGGTTTTTTTTTGTCCTTTCAATGCTGGCAACTTCTATCTGTCTGTCCCAATGGTTGCTTGGTATGGTTTTTTTTGTTATGGGGGGCATAAATAACAGGAGGGTGAAGGTTGGGAAATAGTACCTGTATAACAGTCAGTGAGAGAGTCAGTCAGTCAGTGAGAGAGTCAGTTAGTTAGTCAGTTAGTGAGAGAGAGAGTGAGAGAGTCAGTCAGTCAGAGAGTCAGTCAGAGAGTCAGTCAGAGAGTCAGTCAGAGAGTCAGTCAGAGAGTCAGTCAGAGAGTCAGTCAGAGAGTCAGTCAGAGAGTCAGTCAGAGAGTCAGTCAGAGAGTCAGTCAGAGAGTCAGTCAGAGAGTCAGTCAGAGAGTCAGTCAGAGAGTCAGTCAGAGAGAGAGTGAGAGAGTCAGTCAGTGAGAGAGAGTCAGTCAGTCAGTGAGAGAGAGTGAGAGAGTCAGTCAGTCAGTGAGAGAGAGTGAGAGAGTCAGTCAGTGAGAGAGAGAGTGAGAGTCAGAGAGTGAGAGAGTCAGTCAGTCAATGAGAGAGTCAGTCAGTCAGAGAGAGTGAGAGAGAGTCAGTCAGTGAGAGAGAGAGAGTCAGTCAGTGAGAGAGAGAGAGAGAGAGTCAGTCAGTCAGAGAGAGAGAGAGAGTCAGTCAGTGAGAGAGAGTTAGTCAGTGAGAGAGAGTTAGTCAGTGAGAGAGAGTTAGTCAGTAAGAGAGTTAGTCAGTGAGAGTTAGTCAGTGAGAGAGAGAGAGTCAGAGAGTCAGTTAGTGAGTGAGAGAGAGTCAGAGTCAATCAGTGAGAGAGAGTCAGACAGTGAGAGAGTCAGTCAGTCAGTGAGAGAGTCAGTCAGTGAGAGAGTCAGTCAGTGAGATAGAGAGTGAGTCAGTCAGTTAGTGAGAGAGTCAGCGAGTCAGTCAGTCAGTGAGAGTCAGTCAGTCAGTGAGAGAGTCAGTCAGTCAGTGAGAGAGTCAGTCAGTCAGTGAGAGAGTCAGTCAGTCAGTGAGAGAGTCAGTCAGTCAGTGAGAGAGAGAGTCAGTAAGTTAGTGAGAGTCAGTAAGTTAGTGAGAGAGTCAGTAAGTTAGTGAGAGAGTCAGTCAGTCAGAGAGAGAGAGAGTGAGTCATTCAGTTAGTCAGTGAGAGAGTGAGAGAGTCAGTCAGTGAGAGTCAGTAGTCAGTCAGTGAGTCAGTCAGTCAGTGAGAGAGTCAGTCAGAGAGAGAGAGAGAGAGAGAGAGAGTGAGAGAGTCAGTGAGAGTCAGTCAGTCAGTCAGTCAGTGAGTGAGAGAGTCAGTCAGTCAGAGAGTCAGTGTGAGTAAGTCAGTCAGTCAGTCAGTCAGTGAGAGAGAGATTGAGACAGTCAGTCAGTGAGAGAGAGATTGAGACAGTCAGTCAGTGAGAGAGAGAGTGAGAGAGCGCAAAGCATGAGGGTGACCCGTGCAGGTCCAGCGGGCCGGATTCATCCCGGGTTTTCAGGTTTGGCACATTATCTGCATGTAGTTAGAGAGGCAGTTGTTATCCTGAAAATTTCACATAGATCCTACTCTTTGGGACCTGCGCTGGACCCTCCTGCTACAGTAATAATTGTAGTCTAAGCACTCAAATTATGCAAACCAGGAGTATCTCTTAAATGTGGAAGAGGCAGGACAGATCGCTTGAAGCCCATCAAGCTAACTTTACCCTTCGGCTTCCCGGTATCAAAGAAACAGATGGTTTTACTTTGAACCTGATGAAGAGCACTCGAGTGTGAGGTTAGTGGAAACATATTGAAGGGTAATTCTTCACCCTGGATTTTATAAAGGAGGGTGGGGGGGGAGGGGGGGGGTAATCGGGCACTTCCCTTTTTGAAATGGGCCCCATCAAATCTTCAGCCAGCCCTGTACAGAGCACATTTAAAAACAATTAAAAGTCAACAATGAAACAGATATCTATGAAGCAACCAGATAGGAGGAGTCTAGTTTCCTGGGGTGGAAAATGGCTACTTATTAAACATGACGTTTCAAGGTGTATCCCATTTTGCATTATTCAAGATACCCTCATTGGTTAAAGATCGCTGAAATCTTCATGTCTATAAGCCTTATACAACCCGGGCCGGTGGCTACTGTGTGGTTATTCTCTGTACGTCACTTCCTGTTGCCTGCCAGGATAAGGGAACCCGGGTTTAATTCCTCCAGAGGTACTCATGAATTAATAATATACCCTATACACCTAAAGATATTGCACCAGATTATTATTTTGCCAGAATCATGCAATTGAAACTGCAATTGAAAAGAAAACATATACAAAGGACTTTAAAAATTCACTGTTAGTCTAAGATGGCTAAACGAAAAGTGTCCGTTTGCTAACGAAAAAATTTAATATAACTGCTTATAAAAGTGTGGAGTCGTCGATCACGTGACTGGGGTGCATGTTGGTCCCAGCCTAATTGTTACAAGCAGAGCGTGAAGCTAATTACCCTTTTTTGGATCCAGATTGTCAGCTTCAGTATTCCAAACAAATTACCCCGACTGGATGCGAGGCCGTAAACTGGAACAGAAAATTATATTCACCTCATTAGGAATCATTATTTCGGGCGCCAGGGGGGCCGCGTTCAATCACTGCAAAGGCTCATAGAAGCACAGCCTGGCAGACTGCGAAAGATTGTTACGCTTTTTTTAACTAACGTCAAAATGTAACAAGCACCCTTCACGGTGTGCCTGATTTCTGGAGGCACTCGCTGGAGACAAGAGAATCTAAACATTGTAAATGGTTTGAAGTGTAGGTTTCTTCCTTAGAAATAGGCATTCTTTCCCGCAGAAAGCTCGGTGTGTTACTGAGTCACTGTGATGGATTGGTGCTGTGAAACTCCACACCGTTTTCTGGGTCCAGCGCTGGGGAGCCCCGTTGTTGGGCCAGCCATGCGCTAAACAAATCATTTTAACATAATATATAGCGACTTTACGAACTGTTAATACTCATTCAGTCGTGACAGGCTAATGCAACCACTAGTTTATGTCACAAACGCACGTTCTTACCGAGGAAGACGTAAAGAGATACAAAGTAGCTTTTAGTAAAATCAAAATGGTATCACATTAAATAGTCTTTTGTAAAGCACTTTTCACCCGGAAGGAGCAGCATGTATTTGATTTAAAAAAACTAAAAAAACAAAATCCCGACTCATTGGGGTAATCTGGGTATGGATATTATGCCGGCAGAATCTGTTTCCATTTCGGAAGTTGTGCCTGCCCACCAGTGAACTCTGTCACTGACTGCTTCTGCTCCGGCGCACACTAGATCAAAGCTCGCTGTGTGGTCTTGTGCTGCACTCTAAAATGCGAAATCACGAGAGACCTACGTGTTGTCTTAAAGTTCGAGTTGGATATGTATTTAATTTATCGGCCTTGAATGCTTGCTATTCGGTTGTGCTGATGCAATCTTTAAAGGTTTGTTTGGAGCGCCGTGTCCCTGAAGCGGGCGCCGCCCTCCGAATAAGTAAAAAATAAATAAATAAATAAACAGAGCGCAACAGAGCACGGTGTCCCTGAAGCGGGCACCGCGCTCCGAAAAAGTAATAAGTAAATAAATAAACAAGCAATGGCCGCGCGGCTGTGAAAGTGAAAGTAAGCGGGTTTTGGAAGTGCAGACAGTGGCTTTTGCTGGCGACCAGCTTGTGTTCACGCGAGCGTCCAGAAGGCGAGGGAAGCCATATGGCGCCTGATCGCACGTGCACGCTCGCGTGAACGCATGCTAGTCGCCAGCAAAAGCCACTGTTTGCACTTCCAAAACCCGCTTACTAAAACTCTCGCCAGAGCAGCGCATGCGCTGGCTCAGGCGAGACCTAAAAATCCAAAGAGCACCCAACTTTCACTGGGGCACAGAAACTTATCTTGACCTGTGGTTGTCCCGCCACTAGGAAAACCCACCAACCCCAGACATTTCTGAAAACAAAACATCTGGAGAAGCACTTGGTGGAGTAGTTTGCAAAGAGACCACTGCTTTTTCTGCATAGAAAATATCTAGTACTCTGACCCAAGGTACTCTCCACCCTTTGAGCGATTGTGCCTTCCTCTTTATCCTTTATGGATTAACTCTATTATCAAAAAGTGGAGCAAGCAGTTCAAACAGCAATCTGCTTACAACCTCATCTGGGCCAATTGCGAATACAGAAGCATAATAACAAATAGACTTTGAAGTATTGACTAAGAACACTGTGGGGGGAGGGTAAAATACACAGCGGTGCGCCTACAACCCATCAAGGGGCGGCAGCGTCAGGGGGCACTCCAAGGGGATAATAACATGTGCAAAGATTCAATATACCCAGTGAGGAATAACAGCTCTAATGACTACATCGTGCTGAACGCGAAAAAAAGAAAAACATAGCCTTGCTCTCAAATGTGAACACAAATAAACAGAGGTGAACTTACAGAAAAAAACAAGGATCCCTCCCTAACCCACCCCTAACCCTCTGTCCTTCCGAGGATATCCATGAAGTAGTAAGCGGTAGAAAGGGAAACCATAACATTACAGGGAGCCACCCCTAGGTGGGCTGGTTAGACACTAAGTCGGTGGCACCAGTTTGGATACGCAAGTATGCCGGGCAAGACAGTTCTCTGAATTCCTTAGACAGGATAGTAATGAAAGGGGACCATATTTCCGCGTAGGTTGAGGGGTCAACACAGGCCCGCAGAGACAATCGTTCCATGCCCAACGATGTCCATAGGTGGTGGAGCCATTGTTGGTGGGATTTTATTCGATCCCCAGTGTGCCAGGAGGATCCTGTGGGCAGCATTAAGGGCCATGGCCATCTGTCGGCCCCTAATGGACCGTAGCAGGTAGGTGAGGGCATTGGGGAGACCCAGGAGTATGTACACGGGGAGGCGTGGGGTCTCTGTCTGAAAGGCCTCATCCATGTCATTCAACACCTGCTCCCAGAACCTCGTGAGCTTGGGGCAGTTCCACAGCAGGTGTATTAGTGATCCAGGGTTTCCACAGCCCCTCCAGCACTGGCCATCACAGAGAGCGTTCCACTTTTGTATGTATGTTGGGGTATAGTACCAATAGGAGGTAATTTTGTACGCTGCTTCGGTGTGGCCTATGTTGAATGTAGCGTGATGAACCCTGTAAAATATGTCCCCCCACTCTTTATCGGAGAGGTCTCGTCCCAGATCTGCTTCCCATCGTTTTTGACCCGGCGTCCTTTGTGTATGTGGCGATTTCGTTAAAAAGCGGTATAATTCTGAGATGAGCTTCTTGTCAGATTTTAAAAACAACCATTTCTCGAAAGGAGTCTTGGGCCTACATGTATTGGGGTGTACATTGGGGCCAAGTACCCAGTGGGCGAGCTGAGTGTGTGTACCTGTCTTGTTCCAACAGTGAGTATTGGGATTTGAGCTCGAAGGGAATACAGCCAGTATTATCAAAGAGACAGCCCACACTCTTACACCCGCCACCCACCGCTGGGCTACCTGAGGCGATAGGCCCGTAAGGAAGTCCAGGTTGGCAAACAGTGGGGTCAACAGTGAGGGGAAGGACGAAAGGCCTGCTGAGTGCACCACCTTATCCCATACCTTGAACGTAGTACTCGTTACCGGTGATGAGTATAGACCCCAGGATCAGTGGGCTCGTGGAAGCCAGGCTTCCCTCCAAATATGTGCGCCCGCAACGGTTTGGTCCATAAAGACCCAATGTTTTTCGGTCATGGGACGATTCCATTCTACCAGGAATCTACGTTGTGCGGCCTGGAAACACCGTAGGACATTGGGGACCGCAAGACCCCCCTCCAGTTTTGTGAGCTGCAGTAGTTGTTTCTGCAGTCTAGGCTTCGCCCCGCCCCGCCCCAGATGAAGCGATCTATACACTGCTGGAGCTGCCTTAGTTCTCCGGGCGGGGGAGGGGGGGGGGGAAGAGCTTCGGGGGGGGAGGGCTTCGGGGGGGCGGCAGGAGTGCGTGGAAGATGTATAGGGCCCGCGGGAGTATATTCATTTTATCTGTGGCAATTCTGCCCAGCCAAGACAGTGGCAATCATAGCCAACACTCTAAGTCTTTACGAATCGTGGCTCCAAGGTTGGAGAAGTTAGTCCGGGTCATTTTAGGAAGGCTCCTGTCGAGCGTGATGCCCAGATAGGGGAGCGCTGCATCCACCCATTGGAACCCATACCGAGCCCGAAGGACTTGTTCCGTTTATGGCTGGACAGTGAGGTTCAGTATTTGCGATTTTGACAAGTTCATTTTAAAACCAGACACCGCCCCAAACACCTCCAGTTCGGAGATGATCGTGTCAAGTGAAGGAAGGGGCTGGGCGATGGAAAAAATAATGTCATCCGCATAAATGCTGATAATATATTGATCAGCCCCAAACTTGATGCCCACAGCCTTGGGGTTATCCCGTAACCTCTGTGCCAAGGGTTCCATGTATATGGCGAACAGAAGCGGGGAGAGCGGACAGCCCGGTCGAGTGCCCCGCTCCATTCGCAGCCCCTCCAAGTTCACCCCGTTCACCAGAACCGATGCCCTGGGAGCGTAATATATGCTACAAATCCAATTCAAGAACGGTCTCCCAGCCCGAAGTGCTTTAGGGCTGCAAACAGATAGGGCCAGTGCACCCTGTCGAACGCCTTCTCCACGTCCACTGCCAATAAGAAAGCCTCTTCCCGGGACCGATTAACTTTATCAAAGAGGTGACACAAACAATTGCTATTGTCCCCGCATTGACATGAGGGAATAAACCCTCTATCAAGCCCGGCATCAGTGGGTTAAGGCGATGTGCTAAAATGCCGGTGAACAGTTTTGCGTCGACGTTAAGCAGAGAAATCGGGCTGTAGGAGCTACACTGCTCGGGGTCTTTCCCCAGTTTCAGGATCACTGAGATGGACGCCTGCAGCATGGAGTCAGTAAGTGATCCGGTCTTGGCAAAAAAGTTGAAAAGGCAGGTCAACAGGGGAGCAAGCTCTTAACTGGCTACACAGAACGTATCTCACAGCGCATAGGTTGAACGTGGTATTTGTGGGGAAGGAACACACATGCCCCCGTTGTACTCTTAGCGACGCAGACTTTGACCACATGGTCTGGTCCTGCCCTAGACTTCATGACTTCTGGACTAAGGTGATGGAGCTGATAAACAAAGTGATGTCACTGGATGTGGCGTGTATACCGGCAACTTGCCTGCTGGGAATTTTTCCAAGGCCTAAAGCCAAAAGGTTGCGGTTCAGATTTGTAGACTTAGCCTTGCTCTTGGCTCGACGGCGCATAGCTCTCGGGTGGAAAGCAAAGCAAGCACCATTAGTGACTAAATGGGAGGATGACCTGACCTGTTGGGCAAGAGCTGAGGAATGGGCTCTGATCAAAGAAGATAGAGTGACTAAACGACGCAAACCACTTGCAGAACCATGGGCAGACATAGTGAAAGCCTGGGACACACGTCATGTACCACCACAGCCCTCAGATATAGATTTGACTGACTCGGACTCCCAGAGCTAGACACATTTTGTTTTTGACATGAGACGCCCAAACCTGGCCACGAATGCATGTGATACTTTGGACCATAGGAGAAGGTGGGGACCCGTACTGTTCGACTAACATAGGAGGGAGTTTTTGTAACCCTTTACCGTCCGGGTTTTCCTCATGGCCATATGGATGTCATTCGCCCCAGTGAATTAAATTAAAGAATGCTGACTAAGACCCCTGGTAGCTGGTTTTCAAGTTTAGTTTATTAAAAATAAGAAGAGACACGGGACATACACGCTCGTGTTTCATTATTTATTTACGGGATTACTTTGGCGTTGGTTATCCTCCACAATTAGACTGTACATTTCTTGTTTACAGTATTCTATTGGGAACCATGGGATTAACGGTAGAGTGCGGATGGGAAGCCTACATATTTAATGCGGATACTCCCAACTGGACTATGTGCCCCATACAAATGGCATTGCTTGGTTTTTCCTATTATTTGATGCTTTAAGCTTTCTTTCTTTCACATATGGTAGAGGCGATTGCACAACTACGGACATTATAAGTTATTATGTATCCATACGTGCATGAGACATTCGTTGGAATAATGAGCGTCTATCATAATGACCTCAATCAATGTATATGATTCAAATGCCATACCCAGACACAACTATTGTAAAGGTTTACCGCACGCATAGCTGTATAAAGATTGTGGAATGTTTGCTTGGAAAAATGTCAAATGCCAATAAAAATGATATTTAAAAAAAAACAAAAAAAACAGGGGAGCAAGCGCCGCGCAGAAGGTCTTGTAAAAGATCACACTGAAGCCGTCCGGGCACGGGGCTTTCAGAGGCTTTAATCTGGCAATAGCAGCAATCACCTCCTCGATTCTAATAGGTTGGTCGAGCGTGTCCAATTCCTGCGAAGGTAGTGGGGTGACTGCAGCGGCCTGGAGGTAGGGAAGAGGATCAGGGGCCTCGGAGTGATTGTTCGCATACAAGTCTGTATAAAATGCCCGAAACTCTGCCGCTATTCCTGTGGCGTCGTGCACCAACCGGCCCGAGCGTGTCTGAATAGCTTTGACTGTGTTGGCATGTTGGGTGCTACGAAGGCAGTGAGCTAGCATCCGACCCCCTCTGTTAGAGCCCATATGGAATTTGTGCTTAAGATGAAGCATGGCATACTCGGCCCTATCGAGGGCAAGGCGTTTAAGTCAGAGCAGAGTCTGCTCTAGTTCACGTCAAACTCGGGGGGGCACCGGTACACTTGTGTATGGATTCAAGCTCTCGCACATTGTTCCCCAATCCCTCTGGTTTGTCCTTTCTGATTTTGTTTTCATGTGCTGATTGCGCTATAAGAGCCCCTCTGGTAACTAACTTATGAGCTTCCCAGATTGAAGACAGCGGGACTTCCCCAGAATCGTTTACTGCCAAGTAGTCAGTGATCACTTGTCTAATTGCGGACTGTGTGTCAGCAGCGTGCAGCAGGGTTTCGCGGAGGCGGCAAGTAGGTCGTTGGGGGGTGCCTGTGGGGACTGAGAAAGTGAGCGTGACGGCGGTGTGGTCAGAGAGGGAGCGCGGTTCGATGGAAGAATCTGTCGTGACCTCCCATGCCACTGGGGAGGCAAGAAAATGATCTAATCGTGCATAGGACTTATGCGCTGCGGAAAAGAACGTATAGTCCCGCTCCTCTGGGTGTTGGAGTCGCCAAACATGTAACCCACAGTCAGACAGCCAAACCAGTCCCTCTGGTGTGAATGCTCCTGTCGATCCCACCTGCTGTGCAGAGCGACCTAATCCCCCATCCATAACTAAATTAAAGTCCCCTCCCACGAAAAGAGCTTGGTCTGGGGACTGGGCACCCCCGCTAATGCCTCTGTTATGAAGTGTTCTAAGTGTTCTTTGGGGGCACAGAGCGAAGCAACGGTAAAAAGGAGCGTCCCCAACTGCACCCGTACAGCCAGAACACAGACCTTTATTTCAAAGCAAGTATCTAGGACGGATCCCCGGAAGCGGTGAGAAAGGAGAACTGCCACCCTGCCCTTCTTGCCCCCTCCCCCCTCTCAAACGCCCAGTACTGCCTTGGGAATGTCTTGGAGTGCATTCTATGAGTGTCTTGCGCTAAAAGGTGCGTTTCCTGAAGCAGGCAAATGTCGCTCTGCGAGCGTTCGAGGAGGGAGAGTATCGCCGCTCGTTTGGTGGGGTTATTCAGGCCGTCTACATTTATGTTAAGTAGGTTTACCCCCATAGAGTAAGTTATCCGGGGAGCAACGCTGTAGTAAGGAAACTAGCCATGGAGTTAGCTGGACGGCCTCTGGGGGCCCAAAAGTTGAGGGGGAGACACCGGCGAACGCATGCACGATCCTATCCCTATACATATTACCTCGGAAGGAGAGCCCCAGAACATTACCCCTGCCCTTAAACCAAATACAGAAAATTATAACAAACCAACAGGTCATAGAGTCTTTCGTGATGTGAAAGTCTGGATCCAGAGGGGTAGTCACTGCAATGGCAGGCATTTCCGCACAGGGTTGAGTCAAGCCTCTGCCTCTACCCTTGAGTCAGCCACCCTTCTAAGAATGTGCATCACTTCCAGGGGGGGGATTCCGTGATTTGAGGCTCACCTCCGGAAAGGGAGCGCAGCACCTCCGAGCGCTCCCTTGCCATGGCTGCCGGGTCTGGACGGTGAGAGGTGGCTCTCGAGCCACGCCTAGGACCGGGGCTGTTCCCTTAGAGTGTCCTCCCCTCCGTGAATAGGCGCTGGGAGGAAGAGTCCGGGGAGTGATCCCAAGGGTCTTGTAGACTTTGGAGAGGGAGCACAGCTGCATGACCTTGCCGTTTAGTTGGAAAATGAGTCGAAACAGGTGGCCCCAGGAATAGGATATTCCCCAAGAGCGGAGGTGGCTCGTTATCGGGCGGAAATCCTTTCTTTTTAACAGTGTCGATGCTGCTAAGTCCTGGAAAAGTTGGAGGGAGTGCCCTCGAAATAGAAGCTTCTGATCTGCGCGGGCAGCCCTAAGGATAGCCTCCTTTTCTGTGAAGTTGTGGACACAGACCAGGATATCCGCTGGTGGACGGGGCAGCGCCCTGGGAGGGCCAACTCGATGGCATCTGTCCAACTTGACGGATCCAGAAGAATTTTCCCTTAAGACGATCCCGAACATCTCCTGCACATAGCCTTCCAGGTCAGTGCCCTCATCGCCAGTCGGGGCCCCCCTAATGCGTATATTGTTTCTCCGAGACCTGTTTTACAGGTCCTCGGCGTGAGCTTGTAGATCGAGCTGCTGGTCCTGCAGGCGTATGATTTCTTGTTGTAAAGCATCGATTTCCGCGGCCCTGGTTAGCGAGCCTTCCTCCAACGCCGCCACTCTCTCCCCCACCTCGATGTCCTGGCGCACTTGTCTGATCTCCAATGCTAGATTTTTTTTTAACTGTCAGGAGGTCTTCACGAAGGGATGCAAACAGTGCTTCTAGAAATTCGCGGGTTACCCCTCCTTCCGCGCCTCCGGACAACTTGGGCTCCTCCACCGGGGATTTCTCTGGAGGAGCGTCCGTCTGACCTCTAGGCAGCATTTCTTTAACTGTTTGGTCGTTCTTGGTCTTGGTGGTCGCCATAACTTCGTGCCAGCGCAACGAGGTAAGTAGCACTTGGATGAGGGCACTGAGAGAGAGTGCCATAGCAAACGACGCACTCTATTCGGCTGTAGCCCAGGTGAATGAGGTAGGCCACTCAGGGCGGGATGCAAGGGCTGGAGAGAGGACTCCGCAGAATCAGCAAGAAGACAGTCAGCGGTAGGTCAGGAGGGCCTCACTCGTTCCCATACCAGGGGCTAATAGTCGGTAGGGGGGCACCAAGAGTCAGCAAGGATGGCCACTGAGTGAGGGTGGACCGAACTCATTCAGGGAGTTCCGTTGTAGGCCGCAAGCCAGGTTAGGGCCCGGAGCCCGTGTTATCTCTGTGGGCCCCCGGAGCACTGAAGAGACTCCAGGAGGCTTGTGTAGCTAGGCCCAACCCCCCCCCCCCCCCCCAAGGACCAGGCGATGTCCCACGGGCCCGCTCGGGTGCCCCGCGCAATCAGCTGGCGGCCCAAGGACGGTTGAGCCCAGATGCTGGGGGATTCGGAGGGCCCCTGGAGCAGGCTCCGCTGCGTAGGCCCCCCGCCTCCGCGCTTGGAAAAAGCAGTTCCGGTCAGACCGCACA
Source organism: Calotriton arnoldi (assembly GCA_963921515.1). Lineage (NCBI taxonomy): Eukaryota > Metazoa > Chordata > Amphibia > Caudata > Salamandridae > Calotriton > Calotriton arnoldi. The sequence goes on along the minus strand of CAWUFW010009253.1, from coordinate 647,382 downwards.
CCTCCCTGCGGGCAGTGGGCCCCGCAGCTCTAGGCTAGCTCCACCCCTATATAGCACCAGGGGCACCGAAGTCCCAGCTGCCGTCACAAAAGGAGTAGTGTGGACTTGGGGCTGCAGCGGGAGGGTCGCGCACTCACCCCAGGTTGGACCGGCATCTCCAAGGCCCCCTCAATTCGCCGGGCCTCCTCTGTCACAGCCCCGATGGCGCCGCTCCCGGGTCGGGCCGCTGCCAGTAAACCTTCAGTTAGGGGGCGGAGCTTCCTCTCTCGCCTTTCCGCCGGTATGTGGATATCAGATGGGCGCCGGCTCGCCGCCCTACTGTGTACGCCGCCTGAGCCGCTCCGGCAGATCTCACGGAAGGCCGCTAAGGCCCTAGCATGCGTGCTCCAAGCCCACGAGGTAGGCCCCAGCATCTGCTACCCGCAGGCCACTCCGTAAATCAGTAGCCGCGCCCCGCCCATCCTCACCGCCCGCACCTCCAGCCCTCTGGTGCAGCCGAGCCCCCTTCGAGCGCAGTGGGGACTAGGTGGGGGAGCTAATTCAGGTGCTTTTAGAGCGGCAGGGACGGAGCTCCAGGCAGGCATGTCCACTCACGCCACCATCATGGACACGCCCCCTCTCTATCCTTTATAGGAACATTAGCCTCTTGTTGAAATTTTGATTCTGTATAGGAGCACAGGCTTTTGGACCTCCGAATTAGGCTCCCAGTACCCCCGTACCTTCTTCTCTTTGACAAGGGGCCTTTCTTGAAACATCGAAAATATTGGCTACATTACGGAAAGTTCCGTAATGTGTGGGGGGCAGAAGTTCTGTAATGTGTGGAGAGCAGCAAAATCCCACCCAGTATTCCCACATTTCTTCCAATAAAACCAATATGTCATGTGTGAGTGGGCCTATCCTGAAAGGAACAGGCCAAAAATGTAACGGTATGCAGCCATGTAATATCAGTTGTTTGCGCCAAGAGATTCCTTACATCATACAGAATTAGAAAGTATACACTTTCTACTTTCCACATAGTCCTGAGTTTGATATATGCCATCAAATTAACAGTGCACCAAAAACAGTGATTTTGTCACAGCTGTGACATCTATGTTAGTATTACATATTTGAATGTGCAGGCTATATTCTGTAGGAAAACACACATTTGTTATTGCTTGATTCCAGACATTTAGGACAACATTTTCTTGATTAACCTTCCAAGATTTAGGTTTGTCCATTTGAGAAATGCAGCAAAATGTTTAGCATATTTGTTAAAAAATGAAAATAACTCTACATTTTTAATTATACTGTATTACAACATTTGTATAGCGCTTACTACCCCCCCTATGTGGGGCCAGAACTGTACTGGGAACCCAAAGCAGCCCTGGCAATTTTCCCAGACCAGCCCTTGGGAAAGCACTGCCAGGCCCCGAGAGGCTGAAAAATCTTGCTTACTGCTTTTGTTACTGGGGGCCGATACTATAGCACTGCCAGGCCCCGGGAGGCTGAAAAATCTTGCTTACTGCTTTTGTTACTGGGGGCCGATACTATAGCACTGCTGCAAAACTGGCCCCAGTAACATAACTGGCCCCCACTGCTACAAAACTGGCCCCTACCCTTCCAGCATCCCAGTCCGGCCCTGTGTAGGGCACCGAACCACTTGCCTAAATGGGTAGCACGCTACACAGTGTAGGGCAGGTGGGTGGAAGGATGTTGTCTTTGCTTTGATCCTAAGTGGGAAGTGTTTCCATGTCGTACGTAATGACCACAGTGGTTCAGTTTTTAAGACGCTGTGTGTAACCATATTGACATCAGTGTTCAACACCCTAATTACAATATATTAGGGGATCTTAACCTTAATTTGGAGGACCCTAGTGATAAAGACTCAGGGCCTGATTACGAGTAGGACGGTCCCAAGACCGCCATACCGTTGGCGGTCCGACCCCCAGTTACGAGAATGGCTGTCGGACGATCACAAGACCACCGCCACTGCCAGGACCTTGGTACCAACAGCGTTGGGGAAAGTGGTGGGCCATAGAGACGGTGCCGATGCCGGCCCCGCCGTGCTGATTAATACCTGTCTTTCTGCCGACCTTTTCCTGGTGGGGACCCTGCCATGTAAAGGTCAGCGGAAAGGCAGGGAAAGGGTCCCAAACAGGGCCCACTGGCGTTTTAGCCCATTGGGCATTGTGGCACATGTTGTGCCCTCCTATTACTGCCCTGTTGTGTGTGCACTGTGTGCCATGCACAACATGGTGCATGGCAACAGTGCGTGCATGACAGTGCAGGTGCTTCAGTGCTGCGTCATTGCCTTTAGGCTCTCTCTGTGGGCCGAAGCATGCCACCGCCCGAAGACTGCCGCCGTCACACCGCCAGCTTGGCGGTAAACTCCAAATGCAGCAGTCAGGATGCCGTCGGCATGGTGGTGTTCTCCCGACCACCAATGCTGCGGCCTGGCGGTCCGACCGCCAACATCGTAATCAGGGCCTCAGTCCTGTTAACGGAATCTCTGAATTGTTTTAAGCTGGAACAGAGCATGAAAACCACTACACATAAAGCAGGCCATATTTTAGATGGCATTTTCTCAAATGATCCTAATCTGAGGGTAGATGCTGTATTTCCCATAATATGGTCGGATTATATGGTAGTTTAGTAAAAATATTCCAACTCCCATACTGGACATAAAAACGACAGAGAAGCGTAAATCTATCAGTCTCTGGAATAAGATAAATAAAGGGGTTCTGGCTGAGAGCCTAGAATCATCAAAGCCTGATTTAATTAGTGAGCCTAAGGTAGCGGCAGTGAGTTATCATGACTAGCTCCTAAAACAAGTACAGTTTAAAAAAAAGTTACATCTTATAGGAAAAGGCCATCTGCCCCTTGGTTTTCTAGGGCACTTAGAGCCATGAAACAAAAATGCAGTCGACTTGAGAAAATCTGGAGACGGGATTACAACGAGATAGGTAGAGGTGGATATAGAGACGTAATCTGTGAATAAAAAAAAACTCATCGTGGATGAAAAAAACTACATTTTACATGGAAAAAAATCTAACTGGCCTCCAATTTCTCTAAGGAACTCTTTAAATTTGTCCAGTCTCTTTCGAGTCCCAATCTTACTTCTAGTCTCCCCCCCCCCCCCAGTAAGGCATTTTGTGATAAATTGGCTGAATTCTTTAAAAACAAAGTCGAGGTGGTATATAGGGAATTTAATTCCACCCACTCCCCATCTTACCCTAGCCCAGAATCTCTGTTAATCGGCTCAAGCAAGCTTGAGATGCGCCATTTTCCACTCCTGACCAAGTGATTGAGTTAAATCGGCCATATTAAGTCACGAGCCCCTTCGGATCCCTGTCTGCTTATGGTAGTGCAAGATTTAGCAGACAGTCTCGCCCCAGTACTAAAGACCCTGTTAAATATCATCACAGCAGGTATTTATCCATCATACAGGAAAAAGGCTTCAATTCTGCCTCTTTTTGAAAAACCTTCGCTGGATCCCAAGGAGGAGAAGAATTTCCGCCCAATTTCACGGTTACCTTACACAGCTAAGTAACTTGAAAAACATCTTATTACTAGCCTTTCAGGCTATGTGGAGGAGGACCATTTCCTGGACAATGCACAGTATGGCTGTAGATCAGGCTATAGCACTGAGACAGCTTTGATAGCTATTTCAGAAGAGATCAGATCCATAAAAGATAATGGAGAGGGTGTTGCGGTGGTCCTTTTTTGATCTTTCCGCTGCTTTTGATACGGTAAGCCACGCTGTTCTGTTAGAGAGCCTGACAAATTGGAATTACCGGTTCGGCGCTTCATCTCCTCATCATTTCTGAGGGACAGGGAGCAGACTGTGGCACTTAGGGAGGGGAAACGTCCTTTAAACCGAAGCCGGAATCCCGATGTGCCTTCACAGCGCCGCCAAAAGAACGAACGCGTCTTTGGTACGCATTTATTCAGCACGCAAGTCCTTATAACGACTAGCCTTAGGGGGGCGCATTGGTGGAATGGTGTTGGATTTAAAGTCCAACACCTTCCTTACTGTTGCGCATACTGGAGTTGGAATAGTAAATTAACCTATTCCAAAATCCAGCACCCCCCTAAGTCAAGTCGTTCATAACGACTTGCGTGCTGAACGAATGCGTACTAAAGACTCATTAGTTCTGACTGTTCTGTGAAGGCACAGCATGATTCCAGCTTGCGGAATACCGCCACACATTCCTTGGGGAGTTCAAGTCCAAATCCTTCTCCCCTCCCTGTGGGTTCCCTCAGGGGTCATCGCTTAGCTCTATTCTTTTTTTAACATCTATATGGCGCCTCTGGCTAAGCGAATTCACTCTTTTGGGTTTGCTGAGTAGCCTATGCAGACACCCAGATTGTGGTATCAGTCTTGAGCAACTTGGAGGAGGTTGCCGACAGATTCAACAGGTGCATGGACAGCACTGTTCATTGGATGACAGTTAACTGTCTGAAGTTAAATTCAGACAAAACAGAGGTCCTTTATTTATGGGAAGGAGACCAGCTTTTGGAATTATTCATGGTGGCTGCAGGCCCTTCGCTCTCTGCCAGAGCCAGTTACCAAGTTAAGGAATCTTGGAGTAGTCTTTAATGTTGAATTGTTCTTCAGGTAACAGATTAACTAATTGACATCTTCCTGTTTTTTGATGCAGAGATCCCAGAGAAAGGTGCTGCCTTTTATTCTTTTCCAGCTTCAAAAATCAGTGGTTTTTGCTCTGGTCCTATCCAGGATCGATTATTGCAATGCCCTTTATTTGGGCATTAAACAATTGCCACTCAAAAATCCTCCAGATCCTGCAGAATTCAGCCGCCCGCTTCCTCAAAAAGTTCCTAAACGCAAGACTGTGTCTAGTGCCCAGGTGGAACTTCATTGGCTTCCTGTAAAAAAAGGATTACATTTAAGGTACTTTGCTTGGCACATAAAGCCTTGTATGGTGCAGGACCTGACTACCTTACAAGGAAATTTAGGTGATATCAACCACAAAGACTGAGCTCTGCTGCCCTACACTCAGTCTCGGTCCCCAGGATAAAGAACGTCTCTTGGGGTGGGTGTAGCTTTGTGTATTCCACCTGAAAGCTATGGAATAAACTGCCATTACATCTCAAAAGTCAGTCGAATCTTCTTAGCTTTGGTAAACAGCTGAAATCTTGGCTGTTTGTTCTTTCATCTTAACCCCATAATTCCTTTGGTTAGTTTGTCTTAGGTTTTTTAGCACCATGATGCCCTTGGGGTATTCGCACGCTCTAGAAAAAGAAGAAAAAAGTTATCTTGTTATGGGAAGCAGCGCTTAGCAGTGTGATGGATGAAGAAGTGAGTGGTAGGTGCACATTTTATGGTTTTCAGAAAGCTGGCAGCTTTGAGCAGCGCTGCCAGTACCTTATGGCACTTCTTATTTTTATAGTCCACTAAGCTGGTTACTGCACTGCGTTGTTCATTCAGAGATATCTTGATTAAAGTTTATGGTCCTGAGCAGGCATAGGTTGGAGGAAGACAAGAACTGCTGAGACGGACTTCCTATAATATCATCTCATATGTGATTGCCATTGTGAGATTTCAAAAGCAGCCATAGTATGTAGGTAGTTGGGACCAGCAGTGGTGGTCTAAATTAAAGTCCTCCATTGGCCAGCAGCAGATCTCTTCAGTTATTCCATGCCTGTTCAGTTGGTGACAAGTGGTTTATTAATGCCGTGCATTGGTATGGTACTGGGCAATGCACATGACCCATAGCAGCTTTGTCTTGTGTGATAGTGTCAAGCAGTATAAGGACATTATTATGCAGTCTGTATGAACTGCAATTGACTGCCTAACTACTGAGTGCTATGGAATTAGCAAAGGTTTGAGGCAGGAGGGTTATATATTGTATTTTTTTTTTAGTCCTCATTTATCAAACTATGCTCTGGGTTCAGAAAGCCAAGACCAAACCAAAACCAGGAGGAAATCAAAAGAGGCACCCGATCTCTCCACAGGGGAGGAAGGATAAAGATATCCCGGGGCCAAAAGATGTTAATACCTCCTGGATGGGCGATGGCACTGACTCCTCCAAAGAAGAGGTGCTAAAAGTGGGTGATTCAGACCACTAAGGCAGCCTGTATAGCATACACTTAATCTCGGACCATAAGATCTCAAAAAAAAAAAAAAAAAGCGGCTTTGTCTTGTGTGATCGTGTCAAGCAGTATAAGGACATTATTATGTAGTCTGTATGAACTGCAATCGACTGCCCAATCGCTGAGTGCTATGGAATTAGCAAAGGTTTGAGGCAGGAGGGTTATATATTGTATTGTATCTGAATTTATATAGCACTTACTGTCCCTGAAGAGGTATTGTAGCATTTTACATATTTTGCTTCATGGGGCCACTGATACTCATTACGGTCTACTGCTATTTGATGCTCATAATTCACTGGGTCACTGTCAATGGTCATTGATTAATGCAATGTCTGAGGCCACATATAACACCCATGCTAGTAAACATATACTGTTAAATGTTGCTGAAGCATGTAGAGTCTAACACCGTTATTAGTCTTTCAGCCTCAGTGATGATTTTGGCATGTTGGAAAAGAATTAAATTTTTACATTTAATGTGGGACTATTTTATATTTTATCATTTTAGTGAGATTTTGAGAGTTATTTCAATTATTTTAATTTGACCACATTCATTTCCTGTAAAACCACTGGAATTCAAGGGCAGGTGATGATAATTTGTCACTGTTTATGAAAACTATTCGCTCTAAGAATTGTGAAAACTTGACAGCTCTGACCTAAACCACAAAGAAGAAAATACGCTGCGAGCTTCAAGAGAGAAACATTATCGACACCAGTTACCTGTTGTTAGGTGTGAGGAATTAATCTAATCCTGTCTTTTTTTCACTAAGGTTTCTGGTGCGATTACCTTGATAATAGTAACTTTTTTCTACATGGCTAGAAACTGTAACATAAAGCACTTTTTTTTAGAAAACATTGTCACCTCACTTTTGGACATTGGTCACTTGAAAGGGTGCATGATGAGCAGTGTTCTGGTACACTATACAGGTACTGGGTGGCTCCTACATGAATATTTGTTCCTAGAGCTGTTAGAAATGTCAACCAATGCCTAACTTGCAAACTCACAGCCATTTGCAAAAGAGCCTTCTATGCGGGCCTGTCTGGCAGCAATTATAGTATGCTATATATGGAGATAACTGCCATTTCACTTGCACAATTAATAATCCACTGGTCACCGAGTTGGCGGCTGCCCCATTTTCATGGGAGGACAATTGAATGGAGAAACTTGCCAGTCCAGAAAACAATTCTATGCTAAGATGTTTCTCTTTGGGGGCGCGGCCAAGCAACATGGCCGACAGGACGTGAGCCTCTCGAGCTCCCTGTCCGTCCGCCCATGAATCCTTCATTTATCCTGCGAACCCGCCTGAAACTTGCTGCCTCACTCAGGGATTGATTTCTGATGAGCCTGGGAATCTGCGGAGCCGCCTTGAAGCGAGCAGTGCGCACCGCCGCGCTTTGGGCGAGAAAATGCGCAGTGGGCGTTGAGGGCCTAGGGAGAGCGCCCTGCTGGTGACCGGACTACGACATGGGCCTCCGGATTGAGATAAGGCGGAGACACGGCCTGTGGCACTTCTTCCCGACCCTTTGGACCCCGGAGCTGCCGCCGGGTGTCCGGAAGCCGGATCGGCGGAAATCAGGGCAAGAGGACTGGGCGCAGAGGGCGAGGAGTCTGCTGCGGGCCGCTGTAGACCCCTTGGCCGGTGTTGTGCAGGCCTCCTGGCGCCCGGGACTGTGTGGATGTTGTGAGGCGCAGGGGAGCTGGACCGCCCGGTTGGCACCAGTGAGTGGGACTGGGGCGGGCGCGGCCCCCTCAGCCGGGTCTTGAAGAGCGGAGCGGTTCGCTCTGGGCCCGGTCGGGGGGGGTCGGCGGGTCGCGTCTGCCCTTGGTTGCCCCCTCTGGATGCAGGCGCTGAGCTGTTATTCAGGAGCCCACCCAAAGGAATGCTGGACTGGACCTCGTTGAGAGGGCAGTAGCCCTGAGCTATACTACTCTACGCCCCCCCGTCACCCTGGGCTGAACTGTATCACGAGGGCAGGGCTCCTGTGCTATAACGTTCTGGCCCTGCTGCACCACGAGGGCAGAGGCCCTGACCTATAACGTACTGGCCCTGCTGTATCGCGAGGGCAGTGGCCCTGTACTAGAACACACCGATCCCGCTGCATTGCGAGGGCAGAGGCCCTGCACTGTAACATACTGGCCCTGCTGCATTGCGAGGGCGGCGGCCCTACATTCTAACATATTGGCCCTGCGGCACCAGGAGGGCAGAGGCCCTGAACTATAATATACTGGCCCGTCTGCAGTGTCCGTCGCCCCCTCCTTATTTGCGGAGGCCTGGGCATTGCTGGGCTGAGGGCCTTAACATGGATGTGCCAAAATTGCTGCAGTCTCTCTGGCAAGAGCGTGGGGCTCAAGTAGGGACAGCTGGACATAATTGAGGACCTAAGGAGAATAACACAAGAGGGAGCAGCCTGAGAGCTGCATTGCCTATGTATTATCTTGCGCACCCCATGCTTAATATCTGTGTGGACTGTTGTGCCCTGGCTCTGGTTCTACTGATGTAAATTGCTGTTTGTGTAGCCAGGACAGGCTTGGAACTGGCATTGGCTCCTGCACAGGGAAGGAGGGGCAGTGCATGCTACTCACCTGGATTGCTGCAATTGTGTACTGCTGTGCCTGGATTGAGCAGTGGACTCCCACTGAGGAGGCTCTATTGGTGCGTGCATCGCGTCAGTGGGAGCACGAGGAACGCGCGCTAGGGGTTGCAATGGGCAAGGACAAGCCTCAGAAGACGACGGGGCCGAACCCTATCGGTACACCACGCCTAGGCACCCCCCCAGCGCCTGACCAGACAGACTGGGGGGACGGAACGGGACTCAGGAGGGGAGAGCCCGGAGCCCACCAGGGCGGAACTCATGGCGGCCATACAGGGCTCTAGGTAGGCACTGGAAGATAGGATAGACACCCTCTGTGGACGTGAACCTACTGCGTGCGGATCTCCGGAAGGTAGCTGATAAGGTCACCTGTGCCGAGGGGGATATCGCAGAATTAAAAGGAGAAGTGGTCACCCTCAAGCAACAGGTGGCGCAGATGTCTGTGGTCACGAAAGCACTGGAGAATTGTGCCGAAGAGGCGGAGGGGAGGGCGAGACGCAGCAATATTCGAGTATTGGGCATCCCGGAACGGGCGGAACTTGGGGCGGCCGACCGGTTCCTTGAGCGCTGGATTCGTACCCAGCTGTGCCCCGAGGGATTGCCGGATGTGTTTGTGATTGAGAGCGCGCATAGGGCCCTCGCCCCTCCCCCACCTCCGGGAGTGCAGCCACGAGCAATCATAGCTAAAATTCTCAACTATCGGGATAGAGACTGTATCATGCGAGCGGCAAGGTAACACCAGAACCTTCAGTATGAAAATAATAAAGTGACTATCTACCCGGATTACACTAAACAAGTTCAGGAACTCCGCAAATCCTTCCTGGGTGTGAAGCATAAGCTGCGAGACATGAACGTGCAATATATGCTCCTGTATCCAGCCAAGCTGGAGGTGATTTCGGGGGGTAGGGCGCAATTCTTTGACTCCCCTGAAGCCGCCTGGGAGTGGTTGGAGATCCGTGGTGATGGATTGCCGCCTGGAGAAGCAAGGGGCCAGAAGCGACGATGGGGGGCAGGGCCGGAAGGAGGCCGGCGAGGGCAGCAGAATCGAACGGACTCGCAAAACGCCCCGGAGGTGTCACAGCGGAGGATAATGGTGGGAGACGATGGAACGCTGCAGTCTGGTTCCCCTGTGGAGAATGCTACGGAGGTCGATGTGCTGGGAGCTGACTCCGCTGGACCGGATACGCAAGATCAGACTTCAGTATATTAAACACCTATGCCCCTAATATCGATGAGCCAAATTTCTTTGCAGCCTTGCATGATTTGATCACTGTAGACTTGGGCGCTCCCCTATTATGGTTGGGGGACTTTAATTGTGCGGTGGACCCGGAATTGTACAGATGCCCCCCTCGAAGGGGTACCAAGCCGCGTATGACCAAGCAGTTGCAAAAATTAATGAGTGACCTAGGCATCCGGGATGTTTGGAGGGAGCACCACCCGACTCAGAAAATATTCACCTGTTTTACACCCACTCATAACACGCACAGTCGTCTGGATACGGTGCTAGCGACAGAGCATCCAGCGTTTATGGCAGCAGAGATTATACACCTTGCGCGTTTTTTGTCTGATCATGCACCAGTGTGTTGCGCGGTGCGATGGGCAGCGGGAGAGCAGGGCCCTCGTAGATGGCGGCTCCCTGTTGACATTCTGGAGGACCCGGTTGGGAAGGAGGCAATCTCGAGCGCGTTAAAGGGGTATGTATCCCTTAATTGGGGCACTGCCAGCACTACAGCTCACGAGTGGGATGCGATGAAGGCTGTGGTTAGAGGGGCGGCGATGGGGCCGACATATGGCGTCCGGAGGCAATTACAATCTGAGTTGCAGGACAGGGAGAAAATGCTAGCTGATCTTCAGTCAGGGTCGCAAGGGCGAGATGACTCCCAAGAACGGGAGCGTGCATTGCAGGAACAGGTGGCAGATACTTGGGATCGGCTGGATAAGTATACCCTCACGAAATATCGCCAGCAGCTACATGCTGAGGGTGATAAATCTGGTCGGTTATTGGCTTGGATATTGCGAAGGAGCGGTCCCCCCCCTGGTTGCCGGTCTTCGAGCACAGTCGGGCGAGCTGGTCTATACTCGTGCGGCTGTGCTGGAGGTGTTCCGGCAACACCTGCAGACAGTGTATAGGGTAGACCTCTTGGTGAGTGCGGACCATTATATCCCCTTTTAAGAGGGTCTACAGTTGAGGCAGATATCTGATGAGGTCAAGACGGAACTGGATGCGCAGCTTACTGAGGAGGAGCTCAGGGAGGCAATAGCTGACATACCCAGGGCCAAAGCCCCGGGAGGGGATGGGTTACCCATTGAGTATTATCAAGCATATTCGGCAATGCTGACCCAGCCGCTGTTCCAAACTTTTAATGAGTCCTTTGAGAGTGGACTATTGCCCCCTACGATGCGCGAGGGTAAAATCTGTCTGGTACCAAAGCTGGGTGGCGATGTCCAGGACCCGGCGGCATACCGACCCTTGACGATGATTAACTCCGATGTAAAAATGTTATGTAAAGTGCTGGCCAAGCAGTTGGGTCCACATATGTCCCAACTAATCCATGAGGACCAGTGCGGTTTCATCCCGGGCCGTAGTATGTCAATGAATATAAGGAGGCTGGTGCATGTCTTGCATGAGACGCAGGGAGGCCCTGGGAAGATGGCGTTGGTGTCCATCGACCTGGAAAAGGCGTTCGACATGGTGGATTGGGGGTACCTGCTCGAAATACTTGTGAAGTTGGGTGTTGGACCGCCTTTTCGCAGATGGGTTAAAATACTATACACAAATCCAGCGGTATGTGTGCGAATGGGTCAAACCAGATCGGCGCAGTGGTTGTTGGGGCAGGGCACGCGGCAGGGGTGCCCACTGTCGCCACTGCTGTTTGCTCTGCCCATTGAGCCTATGGCAGTATGGGCAAGACAGGAACTGGGACCCTGGGGCATACAAATTGGGCAGAGTAGGCATCTTAGCTCACTCTATGCGGATGATGCGCTGTTTTAGGTTACGTCTCCGCGTGAAGCTATACCGCGCTTGCGGAGGCTGTTAGATAGGTTTGCGACTTATTCAGGTCTGCACATAAACAGACTTAAATCCTTGGCATTCCCCCTGGCAGCACTGCGTGATTGTGAGGCGGAGGAGCTGCCCAGTCTGGGATTGAGATGGGAAACGGATCACTTTAGATATCTGGGGGTGCAGGTGGCTCATGAGGACGCCGGGCTGCTACAGCTGAACATGAACAAGGTGGTTGAGTCACTGAGACACTCCGTAGAGGTCTGGAATACGCTGCCGCTGTCCTTAATGGGAAGACTGGCGGTAGCCAAGATGGTGATGCTGCCTAGATGTCTATACGCTTTGCAAAATGCACTGTGCCCGATTCCTGTGAAAGTGTTTCGACAACTGAATTCTCTCCTGGTGACCCTGCTTTGGGCAGGGAAGCGTTGTAGGGTTGCGCTGCAGGTGCTCCAGAAACGGTATGAGGAGGGTGGCCTTGGAGTACCCAGATTTGATCATTATTATTATGCGGCGCACCTTCAATATGGGGTGCAGTGGTTGGATGAGGGCGGTCACTGGGAAAAGCGTTTATTAGCCGGGCGAGTGCAGTCTGAGGATCTCCCTACGCTCCTGATGGAGGGTGCGGGGGTGAGCGCGGAGTTGCCATATATTGTTAGACAAATTGCCTATATATGGCAGAAAGTTGTGGAACGAGTGCTGGGGCGGGCTCCCTTCCACCCGGAGTTGTCAGTTTGGGTGTTGGTCCCTGTGCGCAGGATGGCGGAAAACATGTCTTTCCAGGCATGGACCGAGGGTGGCTGCAGGGTGCTGAATGATCTATATATAAATGACACCTATCTTACATTTGAGCAGGCATGTGAAGGGTTCGGTTTGGGACAGGGGCAATACCTACAATATGCTGGTCTAATGGAAGTGGCCAAGATGACATGGCCCACACACCCGGGTATGCCCCAGACCACCGAGACCTTGGACATTTTGTTAACGTGTGGAGGAGGGCGTAGTTTGTTGTCTTTATTGTATAAGGCTTTGAGGGTGGACTCTGGGTCTTTGGCGCGTAGGGCATGGGATGCTTGGAATGAAGATTTGCAGACACTGTTACTGGAGAGGGAGTGGGTCAGAGTATGTACACTAACACGCAAGGTGTCGTGTAATGCCCGGCTGAAGTTGCTGCACTTTAACTTCTTGCAGCGGGTGTACATGACACCGGTGAGGCTCCATCGTATCGATGCCACCCGTCCGCATGACTGTCCTAGATGTCATGGAGCCCATGCTGGGTTCCTGCATTTGGCGTGGGAATGCCCGGAAGTGCATCAGTATTGGATCGAGGTAGTAGCACGGCTCCGTGGAAGGGTGGCGCCACACCCCAAAAAGAAGAAAATGGCCAACAAGCTATTGCAGCTAGCATTGGTATTAGCTAAACGGAGGGTTGCCATTTGCTGGATGGGTGAGCGGGCTCCCTCTCTTGTAAATTGGATGAGAGACGTAGGGGAGTGGTCCCTGGTGGAGGAACTACACATAAAAGCCTGCCGCAGGGATGAAAGGCTGGATGAGGACATAGCAACCTGGAGAGACCTATGTAGAAAATTGTTGAACTTAACAGGGACAGAAAGTGATCAGACTGCCGAGACTGATGGCGACGATAGTATGTAAATGCGGGTGCTTGTGCCTATCTAACTGTGTAGGACGCTGTGACTGCTACTAAGCCATGAAAAATGTACAGTGTATCCAGCGGTGCTATGTGTTGGGGCTCTACTGTGTGTAACGTAAATAAGCTAATGGATATTGTCTCGAAGGATTCTGTATATGACTGCTCAGTTTGTGGTGAAAATTTACAAATAAAGTTTAAAAAAAAAAGATGTTTCTCTTTCATGAATATTCAAAGGAATGATGAGCGAAATAGTCTATAAGTCATATCCTGGCATGCCCATATTTCAAATGCAGTATAACTTCAGACATTTTTTATCCTCTGAATTTTAAGACTACATAGTTGACGCCAAAAATAACCAGATTCAACATCTATTGAATGCTTATATCATAAAGTTAAACATTTTTTCCTTCGACAACAATCAACCTGCGTTCATTGTTGGGAACTTAGGAGCACAACTGACAGCTCCAGTATAGGCCTATGTCACTAGCACATAGGCCGATGCAACATCTTTAGGTTTTACTCTGCACTCTTCTCTTTCACTGTTCGCACATCAACAAAAACAGACACAAATGTAACTTTTTACTGCACACATAAATCAGCCCACGTTTTGAATATCTCACAACTGAACTTGGACGCTGCCTTTCTAAGTAGGATGACTCGCTTATCATAACAATACTCATGGCACAATCCACAATTAGATTCATATACTACATCAATAAAGTTTGCTTACATTACCCGATATTGATGAGCAAGCACTGGCTAACCATAGATTCAAATTTAATATTTAATTTATAATCTTCTACCTTGTTTATAAAGCCAAGCATGTTAATTACCCACTCCTCTGCTTAATCTACTGACTACAAAGTCGACTCTGAGGCAAATATTATCTTTATTAATGTCATAATTCAGAACTGCTCAAGCACTAAATCATTCTTTCACAGGGGCTGCAATTGCTTTCTGGAATCTCTCTTCCTGAAAATATAAAGATCTAAACTCTTGCAATCCTTCAAAAGACATCTAAAACATCACCTCCACCTCCAAGTAAACCTGAAATAACAATCTTTGATGTCTTTAAATAAATCACTGTACCTACTTAGTGCTCTTATTTGTGGACTAACAATACCCTGATTGTTCCAATTTAACCACCCTAAAAGAGCAGGAGCTTTACATAAAACGGTTAAAATAAATACATCTTCAAACTAAGTTATAAGAATTTCTGCTAATACTTTGTACATGGGAATCAGCGAATTGTGACTCGCCCCTACATTTCCTCCAGGTGCTGGTTCACTCAGTTCACACTGACAGCAAACGTGGAAGAAATACTATTCATTACCAGATTAGTCGATCTCATGGCGTCAATCGGATTGTATGTAATCCAGTTTCCTCCCAATAAATTCATACCGAGGTATGAATGGCTTGTAGCATTCAATGGGCAGGATTCAGCGACTTGGCCTTAGAATTTTTTACTTCAAGCAGTCAGCACTTTCAGGTGTAATGGGAACAACCAGAACAGTCTGTCTGGGGAGTTCTTTCAAAGTATGGCCCTAATTTGGGGCCCAAATCCTCCCGATTTTAGCAGTCCTTGAATTGTCAACTACTATTGCTGTGTGCACCATTGCCGAAAGTCATCTTCGGGTCCGTTTCATTGCCTTCACTTGTGCTTTTCCCATCGGGATTTTCAGGCAGTGAATACAAATTATAGTTAGCCGACTAAGTTTTTAGAATGGTCCTTAAGAAGTCTGTCGAAAGCAGACAGCTAAAACATTATGGTAGGCGAGACCTAAAATGGAGGCTTCATTATGCGTGCATGATTGGGTGTGTATATATATATATAATGGCTGCCAGTGCTGTTTGAGCTGAGTCAATAAAGAATTAAGTTCCAGCAAACAATTGTGTGGTCCGTGCTCCTGTTCGTCGACAGGCATCGAGAGGAGTGGTGTGTATGTATATATATATATATATATATATATATTCACTGAAAAAACCATAGGTTTTAGGGACAGTTATAGTTAGTTGGACATTGCACTCGTACAAAACCCGTGAAATTCCCAGTTATAGTTAGTTCAGCTAACTATAACTCGCGCCCCGCAATGCACTGCTGATGACGTCACATATTACATCACTCATGACATGGTCAGTGACATCACTGATATCACTGATGACATCTCAAATGACATCACTGATGACATCATGCAGTGACTGTGTGTTTCTATAAAGTTTAAATATGTTTTATATATATGCCAAGGTGTATTGAATAATGAGTGGGTGTATAAGTGTCTGGATGGATGATTTAGTAGGTGCGTGACTGACTCTATAAGTGAGTGATTAAACGTATCTTACTAAATGCATGGGTTAGTGACTAAACTGTGTGAATGTCTTTATCCGTCTGTCTGTTGGTGTGTAAGTGGCTGCATGGGTTTGTAAATAGCTACATGAGTGTCTATATGAGTTATTGATTGGTTGTCTGAGTATCTGTATGGGTGCCTGAGTGTTTGTGTGGGTGGGGTGTGTGCGACTCTGTGCATAGATGTGTGAGTGGGTGATTCACTGGGTGCGTGGTTTCAAGAGTGCATCTGTGATGGACTGTATGGGTGGGTGAGTGTGTGTATGGGTGTGTTAGTGAGTGAATGTATATCTCAGTGGTACATGTGTGAGTAACTACATATGTGAAAGGCAGTATATATGTGTGTTGGAGTATATAAATGGGTATAAGTGAGTGTGTGATTGTGAGAGTGGCTGTATGGATGAGTGTGTACTTGTATTAGTGATTTTATAAGAGCGTAAGAATGTGCTAGTATTTGTATGAGTAAGTGAGCTGGTGTGTGTATAACTGTATAGGTGAGTAAATGGCAGTGTGATTAATTATTTGCATGACTGACTAGGTGTGTGAGTACCTCTATGGATGAGTGGCAGTGTGTGAGTGTCTATGTAGGTGTATGAGTGCATATGATAGTCCTGTACTGAGTGACCGTAAGTATGAGTGACTGTACAGGTGAGTGAGTGGATGTGTGTGTAGACCTAAGAATCAGTGAGTGGGTATGTAGTTATTGGTGTTGGAGTGTCTATGGTTTTGAGAATGACAGTCTGTAATTTAGAGTGGGTGTATCAAAAGTTATTAGGGTGTGAGAAGATGCATGAAATTATCACATGGATGATGTCATCAGTGATGTCATTTGAGATGTCATCAGTGATGTCACTGACCATGTCATGAGTGATGTAATATGTGACGTCATCAGCAGTGCATTGCGGGGGCGCGAGTTATAGTTAGCTGAACTAACTATAACGGGGGAATTTCACAGGTTTTGTACGAATGCAATGTCCAACTAACTATAACTGTCCCTAAAACCTATGGTTTTTTCAGTGAATTTCAAAGGTTTTTTAAATGCAAATTTCTAACTATAACGTGCCTGAAACCTATGGTTTTTTCAGTGAATTTCCAAGGTTTTTTAAATGCTAATTTCTAACTCCAACGTGCCTGAAACCTTTGGTTTTTTCAGTGAATTTCAAAGGTTTTTTAAATGCTAATTCCTAACTATAACATGTCTGAAACCTATGGTTTTTTTCAGTGAATTTCCAAGGTTTTGTAAATGACAATTTTTAAATGTATTAATTGTTATCTTTATTTTTTGATACTGATTTACTACATTTTTTTAAACTATTTATTTTTAGATATTTTTTTAAATTACATTGTAATTACATTATACATTACATTACAAAATATACTTTCTCAGAATGAATTACTTTAGTTTAAATTCTTTGCAAATAGGCAATAGACTTTTAAGTACAGTAGTTACAGTTGTTGCAATGGGCAACACAATTTCAAACACAATGCAACATTGAGCTCAATGTGAATTTCTAGTTAAATGCAATTAGTTACTTTATGGATTACTTTTCTAACCACAGGACTGGATCCTAGATTCAGTCCTGGGACATCTCCTGTAAACAGTTGAGTAAAAGCGTTTTGGTTACAGTACTGATTTTTAAGGAATATTATTGTATTTTAAAAGTTGACACTTAGAAACTTTTTCACATAGAATCACCAATGTTATCCTATGGGAGGAAATTTACTTAGCAGGTAAGTAGTGTTATCGTTACTTTTTCTTACTCAGTGGTGGATCCTGGATCCAGCACTGGTGCATCTCCTGTAAACAGTTGAAAGAATGCGTTTAAGTCATACAGGCGATTTTTAAGGAATATTTGTAGTTTGTGATAATTGACACTTTGAAACTTTTCTGCTGAAAACCAGACAATGGATTCCTATGGAAGGAAATACAAGTTACTGGTAAGTACGGTTAGAATTACTTTTCAGGGTCAGTGCTGGGCTAAAAGATGCAGCGCTGGGTTCTCTCCTGATAACAGGTGAGTAAATCGGAATTCGTAGTTCGGCTGATTTTAGAGGAATATTTGCACGATGGTGAAGGAAGGGGGTGGGGCCTGAGGTGACATGTCTGCAAACACGCCTGTGGCGCGTTTTAAGTTGGAGAATTAATTCCTCCTCAATCCCGAGGGTCCCTAGGCCAACTAGCCCACCAGATACCTCCAGTATGCGCCAGAGAGCTGCGTTGCAGAGAGGTGTTCAGAGGCCACGCCCCTTTTTGCACCTCTCTGCAACGCAGCTCTGTGGTGCTTTCTGGACGTACCTGGTGGGCTAGTTGTCCCCCAGGGACCCTCAGGATTGAAGGGGATTTAATTCCCCATCTTAAAACACGCCACGGGGCCTGTTTGCACACGTCATCTCAAGCCCTGCCCCCTCCCTTCACCACTGTGCAAACGCGCCCCGTGGCACGTTTTAAGTCGGGGGATTAACTCCCCTTCAATCCTGAGGGTCCCTAGGGTGCAACTAGCCCACCAGCTCCCTCCATTATGCGCCACAGAGCTGCGTTGCAGAGAGGTGTAAAAAGGGGCGTGGCCTCAGAACACCTCTCTGCAACGCAGCCCCCTGGCGCATACTGGAGGTTCCTGGTGGGCTAGTTGACCCCCAGTATTCAAGGGGAATTTTTTTTTTTTTTTTTTTTTTTATTTTGAAGGGGGCTGTGTGGCCCCCTTTTCTAATTCTTTGGCCCTGGGGACCCCATCCCCAGGGCCTGCCCTCAATATTTTGTTTTAATATAAAAAATTGGAAGGGGGCCACGTGGCTCCCCTCCCAGGCCTTAATCGGCCCTGGGGACCCCATCCCCGGGGCAAGGCCTTTTTTTTTTTTTTTTTTTTTAAATAAAACTTATGGAGGGGGGCTGCGTTGCCCCCTCCTCAGGCCACTTATGGCCCTGGGGACCCCGGCCTTTTAAAAAAAAAAAAAAAATTTTTTTTTTTCATTTTGGGAGGGGGGCCGCGTGGCCCCCTCCCGGGCCACTACTTGCCCCGGGGACCCCATCCCCGGGGCTGGCTCCTCCGTTGGGGACTGTGGGGGTCCCCAATCCCCCCACAGTCCCACCGGCTCCCGCGTCCCTCGGGAGCCGGCATTGCTTTTCCACATGGGGAGCTGCTAAGATGCAGCTCCCCGTATGGAAAAGCAATCTGCTTTGGATATTGGAAGAGAGAGCACGTTTCCCTGCTCTCTCTTCCAATATCCAAAGCAGTTTACTATGACAGGACGGGAGCCGCGAGGCTCCCGTCCTGTCATAGCAAACTACAGTGTCCCGGGGGTAGGCACCCCGGGACACTGCAGGAGCCGGCCCTGGGGGGTGGCGGTCCCCAGGGCCATCAAGGGCTCCAGGAGTGGGGCCGCGCGGCCCCCCTCCCTTGAAGTGCACAGCCCCGGGGAGGTGGTGGTCCCAGGGGCTCTGGGGGTCCATAACAGACCCCATATTAAAATATTTATTGCCCCGGGAGGTGGCGGTCCCGGGCGTGTGGGGGCCTCAAGCCCCCCACATAGGTAATTAAAAATAAAAAGAAGCCCCGGGGTGGCGGTCCCCAGGGCTGCGGGAGGGCCGAGAGCCCTCCCGCATCATTTTTTTTATTAAAGCCCCGGGTGGTGGCGGTCTCCGGGGCTTGGGGGGCCTTAGAGGCCCCCCACACATAAAACTTAACCCCCGCATGCCCCCGGGACTTGGCCCACCCGGGGGCCAATTACCAAAGAAGCGCGGGAGCCCGCACTTAGTTTTTTTTTTATTTATTGTTTTTTTTTTTTTTTTAAATTGGCAGGATCCGCGCACCCCAAGCGCATCCTGCCGATTTAAAAAAAAAAAAATATATATATATATTTTTTGGGGCCCTGAGCAGGCCTAGGGGGTCAGGGTGTTTCTACCCTGCCCCCTTTTTGCGTACTTTTTTTACTGCTTTCTTGTTCCTCGGTTCTACCGAGGAACAAGATGGCTGCCAACACTTCCTGATTTGGAGTGTTGACAGCCAATTAGCATGCAGCTCGAGGTCGGGAGGGTGCGCGGATCCACCGCGGCCATAAATATCGAAACTTTTATTTTGGATTTTCTCAGCAACTACTGAACGGATTTACACCATTTTTAAAAAGGGTGCTTTCTTAACCAAGCACTACCTTTTTGCCAAATTTGGCGTAATTCCGTTCAGCAGTTTTTGCTGTAGCCTTGCATAAAGTTTCCTATGGGAAATCGATTTTTCACTCTTATCTTTTGAATTTCTCCGCAACTACTGAACGGATTTACACCATTTAAAAAAAGGTCGCTTTCTGAACCAAGCGCTACCTTTTGCAAAATTTGGTGCAATTCCGTTCAGCAGTTCGGGCTGTAGCCGTGGCTAAAATTTCCTATGGGAATTAACATGGAGAAAACGCGTTTTGGGACCCCCCTTTTTTCTCGGCCCCCGCTTGATGAATCACCCCGAAACTTTCAAGATAGGAGCAGACCGGAGCGCCCCACTAGTTTTGAAAATTTCACGATGATTCGTCAAACGACGCCAAACTTATTGGGAATAGAATGTTGCGGATTTCCTATGGATAAAGGTCCTAACTATAACTATCTACTGGCGACTGCCAGTAGATTATATATATATATATATATATCATCCCGCTGGGCTACTGTAGCATGATGATGTACATGTCAACGCGCCTTTTTCGTTTTGCAAAATGCTCCACCGCATCTGCAAAAACATTTTTCCCCTCTTTTTGACAATACTTCACAGCACTGGGAAAAGGAACTGGAAATCCTCTTAGGTCTGCAGTGGCAGCCAAAAGGGAGAGACCTATTGGCATTGCCTATTATACCGCAATACTTTCAATACGAAGTCTGAACACGTAATACATTTCTCAGTTTCAGAGCATTGAATAACTAGTATAACATTTGAAATTCAATTTTTTTGTATTAATTTAAAAATATAAGTTAAGATTTCCACTTGGTGCTTAAGCATATGGTTTACACCCAAGCTGATTTTTTTTTAATACCTACAGCTTCACTTCTTGTTGCAGTTCAATGTACACAATTGGGAACTTCAAATTAATATCACTAACTAGCCTTCGTAGTTTATTGAAAATTCCATTTAATTATTCAGCAGGTCCTTTAAAAATTATGCATTTATTGAGCAGGCCAATATAAATAATATAACTATAGAGGCAATGAAGATTTTATAATAATTTGAGAGGCTGACTTTAATAACAGACTTTGCACTTTTTCCCCATAATGCAGTTTGTAGCAATCTGGGACATGATGAGGTCGATTACTTCAATTTTGAAGAAAACCCCGTGGAGAAGTTATTATCTAGATTATGACATGACGCAATACAGCTCTTTCACTGGATTTCGTCCATGTGACTGGGAGTAGACATGTTACTTTCACAGGGAGGGGCAATGGAAGTATGATTGACTACATTATTGTCTCTAAATCCGTGGGTTGCCAGTTTTTCAATTCCATCATCACTCAGCACTGTTTTTTTGGGGGAGTTTTATATAGCAGGAACTCGACTTGCAGGTATCAGAGCACTTTACATGAGCACCAGTTGCGTTACAATCGGACACATTCACTTTTGTTAGACATGGGGAGATTAAGTGATTTGCCCAGAATTACAGGTTGTTGAGGGTCCCTGTCGAGACTCAAACCCTATTCCCTAGCTTCGAGGTTGACCGCTCTAGCCGTTTGGCCACATCCTCTCCCCAATCTGTGTTTAAGTGACAGCAATCCATTGTCTCTTTCCTTGGCACTAGGTGATACCCAACTTCAATGTAATCGATCTATTACACTGATAGAGGCTCATAGGAATAAGGGGATTTTACAAAAAAATGAGAGCAATAATGACTCCCTCTATTTATTGTCACAGTTAATGACATTATTGTCCGTCTGGGGGAAGGTGGTGATCCGACTCAATTACTTAGTTCATTCAGTGCAATTTGTAGAATTGTGTCTGAGCTGATGACAGCCCCTGTAATATCAAGGATGCCATTTTCTGAAAAGTGGTTTGACGGGGGCTTGCCGTTCTGCTCACCGGAAACTAATGGGTGTGCTTAAAAAGACTCCTCGGTGGTGGAGGAAGTTGAGCTATGTAGAGCAAGATATAAGCAGGCAATTAAGATGAGGAAAAATGTTATAAGGCAGGAAGCCTGGGAGAAGCTAAGAGGTTGAAGAAGCTAACTAATTAGGATGCAAATCAATTAAAATAACAGCTGTGTGTGCAATGACTAACGTAAATATAAAGATCAAATGATACTCCGTTTTTATGTGCCAACTGCACTATGCAGACATAGTAATCAGTATAGGCCGCACAAATGCTTACATGTAAGTCTTCTTTTAACTATAAGTTAACTCGACAATACTGAAATATGCACAATAGAATTTAGAGGCTTGACCTTAATGTGACATGCTTAGAAATATTCGTCATAACTGCAGAATGTTCAGGTTTAACAAATGTATTACATTTGCTAAGTAACATCTTATTGTGATAACCAAACTTTCTATTAATCCCATATTTCACATAATGCTTGAATAGAATAGTTTCACATTTTAAAACAGTATTTTGGTCATATTTTGCAAATTGACGTTTCTCTTCTTTAGCATAGTTCATTGTTTCTGCAATGAAGCACAAGTTACTAACTTGTGTAACGATATATCTGTAAGAGACAGTAGTTAGTGATAGATTCCTTACCTTAGAATATCCCCAGGCGTCAGGCTGGATCCGGAAAGTTTTGCGTAGCAGTACCCTTGCGCGTCGGTAGGCGGCGTCGTGCGGCTCCGCGTCCGTCGTCGGCGTCGTGATCGCCGGGATGACGTCGCGGGCAGTACTTAGGCGCCGCCCTGCGCGCTGACGTCAGTTCTGTACACGACTTTCCGCGCCAGGAACGCAGAGCCATGCAAGAAGCTGACACAGGTGTCTGAAAAATACTAGGGCCCTGAAAGGGATGTCCTTAACTCCTAGAAATCAGTTCGCAGAACGGGGAGGATGGGTGGGCGGTAGGAATCTATCACTAACTACTGTCTCTTACAGATATATCGTTACACAAGTTAGTAACTTGTGCATCTGAAAGAGACACGTTAGTGATAGATTCCTTACCTTAGAATAGATACCCCAGCAATACCAACCCCGGTGGTGGGTCTGCGAACAAAGATCAGACAAGGAAGTCCTGGAGGACAGAACGGCCAAAGAAGCCGTCCCTCCGGACCTGACTGTCAAGGCAGTAATGCTTAGTAAACGTGTGCAGCGAGGCCCACGTAGCTGCCTGACAGATAACCGGCAGCGGAACACCGCGGCCCAAGGCCGTGGTAGCAGCCGTTGCCCTGGTGGAATGGGCACGCAGCCCAACAGGAGGCTCCTTCTTGGCCAAAGAATAGCAGGTCTTGATGCACAAGGTAACCCAGCGGGAGACGGTCCTCTTGTGCACCGCCCGACCTTTTTGGCGCCCACGTAGCCAACAAAGAGCTGGTCATCCACCCGGAAGTGTTTCGTGCGGTCGATATAGAAGGAGAGCGCACGTTTTGGGTCCAGACGGTGGAGCCTCTCTTCCTCTCTGGAAGGATGCGGAGGCGGAAAGAAGGTGGGCAAGGTGATGGTCTGCCCAATGTGGAAAGCAGTAACCACCTTCGGCAAGAAGGACGGACGCGTCCGAAGAACAACCTTGTCTGGATGAACAGACAGAAAGGGAGGTTTGCAAGATAGAGCCTGGAGCTCACTCACCCGCCGAGCGGAGGTGATGGCCACCAGAAAGGCAGTCTTCAGAGTCAGAAGACGAAGAGGACAGTTATGCAGAGGCTCAAAGGGAGCGCACATTAAAAAGGTAAGAACCAAGTTCAAGTCCCATTGAGGCATTACAAACGGAACAGGAGGGAAGAGGTGAGTAATGCCTTTTAAGAACCTGTTAACAACAGGGGACTTGAAAAGGGAGGGCTGATCAGGGAGCCTGAGGAAGGCCGAGATAGCACAAAGATAACCCTTGATGGTACCCAGGGCAGAACCCTGTTGGGCCAGAGAGAGAAGGAACAGAAGGACCTCAGAAAGAGGGGCAGAAAGGGGATTCACAGCCTTTGCTGTGCACCATGCCACAAATTTGTTCCACCTGCAGGCGTATACCACCTTAGTGGAGGGACGCCTGGCTGCCAGAATCACATCACAAACTTCGGGAGGCAAGTCGAAAGGAATCAACTGCCGCCGCTCAATCTCCACGCAAGCAGGTGTAGACTGGACAGGTTCGGGTGGAGGACCGTCCCCTGCTGCTGCGACAGAAGATCCTCCCGAAGAGGCAGACGGATCGGGGGATCTATGCTCATACGGAGTAGCTCGGGATACCAAACTCTTCGAGCCCAGTCCGGAGCCACAAGAATGACTTGGGCCCGGTCGTGCCGAATCTTCTTCAACACTCTGGGTAGAAGTGGTATAGGCGGAAAGGCGTACAACAGACCGCAACTCCACTCGCGACGAAAAGCGTCGCCGAGCGAGTGCCGCCTTGGAAATTCCAACGCGCAGAACTGATGACATTGCGCGTTCTGTTCGGTGGCGAATAGATCTAACCAAGGCTCTCCCCACTGCAGAAAGAGACCTTGCGCCACTTCCGAGTGAAGACGCCATTCGTGATCCATCATGCACCTGCGGCTGGAGTTCGTCCGCCTCTGGCGTTCAGAGAACCTGCCAGGTGTTGAACCATCAGGAACATGCCCTGATGTTCCAGCCATGTCCAGAGGCGCAGAGCCTCCTGACAAAGGGTCCAAGACCCCACCCCGCCCTGTTTGTTGCAGTACCACATGGCGGTGGTGTTGTCTGTGAACACCTGCACTACCTTCCCTTTGACAGAGGGAAGGAATGCCTTGAGTGCAAGCCGGATCGCCCGGAGCTCCAGAAGGTTGATATGGAGCCGGGACTCCGCCGGAGACCAGAGGCCTCTGATCTCCGCCTCTCCCATGTGACCGCCCCATCCCAGAAGGGACGCGTCCGTCACAACTGTATGCTCTGGCTGGGGAAGGGAGAGGGATCTGCCCATGACCCATTGCCGGTTCGAGAGCCACCACTGCAACTGTTTTGCAGTCCCCTCCGAGATCTGGACGTGATCGGACAGGTTGCCCTGGTGCTGCGCCCACTGGAACTTCAGGTCCCACTGCAGAGCCCGCATATGCCATCTGGCATGATTGACCAGCAGGATGCAGGAGGCCATGAGGCCCAGCAGCCTCAGGGTCATCCGTACCGAAACCCAGGATAAAGGCCGAAAGATCGGAATCATAGCCTGAATATCCCCGGACTCGCCGTTCGGGAGGATAGGCCCGAAACTGCGTAGTGTCCAGAACTGCTCCGATGAAAAGGAGCTGTGGAGAAGGAATCAGATGCGACTTCGGCACATTGATGGAGAACCCCAGCGAGTGCAGGAGTTCGGCCGTAGTCTGGAGGTGGGAGACGACTGCCTGGGACGAGCCCGCCTTCAGCAGCCAGTCGTCGAGGTAGGGGAAGACTGAAACCCCTGCCCGGCGCAGATGAGCCGCGACCACCGCCATCACTTTCGTGAACACCCGAGGGGCACTTGTAAGGCCAAAGGGGAGCACGGTGAACTGAAAATGCTCGGGGCCTACCGTGAACCGAAGGTAACGCCGGTGGGCCGGCAGGACGGGGATGTGGAAATACGCGTCCTGCAAGTCCAACGCTACCAACCAGTCTCCAGGGTCGAGGGCAGTCAAGACCTGAGCTAGGGTGAGCATCTTGAACTTCTCCTTCCGGAGGAAGCGATTGACGTTCCGGAGGTCCAAGATAGGACGCATGTCCTCCTTGTCCTTTTGGGCACCAGAAAGTAGTGGGAGTAGCAACCACGCCCTACTTCTGGGGTCGGAACATGCTCGATGGCCCTCTTGGTCAAGAGGGCCGTGACTTCCTTCTGTAGAAGCACCAAGTGATCCCCTGACATGCGGTGGAATTGAGGTGGCATGGCTGGGGGGTGGTCTCGAAGGGGAGGGAGTAGCCCTTCGGACAATGTCCAAGACCCACCTGTCCGAGGTGATGGTGCGCCAGTGGGGAAGGTGATGGCGGACCCTGCCCCTACTGGCGTGCCGTGCACCTGAAAGGAGGGACTAGGAGGGCTTGGAGGCCGCGGACGGGTTGGAGGTGGTGGCCTGACCCGCACGCTGGTTGCCCGATCCGCCACGGCGGAATCCACGTCCTCGGCCACGCGAAGACGCCTGCTGCGCGGGCCGGTGGCTGGGCTGCTGACGTGAAGGGCGCCCTACCGTGGCCACGATAGGGGCGAAAAGCAGAAGGCAGCGGAGGGCGTGTAGCAGAAAGGCCCAGGGACTTGGCAGTAGCCCGTGAGTCCTTAAAGCGCTCCAACGCATGGTCTGCTTTGGACCCAAAAAGACCGACTCCATCAAAGGGCATGTCCATGAGAGTATTCTGGACATCCCCTGAAAAACCAGTGGTTCTCAGCCAGGCGTGGCGTCGGAGCGCCACCGTCGTTGCAATCGACCTGCCCAGTGAGTCGGCGGTGTCAAGGCCACAACGGATAGTGTATTTGGCCGCATCCCTTCCTTCCGCAATGGCGCGGGAAAGCAGTGCCTGGACCTCCTCAGGGCACTGGGGCAAAACATCCGCCACCGAATCCCACAGGGAGTGGGTATATCGGCCCAAAAGACAAGCGGTGTTAACGGACCGCAAGCCAGCACTGGAGGAAGAAAAACCTTTCTTCCCAAACTGATCCAGGCGTTTGGATTCCCTATCCGGAGGAGCGGTAGGGAAGGCGGTTTGGGAAGCGGAGGCTTGGACAACCAAGCTCTCAGGAGTGGGGTGGACAGAAAGAAACAGGGGGTCGCCCGGAGCGGGGCGATGGCGTCGTGACACGTTCCGATCCACAGGAGCCCCTGTGTTGGGCTTGGACCAGGCGCCCAAAAGAACGTCAGTGAGGGCGTCGTTAAACGGCAGCACAGTCTCCGCAGAGGAGGCTGCCGGCTGAAGCACCTCTGTCAAGATGTTGAGGCTTGACCGTCAAAGTAGGGAGCTGGAGACGTAAGGCCCCAGCAGCCCTACGCAACACCGTACTCGGAATTGGCCCCTCCTCCGTAGCCACGGGAGGAGACAGCATGCCAGTGTCAGGGGAAGTATCCAGACCACTGGCCTCCCTAGACTCTCTGTCCAGTCCTCATCATACTGACAGTTGCGCGTCAGAGGGTCATCAGACCCTCCCAGTCCTCCTGGTCCTCCTCTGGTTCAAAATAAGGAGGAGGAGGGACATTTGGGACCCAAGGTCCCATTGGCGCCGGAGCCGGCGTCGAGCGACGTCGCTCCGGGTCCATGTCCGGAGCCGGAAGGAACTGGGGACGACGCCGCCCGGAGCCCAGGGCGGCGTCGAGAACGGCACCGGAGACATCGGCGCCGGCGGAGGTGTCGTGAGGTCGACCGGCGTCGATGGAAGTTGTGGAGCCGGGATCGAGGCCGGGGCCGAAGCCGGGATCGAGGCTGGAGGCACGGGCGACGCCGGGGCCGGAGCCGCCGGCGACGCCGGAGCAACCCCATCAGGGCCCGCGGGGCCCGAAGGCGCACCGGAGGGGCCTGAAGGCCCGAAGAGGCGGGCCATGGCCGACAGGAACTCCTGTACCTTGGCCGGATCCGCCCCCGAACCCGGGAAGGGCGGGTATGTCGGGGGCGACTCCACAGGCAAGTCCGGGGCCGCGGGGACGGTGCCGGGAGGGGCCTCAGCCGAGTCGCGAGACCGGCGAGGCGAAGTCCGAGAGCGACGATGCTTCTTGGACTTCTTGTGCTTAGACTTACCGGACGAAGAAGACTTCGACGCCGACGACCGGTGTGCACTCCGCGAGCGACCCCTGGACCTCTCACGCGACCGGGGCCTCCGTGGAGCCGAATGCCGGGCCTCGAGGAGCTTTCGAGACCGCTCTCGCAAAGCTTTCGGGTTGAGGGCCTGGCATTCGGGACAAGACTCGGTGTCGTGGCCTCGGCCGAGGCAGAAGAGACACTCCCAATGCGGGTCGGTGACGGACATCATCCGCGCACAGGCGCCGCATCGCTTGAAGCCGGGCATCCCTACGACACCTTAAAGTCGGAAAAAACAGTGAAAAAATCACCAAAAAGTATGGTCAAAAATTGACCAGGGCACTGCTCTTCCCGGATCTGCGCTTGCTGGCGCGGAAAAAGAAGAACTGACGTCAGCGCGCAGGGGCGGCGCCTAAGTACTGCCCGCGACGTCATCCCGGCGATCACGACGCCGACGACGGACGCTGAGCCGCACGACGCCGCCTACCGACGCGCAAGGGTACTGCTACGCAAAACTTTCCGGATCCAGCCTGACGCCTGGGGATATTCTAAGGTAAGGAATCTATCACTAACGTGTCTCTTTCAGATACATTTAACATTAGAAGGCAAAATAGAGGCTTTTGAATCTATGAGCTACATATGTAAGATGTCTGTAATAAACTTTGTGACAAAACTTTGCGAGTTGCATGTTATTTCGTGGGAAATGAAGAGCTGAACTCACTCTCAGACCAACGCTGCTGCCTGACTGTATCCACAAAGGACAGACCAGATACAAGGTCTACAACATATTGTATTGGTGCATGTTCCTAGTGTCGTGTAGTTCCTATATTACCCATACAGGCCGACACACTGACCAGAGACGCTGAGGCTCCTGCATGCAGACGCTCCAGCTGACAGTGGTCTGAACATCCCTTGCGGGGTGTCCAGCTCGAGACCAAGAAGGGCTCCTACATTCTCATACTTCAGGTAATGGGGTTCGACTAAATCCTAGAGGGATTCTTGGCTTCACACCTACTCACACGCTAGGTACACTTGGGTACATCTAGACAGACAACGTAGGAGTACGCGCTTTCTTTTATCAATGCATTTTATATTCATGTATTTATTCATGCGGAGTGCAAGATGGTAGAACTGTACTATCCATTTATATTCATAGTACGGTAGGGCGCCTTTAAACTAGTATAGGTGTTCCTGGTATGTGAGTGGAACTTCTATGTCCTCGCAAGGACCATATTCCTGTGGTGCATCTCCTTCTGTATAGTAGCGAAATGTCTGTTCTTGCATCTGCTGCTGGGAATGTAACCCACGAATAAAATATCTCTGTTTTGTTTGATTTGTGTGCCTCAAACACGAAAGCTACTAAGCCACCCCTAGGTGCTAAACCATATTCTAGAAGTTTCAGGGTGATTAGTACGTCTGAATTTAGGTGCAATGAGAATTCCATCCACCTCTTCATCTTCTACTGAGAGGCGTCTACCCACCGGGTTATCTTCGCCCTCAGTCATTTTGTAAAAGGAGAAGTTTTGCTCAAGGGAACTAAGATAAGGTGTTATGCACAATTTTCGGAACAAAATGTCCTTCAAGCTTGATTAACCAACAGCCAATAAATAGGATTTCACGTCTATTCAGCTGTGGCAGAATTTGTGCCCACCCACTCCAGACTTCTCTGGTGTTTTGTGAGTAGGGGTCTCTGAGAAATAGCACGACTGAACTACTCAGATTCTACTGTTAAATAAGAGCCCAACGATCGTTGGTGGCTCAGTGTCGTGTAGTTCCTATATTACCCATACAGGACCTGCGCGTTTGGATAAACTGTGGGTTTGGTGGCAGATTGATTCTGAGCACCCCCACCGAAAAATGTTAGCCTGTTTGCATAAGCTAGCTCACAGTGCCACTAGTGTCTCCTCTTATCGGGGAGAGAATAGTTTCTGGCAACCTCAGAACATGACAACCCTGATCCCTCAAGATCGTGGAAACAAAGTACTACTTTTCGCTCAGTCACTCGTGCTCACTTATCTTGTCTCCGAGATGCACAGAATAAACAGCATGGGCGTTTCAATAAGGGTTTATTGAACAGTTGTTATTCTCGTGTAGAATATATGAGCTGCAACAACCATTAGACAGTAGCAGAGATATATGATTAGCAGTACTATGAATATAAATGGATAGTACAGTTCTACCATCTTGCACTACGCATGAATAAATACATGAATATAAAATACATTGATAAAAGAAAGCGCGTACTCCTACGATGCCTATCTAGATGAACCTAAGTGTACCTAGCGTGTGAGTAGGTGTGAAGCCAAAAATCCCTCTAGGATTTAGTCGAACCCCATTACTTGAAGTATGAGAATGTAGGAGCCCTTCTTGGTCTTGAGCTGGACACCCCGCAAGGGATGCTCAGACCACTGTCAGCTGGAGCTTCTGCAGGAGCCTCAGCGTCTCTGGTCAGTGTGTCGGCCTGGAAGTCTCGGTTCCCTCTTCCTAACACTAGCAACAGGTGCTATATTTATACAGAAAGTATCTAGGGCTCCTTTCTCCCTTGTTGCTTGTATTAGCCATTGTTGGATTTGAGGATGACGTATGGGATGAACCGTATACGTAGATGTGGGGAGGAAGGTGGTGTAGCCCCATCCTGGTTTCTAAGAACCCTTATGAATATTCATTCATACTGTGTGAGTCTATTGATGGAGGTATAGGACTCTATTGTTCAGGAGAAACCCTCCTTCTGCACCCAGGACTAGAACTAGGTAAAGGTTCAATCCTAAAAAGGCTTGTTACAGTGTAGGGGAGGTAATGTAGGTGAAGGGGTATGATGTTACCCGGGCCTATGTTAGGGTACCTATATGAAACCTAACACTAGAGTAGTCTCAACACTCACTGACTTTGAGCTTTATTCTCTGTTTATCTCACTCATTCCTTCTAAATTTGAGCTCTTCACGAGTTCTGCCCACTCTAAATTCTGGTCCTGTTCTTTAGACTAGGGCATTTGTCCTTTATGGAACGCGCTTGATGCATTATTTCATGATTTGTACTAACCATATTTTTATGAAACGTCTGTAAACTTACTGTAATTTATTGATTAATCTGAACAAAAAGAATATTACTAAACTCTTATTGAGAAAAAAACTTTGAAATAGCTCCTGATTCAATACACAGTGGCAAAGATATGTCACCTGAAGCAAGTTATACTCTGAAGCATGCGCAGGAACGGGGCTTAACGCTGTAATTGATGATAAGAAAAGGTTGAACCATATTATTAAAATTTTGCCCCAACTCCGTGCTATCAAGGCCAATAACTAAGATGTGTGCCTCTTCTGGAAAACAGTAAAAAACTCCACATTTTAGAGATGATCATAATGCTAATATGGGTACAACTATATATCTCCTTAAATGTGGGCAGATAATTTCATCAAGGTGTATGAATGTTTTACGGCAGATAGGGCTATAGGTGTCGCCCCCCGATGAAGTTGACAGCAGCACTGAAGTCATATTGGTGTTTAAAATGGAGGAGCTAATTTCCGCCATTGAATGCAGCCCAAGAGTAAGGCACCAGGACCGAAAGGGGTCCCTATGGATCTCTTGAAGGAAAACACTGAACTATGGGCACCATTATTGGCTCATGTACTGAGGATTGCTGTGCCAAAATCTTAGTCAAATGCGATCAATGTTCCCATCTCCAAAAAGAGGGATATGTTACACCCAGATTTTACTGTCCAATATCTGAATGACTCTTCAACATAGGTGTCAGGCAGAATTTTGTTAGATCTCCAAGACGCTTGGGCCATGGAAAAATCCAGTCTGTCTGGCATTCAGTCTGGGTTCAAGGAGGTACTTTGCACCACTGACTTGTGTCTGAATCTCTACCTTATAATCAATAAATATACCAGGGTGAAGGGCTGTATCCATCTAGCCTTCATTGACATGAGCTCCACTTTTGATTGTGTAAAGCGATCAAGGCTATAAGAAAGGATATTAGCAATGGGAGTTGAGACCCCCATAGTGCACTTTTCCAGACAACTTCACTGTGATGTTACAGCATGTGTCAGATATGGTCCCAATGGTGAGTGTACTTCTTCAATTAAGATTGGGGGGGGGGAATCAGGCAAGGATGGGCACTAGCCCACTGGCCTCTTTCCTTTTTATCTAATATATGAGTTAGAACACTTTTTAATAAGAGTAGGGGCTGACAACCCCAAAGTGGGGAACAGGCCACTCCCAGTATTATTATATGCTGATGACTGTGTCCTAATAGCAAGAACCACATTGGGCCTTCAGAAGCTTTTGGATGAATTTACCCAGTTTATAGACCAACTAGATTGGTCCACAAATGCATCAAAATCGTATACCACGATTTGTGGTCAGCTGAATGGCAAGTCTAAAATGAATATTGTTCAAGAGACTAGATTCCAGTGTATCCCAAACTTCACGTACCTGGGGGTTCCATTCGACAAAGGTACCTGGTTACACCTTATTAAAGTAAGGAAGCCCCAATCTGAACAGTCAATTTTCTATATTATTTTCAGGTTTTCTGCAAAACTAGGCTCTAAGCCCCTGGATACGATGATTAACATCTATAAAGAAATGTGTAGATCTGTGGCCACTTATGGCGCAGGCATTTGGGGATCTAGTTGTAAAGAGGAGGACACCAGTATTCTAAAGATTTATTGCAGGAAAAAGCAGCACACCAGATGGGAGGACACTGCAGTAAAACACGACATGTCAACTCCCCAACAACATTCTTTCAACTGACAGCATTCAGCTGATGTTCTAGAATGGCAGCTGATTACATGACAATAGAGGTGAGTGCATGAAAAAGGTACGGGAGCCTAGAGGGAACAGGGTGGGAAGGTTCTAGAAATGACTACCATCTTGAAACATCTCTTCCCTCAAGGAAAGGAAAAGGGAGGAAGGAATGGGAGGTGGGAGAGAGAGCGGGGGGGAGAAGGATGAGGGGTTACAACAAAAGAGAGAAAATGCATACAAGCTACCAAGGCACAACAATGTGAATGATGGGAAGAACAAAGGACTAAATGAAACACATTTAGTAGCACTCAAAATCCTTAAACCATGTTGGTTTAACTATCATACGACCTCGTCTGCTCATACTGTTTTCCTCTGTGACATTACCCCTGGACGGACTCTCCCGTCTAACAGGTTGACTTGAAGAAGCATCAACCTGTACAACTTCCGTCTCGCTGGCTGAACTATCTTGTAGCCCAACCACTGGAGTTTAGAGTGAGGATATATCACAGTCATGTGGCTGTCTCTCCCCGGCCACCTTGTCTAAGTCAGACTCCTCTTCATACATCCATTCAGTACACTGTTTACTGTGTAGCCATACATCTGGCACACACTGATCTTGTCCCTGAGAGATGTGCAACTCATCTTCTCATTTGCTTCTCAATTTTTTTTCGTACAAAGAGAGAGTGCAGACAAGTGCCACACCTTGCCATCGCCAAGTAAAGCTGAATTACACTGAAATTTCTTCACAACCAAAGTCCGGGTATATCGGCTTTGCCCCTTCTCAATGAACCCACTACGCTTGACTCTTACCAAATCACCAACAGTGAGGGTGATTGGCTTACACTTGTATTTCAAATCGGGACGTTCCTTGCTCATACTCTGGGCGTGCAACAACATTTCCTTCACCCTTTCAGGAGACCACAACTCTCTTAGCTGATTACATCCATCCAACATTGTCTTTGGACAAGGGAGTTATTCCTCATTAATTCAAATGGACTGGAAGCTGTGCTCTCATTGGGAGTTATTCTATACACCCACACCATTTTATCCAATTCGATTCTCCAAGCCAAACCATTATTAGCTAAGTGTACCATACCCTTAATCACCCGATTAAAACGGTCCACTGCCCCATTACCAGCAGGGTGGTACACAGAAGTCGTTTTATGTACAATAGCATTCCTGTCAAGGGACTTTTTGAAGTTATCGGAGGTGAACTGCGGGCCACTGTCACTCAAAATGTACTGAGGTAAACCTTCACTAGTAAAGACCTCGTCAAGGAACTTGATAATTTTCCCTGAATCAGTCTTGTGGAGTATGTCTATTTCAAGCCACTTAGAGAAATGATCAATAAGTACAACAATATACACCTGTTCACCCCGCTCCCAAACCGGTCCCATAAGGTCACTGCCAACTCTCTCCCAGGGCACACCTGGACAAGGCAAGGGGTGTAACATTGGCCTGAACATAACTTGTGATTTGTCTGAATTGTTCGCACTGTACACAATTTCTCACTTTCCTTTCAATGGCTAAATCACAACCAGGCCACCAATACCAATGCTTATCTCTGGCCTTGGTTTTACTGATACTTAAGTGTCCCTCATGACAAATCTCTAGGATCTTACCTCTCAATACTTCCGTGGTACCACTTTCCCCTGTCTCAACACTAAACCACCTTCTAAGGACAAATCGTGTCCCAGTTCCCAAAAAGTTCTTAGTTCTTTACGTATGTCCTTCTTTCCAGGTCAACCTCCCTGTATCATTGTGTTCACCTCTTGCAGACTTTCTTCCAGTTCGAGTGCCCTTTTCCACTCCTCCTTAGTTATGCTGGGGAATTCCTTGATATTAGCGACACAAAACTCCTCCCCCATGTGCTCAACACTATCACTCATAGGAAGGGGAAACAGACTAAGGAAGTCAGCAACAACATTCTTCGCACATGGTATGTACTGCAACTAATAGTCAAAATCTAACAGTCTCACCGACATGCGAGCTAGCCTGGGTGACGCAGTGTACAATCCTTTAGTGGTTAACAATCTTGTGAGTGGTTTGTGATCACTACCTAGCAACACTTTCTTGCCCCACACCAACTGGCGAAAATGCTCCAGACCCCCCACACACAGAAGTGCATGACGCTCTATTACAGAATATTTCTCCTCTGTAGGCATTAAGGAGCGTGAGGCAAAAGCAATAGTGTCCTCTGTACCCAATTTGTTCTTTTGAGTGAGAACAGCTCCAATGCCCCTACCACTGGCATCAGTAGTGACAATACTAGTTAAATTGGGATCAAAACCTTGTAAAGGTTGAGCATTACAAATGTTTTCTTTAAGAGAAACAAAAGCTTTTGGCAGTTAGGAGTCCATTCAAACTTATTTTTAAGTTTTAACAGTTGTCTGATGTTGTATGTTTTGGATGAGAAATCCTTCACAAATTTGAAATAGAATTCCACCAACCAAAAGAATGCTCGCACTTCATCTTTGTTTTTGGGCACAGGGCCATCAACAATTTTTTTTGGGCTTAATGCCTTCCTGTGTTATTTTGTGACCCAAATACGTCACCTGTTTCATAGCAAATTGCATTTTTTGTATTCGGCTGTCATACCCTTATCTTGTAATGTGCTTAACACTTTAAACAAATTCCGGTCGTGTTCATCTTTATTTCTTCCCATCACCAAGAGATCATCTTGGAATATGAGCAAGTTATCAAACCCTTTGAATATCACATGCATTAGTCTTTCGAACATCGCTGCAGTGGACGCTAATCCGAAAGGGACTCTTAAATCGGAAACATCCAAATGGTGAAATAAAAGTTGTAAACTTCCTACTGTCTGGATGCAGGGATACCTGGTGCTAGGCTGCCGTGAGGTCAATGGTTGGAAAGCCACTCATGTTTTTAGTGAGAGCCAGCATTTCGTTGATCTTGGGCAAGGGGTACTGGTCCACCAGGATGCACTGATTTAAGTCATGCAAGTCAATGCACAGATGCAACTTACCATTAGATTTTCTAGCTACGACCAAGGGCGCAACCCACTCTGATGACTCAGTAGGTTCTATGACCCCTGCCTTGTGTACAATTTCCAGTTGTACCCTTACTACTTCTTTTAAAGAGAATGGGATATTTCTCACTTTGTGAACACCAGGTTTGGAATTGGATTTGAGTTGGATTCTGTGCTGAAAACCCTTCAACTTACCAATGCTACCATTGAATACCTTTGGAATTTTTTTTGAAATAGCTGAACTGAACTCCTCGTCTGGTTGTATTAACAGAACTGGTTCAGGACTGTTGGGATTAAGGGTAATGGCCAACTTTCCCTGATCCTTCCAACCCAGAACCGAGGGACCAGTAACCAAAACATATAACTTGTCCATGGTTTCTCTGCATTTAAAAACAAATTTAAGCTTCCTGTAACCCACCAGTTCAATGGGTTCACCTGTGAATATTTTTATAGAAATATCTGGTTGGGCTAACTCTTGTCCTAACACATGAACAAATTTACCCTCCCAAACCTCCTTATTAACAATTGTGTATGGGGATCCAGAATCGGCCATAATAGCTATGTTAACTCCCCCGATTGTCATATCACACATTGGTTTCTTTCTTTTAGCTTTATCACTTGTATCAATGTCAAGTACTAGTGCATCATTCACATTGAGTACACACATATTAATGTCAAAGTCCTCTGATGAATCGGAGTTGTAGTCTTCAGCTTGCTCAACCACCTTGACCCTGTTGCACAAGTTACTAACTTGTGTAACGATATATCTGTAAGAGACAGTAGTTAGTGACAGATTCCTTACCTTGGAATATCCCCAGGCGTCAGGCTGGATCCGGAAAGTTTTTTGCGTAGCAGTACCCTTGCGCGTCGGTAGGCGGCGTCGTGCGGCTCCGCGTCCGTCGTCGGCGTGATCGCCGGGATGACGTCGCGGGCAGTACTTAGGCGCCGCCCCTGCGCGCTGACGTCAGTTCTGTACACGACTTTCCGCGCCAGGAACGCAGAGCCATGCAAGAAGCTGACATAGGTGTCTGAAAAATACTAGGGCCCTGAAAGGGATGTCCTTAACCCTAGAAATCAGTTCGCAGAACGGGGAGGATGGGTGGGGCGGTAAGGAATCTGTCACTAACTACTGTCTCTTACAGATATATCGTTACACAAGTTAGTAACTTGTGCATCTGAAAGAGACACGTTAGTGACAGATTCCTTACCTTAGAATAGATACCCCAGCAATACCAACCCCGGTGGTGGGTCTGCGAACAAAGATCAGACAAGGAAGTCCTGGAGGACAGAACGGCCAAAGAAGCCGTCCCTCCGGACCTGACTGTCAAGGCAGTAATGCTTTGTAAACGTGTGCAGCGAGGCCCACGTAGCTGCCTGACAGATAACCGGCAGCGGAACACCGCGGCCCAAGGCCGTGGTAGCAGCCGTTGCCCTGGTGGAATGGGCACGCAGCCCAACAGGAGGCTCCTTCTTAGCCAAAGAATAGCAGGTCTTGATGCACAAGGTAACCCAGCGGGAGATGGTCCTCTTGTGCACCGCCCGACCTTTTGGCGTCCACGTAGCCAACAAAGAGCTGGTCATCCACCCGGAAGTGTTTTGTGCGGTCAATATAGAAGGAGAGCGCACGTTTTGGGTCCAGACGGTGGAGCCTCTCTTCCTCTCTGGAAGGATGCGGAGGCGGAAAGAAGGTGGGCAAAGTGATGGTCTGCCCAATGTGGAAAGCAGTAACCACCTTTGGCAAGAAGGACGGACGCGTCCGAAGAACAACCTTGTCTGGATGAACAGACAGAAAGGGAGGTTTGCAAGATAGAGCCTGGAGCTCACTCACCCGCCGAGCGGAGGTGATGGCCACCAGAAAGGCTGTCTTCAGAGTCAGAAGACGAAGAGGACAGTTATGTAGAGGCTCAAAGGGAGCGCACATTAAAAAGGTAAGAACCAAGTTCAAGTCCCACTGAGGCATCACAAACGGAACAGGAGGGAAGAGGTGTGTAATGCCTTTTAAGAACCTGTTAACAGGGGACTTGAAAAGGGAGGGCTGATCAGGGAGCCTGAGGAAGGCCGAGATAGCACAAAGATAACCCTTGATGGTACCCAGGGCAGAACCCTGTTGGGCCAGAGAGAGAAGGAACAGAAGGACCTCAGAAAGAGGGGCAGAAAGGGGATTCACAGCCTTTGCTGTGCACCATGCCACAAATTTGTTCCACCTGCAGGCGTATACCACCTTAGTGGAGGGACGCCTGGCTGCCAGAATCACATCACAAACTTCGGGAGGCAAGTCGAAAGGAATCAACTGCCGCCGCTCAATCTCCACGCAAGCAGGTGTAGACTGGACAGGTTCGGGTGGAGGACCGTCCCCTGCTGCTGCGACAGAAGATCCTCCCGAAGAGGCAGACGGATCGGGGGATCTACGCTCATATTGAGTAGCTCGGGATACCAAACTCTTCGAGCCCAGTCCGGAGCCACAAGAATGACTTGGGCCCGGTCGTGCCGAATCTTCTTCAACACTCTGGGTAGAAGTGGTATAGGCGGAAAGGCGTACAACAGACCGCAACTCCACTCGTGACGAAAAGCGTCGCCGAGCGAGTGCCGCCTTGGAAATTCCAACGCGCAGAACTGATGACATTGCGCGTTCTCTTCGGTGGCGAATAGATCTAACCAAGGCTCTCCCCACTGTAGAAAGAGTCCTTGCGCCACTTCCGAGTGAAGACTCCATTCGTGATCCATCATGCACCTGCGGCTGAGTTCGTCCGCCCTGGCGTTCAGCGAACCTGCCAGGTGTTGAACCATCAGGAACATGCCCTGATGTTCCAGCCATGTCCAGAGGCGCAGAGCCTCCTGACAAAGGGTCCACGACCCCACCCCGCCTTGTTTGTTGCAGTACCACATGGCGGTGGTGTTGTCTGTGAACACCTGCACTACCTTCCCTTTGACAGAGGGAAGGAATGCCTTGAGTGCAAGTCGGATCGCCCGGAGCTCCAGAATGTTGATATGGAGCCGGGACTCCGCCGGAGACCAGAGGCCTCTGATCTCCGCCTCTCCCATGTGACCGCCCCATCCCAGAAGGGACGCGTCCGTCACAACTGTGTGCTCTGGCTGGGGAAGGGAGAGGGATCTGCCCATGACCCATTGCCGGTTCGAGAGCCACCACTGCAACTGTTTTGCAGTCCCCTCCGAGATCTGGACGTGATCGGACAGGTTGCCCTGGTGCTGCGCCCACTGGAACTTCAGGTCCCACTGCAGAGCCCGCATATGCCATCTGGCATGATTGACCAGCAGGATGCAGGAGGCCATGAGGCCCAGCAGCCTCAGGGTCATCCGTACCGAAACCCAGGATAAAGGCTGAAAGATCGGAATCATAGCCTGAATATCCCGGACTCGCCGTTCGGGAGGATAGGCCCGAAACTGCGTCGTGTCCAGAACTGCTCCGATGAAAAGGAGCTGTGGAGAAGGAATCAGATGCGACTTCGGCACATTGATGGAGAACCCCAGCGAGTGCAGGAGTTCGGCCGTAGTCTGGAGGTGGGAGACGACTGCCTGGGACGAGCCCGCCTTCAGCAGCCAGTCGTCGAGGTAGGGGAAGACTGAAACCCCTGCCCGGCGCAGATGAGCTGCGACCACCGCCAACACTTTCGTGAACACCCGAGGGGCACTGGTAAGGCCAAAGGGGAGCACGGTGAACTGAAAATGCTCGGGGCCTACCGTGAACCGAAGGTAACGCCGGTGGGCCGGCAGGACGGGGATGTGGAAATATGCGTCCTGCAAGTCCAACGCTACCAACCAGTCTCCAGGGTCGAGGGCAGTCAAGACCTGAGCTAGGGTGAGCATCTTGAACTTCTCCTTCCGGAGGAAGCGATTGACGTTCCGGAGGTCCAAGATAGGACGCATGTCCTCCTTGTCCTTTTTGGGCACCAGGAAGTAGTGGGAGGAGCAACCACGCCCTACTTCTGGGGTCGGAACATGCTCGATGGCCCGCTTGGCCAAGAGGGCCGTGACTTCCTTCTGCAGAAGTACCAAGTGATCCCCTGACATGCGGTGGAATTGAGGTGGCATGGCTGGGGGGTGGACTCGAAGGGGAGGGAGTAGCCCCTTCGGACAATGTCCAAGACCCACCTGTCCGAGGTGATGGTACGCCAGTGGGGAAGGTGATGGCGGACCCTGCCCCCTACCGGCGTGCTGTGCACCTGAAAGGAGGGACTAGGAGGGTTTGGAGGCCGCGGACGGGTTGGAGGTGGTGGCCTGACCCGCACGCTGGTTGCCCGATCCGCCACGGCAGAATCCACGTCCTCGGCCACGCGAAGACGCCTGCTGCGCGGGTTGGTGGCTGGGCTGCTGACGTGAAGGGGCGCCCCTACCGTGGCCACGATAGGGGCGAAAAGCAGAAGTCAGCGGAGGGCGTGTAGCAGAAAGGCCCAGGGACTTTGCAGTAGCCCGTGAGTCCTTAAAGCGCTCCAACGCATGGTCTGCTTTGGACCCAAAAGACCGACTCCATCAAAGGGCATGTCCATGAGAGTATTCTGGACATCCCCTGAAAAACCAGTGGTTCTCAGCCAGGCGTGGCGTCGTAGCGCCACCGTCGTTGCAATAGACCTGCCCAGCGAGTCGGCGGTATCAAGGCCACATCGAATTGTATATTTGGCCGTATCCCTTCCTTCCGCAATGGCGCGGGAAAGCAGTGTCTGGACCTCCTCAGAACACTGGGGCAAAACATCCGCCACCGAATCCCACAAGGAGTGGGTATATCGGCCCAAAAGGCAAGCGGTGTTGACGGACCGCAAGCCAGCACTGGAGGAAGAAAAGCCCTTCTTCCCAAATTGATCCAGGCGTTTGGATTCCCTATCCGGAGGGGCGGTAGGGAAGGCGGTTTGGGAAGCGGAGGCTTGGACAACCAAGCTCTCAGGGGTGGGGTGGA
Organism: Calotriton arnoldi; assembly: GCA_963921515.1. Classification (NCBI taxonomy): domain Eukaryota; kingdom Metazoa; phylum Chordata; class Amphibia; order Caudata; family Salamandridae; genus Calotriton; species Calotriton arnoldi. The sequence continues at coordinate 607,274 of CAWUFW010009253.1, read as the reverse complement.
CAGAGAGAAACAGGGGTCGCCCGGAGCTGGGCAATGGCGTCGGGACACGTTCCTATCCACAGGAGCCCCTGTGTTGGGCTTGGACCAGGCGCCCAAAGAACGTCAGTGAGGGCGTCGTTAAACGGCAGCACAGTCTCCGAAGAGGAGGCTGCCGGCTGAAGCACCTCTGTCCAAGAGATTAACCTTGACCGCCACAGCAGGAGTTGGAGATGTAAGGCTCCAGCTGCCCTCACGCAACACCGTTGCAAAATTGGCTCCCTCCTCCGTAGCCACGGGAGGAGACAGCATGCCAGTGTCAGGGGAAGTATCCAGACCACTAGCATCCCTAGACCCTCTGTCCAGTCCTCATCGTACTGACACTGTTGTGTCAGAGGGTCATCAGACCCCTCCCAGTCCTCCTGGTCCTCCTCAGGTTCAAAATAAGGGGAGGAGGGACATTTGGGACCCAAGGTCTCATCGGCGCCGGAACCGGCGTCGAGGCGACGTCGGTCCGGGTCCATGTCCGGAGCCGGAAGGAACTGGGGAACGACGCCGCTCGGAGCCCCAGGCGGCGTCGAGAACGGCACCGGAGACATCGGCGCCGGCGTCGTTAGGTCGACCGGCGTCGATGGGGGCTGTGGAGCCGGGATCGAGGCCGGGGCCGGAGCCGGGATCGAGGCTGGAGGCAAGGGCGACGCCGGGGCCGGAGCCGTCGGCGGCGCCGGAGCAACCCCATCAGGGCCCGCGGGGCCCGAAGGCGCACCGGAGGGGCCTGGAGGCCCGAAGAGGCGGGCCATGGCCGACAGGAATTCCTGCACTTTGGCCGGATCCGCCCCGAACCCGGGAAGGGCGGGTATGGCGGGGCGACTCCACAGGCATGTCCGGGGCCGCGGGGACGGTGCCGGGGAGGGGCCTCAGCCGAGTCGCGAGACCGGCGAGGCGAAGTCCTACAGCGATGATGCTTTTGGACTTCTTGTGTTTTGACTTACCGGACGAAGAAGACTTCGATGCCGACGACCGGTGTGGACTCCGCGATCGACCCCTGGACCTCTCACGCGACCGGGGCTTCCGCGGAGCCGAATGCCGGGCCTCGAGGAGCTTTCGAGACCGCTCTCGCAAGCTTTCGGGTTGAGGGCCTGGCAGTCGGTACAAGACTCCGTGTCGTGGCCTCGGCCGAGGCAGAAGAGACACTCCCAATGCGGGTCGGTGACGGACATCATCCGAGCACAGGCGCCGCAACGTTTGAAACCGGGCATCCCTACGACACCTTGATAGAAAAACAGTGAAAAAATTCACCAAAAGTATGGTCAAAAAATGACCAGGGCACTGCTCTTCCCGGATCTGCGCTTGCTGGCGCGGAAAAGAAGAACTGACGTCAGCGCGCAGGGCGGCGCCTAAGTACTGCCCGCGACGTCATCCCGGCGATCACGACGCCGACGACGGACGCGGAGCCGCACGACGCCGCCTACCGACGCGCAAGGGTACTGCTACGCAAAAAACTTTCCGGATCCAGCCTGACGCCTGGGGATATTCTAAGGTAAGGAATCTGTCACTAACGTGTCTCTTTCAGATGCCTGGTTTCCTTTTACAAACTTTCTGGAAATGTCCTACGCTGCCACACTTTGAGCACTTCTGTGTACCAGCAGGACACTTTGTCATTTGCTTAATGTTTCATGCTTCCACACCTGTAGCATTTCCTTTGTGGACCACTCATTACTGTATTTCTGCTCTGCCTCAAACATATCCTTGTTTCTATTGTGGAATGTGGATTGAGGGCGATATTTTCCACTACCTCTTTTGGCTACTACTGCTGGTTCTTCTTGTTTCGTTTTCGGCAAGCACAGCTTTGGCACATCTCCCGGTCAACTCCGCTCTTTTTACAATGTCAATCACATCCTGTAGTGGCTTTTCACCCTTGGCCCACAGAGTCTTGAATGGAGGGGTTAGTTACACGCATGACAATTTGATCTCTTATGAATTCATCGTGCAGCTTGCCAAAGCGACATGTAAGTGCCAGATTCTTTAGAGCTGCAACATAATCCTCTATAGACTCCTCCTTACCTTGCTTACGGTGGAAGAATTTAAATCTATCCACCGCGACACAAACTGTAGGTTTGTAGTAACAGTCTAAATCCTCCAGTGCATTAGTGTACACATCTCCTTGACCACTATCGCGGACCTTTTTATGAATATGATTGTATACTTTAAGCCCGCCCGCCTGCCCGCCCCTAAGCAATGGAATAGAATTTTCTTTTTCTTTTCAGGGGATAAGTCATCGTCTTCATCATCAAAAGTTGATAAATAGTTCATGAAATATTCACGCCAAATCTCCCATTTTAATGCTGGCTGGCCTGCAGCTGGTAAAAATGCTTGAGGAGGAGTTAAATTATACACATTTCCTGATGCCATGCTGGGGTGAAAGGCTGATGCAAAGGAGCACAAGTATTGAATTACAGTGGTCTTAGAGAGTTGAAAGTCATTAAAAAAATGGGGTAAGATGTAACACCTAAGATACACCCAGCAGAACAATAGTAATATTTGGCTGAAATGTATATATTTTTATTTATCAGGCTGCAGGCGTATAGACGTGAAGTAGCAGAAAGCGAGTAACAGGTTTATAACAATGGGGCAAGGTAACTTAGTACAGTCCAATTTGAGGAGGATCATCCTTGTGCTAAAAGTGTGTGAATGCCAGTAGGCTTCCCTGCTATATGCCCACTAAATGCATGCACAGAAAACACAGCAAGTGTGCGCGCGCAAGGCATGGAAAACGGAGTGTCGGAATGAGGAATTTTTTTTTTTAAAAAGCTCCTTCCACTAAAGATGGTGGCACGTTAGTAAAGCGCAAGCTGGAACGCAGAGCAAACGCTTCCAGTAAGTGTGTGCGTTTCAAAGACGTCACGAGAAATCCGAAGGCCGCTCTCAGGTTCACTGAGGAGACTGAGGGAATTCTATTACAGGACCGGAGGCTTCGGATTATGCTTTCTCTTTCTTTTACTGTTAACACGGCAGCCAATGAAAAACGTTCATTAAACACAAACTACATATCCCATGATACTCTTGCACCAATAACGTTCCATCAGCCCCAATAAGAGCCATCAGCACCATCCCCGGAGCCTCTTTCTTTGCTGCTCACAGCAGAGATAAGTGCTCTCTTATTACTTTATATATTTTACATTGTGCTTAACCGCTCGTTGGTATATTGTGCTATGTGCAGTCCGATTTGTTTTTTAAATCATTGTATTCATTATATAATGTGTTGATGGTATTTCATGCTGATTTCATGTTTGTTGAGGAAACGCGCGTTGCACGTGTGATGTGAGCGCTGACCGCGCAAGTTGGGTAACCCGCTACGGGTTTTAATTATCAGGGTGCTCCCGAGGGAGTTAGAGTACCTCTCCGCCGCAGCGGACTAAAGTGACCGAATCGGTCGTGCGCTTGTGCGCGGTCAGTGGCTCCCCTAATCGCCCGACATCCACGGAGCCTACGCTTACACGTCCGTCGTGCGCAGCCCAATTGGGCTCCATTTGGGCTATTTTTGGGCTCTCTTTGGGCTGCGCACGCGGCGACCGCCCCGATCGTTCTCTCCTGCTACCGCAAGTTGCAGAAAGTCACGGAGCAACTTTATCTCCTACGCCTGATCGGCAGTAAGAATAATCGCCCCCCTGGAGTGTGCACACGCTCCCTGAATAAATATATATTTCCTTTGGCTCCTACGCCTCTATAAGGCTGCAACAATAATTGACTACAGCATCTGCTGAGGGGGCTTGGTACTCTATTACTGTAGTGTGTGCAAGTGGGCTAGCCCCCCCCACCTACTCCTCTATTACTTCCAAATACTCACCTGGATTACTCACCTCAGCTACATTATATAAATAAATTTTACTATCATGGAAGACTGGGTGAGATATGAAGAGGATGATGCATATTTTGAAGGACAGCAGGAGACTGTCCTTGAGGACAACATTGTTGAGGCTCTGGACGCCTCCGTCCAGCAGTCAGTCAACAGGGCTTTAGAGAGCACAGTGCCGGGCACTGTGCCACAAGCTTTTGCGGCTGCGTTAAAACCAATCACAAAGCAGCTCGAGAACTTTGCTAAACGCCACGGGTTCGGTAAAACAGACCCCAAGCTTGATACCCCTTCGGATAAAGGCGGGGCGAAGGAAGGGCACTGGCCCCACGCAGATGTGTTGGCATCCTTACTGCAGGACAACGCAGAGGACCATGAGTATTCTATGCAGGCGCCGAAGGGAGGAAAGGCTAAAAGTAAACAGAGGGTATATGTGGATACCGATACCACAAACACTAATACCTCAGATGAGGAAGCTCCTCCTAAGAAAAAGGCAAGGAAACAACCTTAATGGTACCCGATGCGCCACCACCCAATACCCCTTTCACTTTTAATCCAAGTGACATTGTGCACCCTCGCTCTTCGGATTGGGCTCCCGCCCCAGAAGTCACTGACTATATGCACGAAAACCTTCGCAAAGGGTTTGATAAAGAAGTGCGTAATAGGCTTCGCTCGGAGTGCCCTAGACCGGATCTCCCAGATAAGGTGGCTGAGACTCCGGAAATTGACGTAAGCCTTCTCACTTTTCACAAAAAGTTTGCCAAAGATCCTAAGAAAGGGATTGACGGCGCTTGGCGCAGTTGCCAGGATAAGCTCCTGGATGTTGCAGGACCGTTAGCTAAAATTTTAGAAATGGCCCTGGTGGCCAGGGAATCCGCTTCACCAGTTGACCCGGATATCTTGGCAGGATGGACACAGAGGGCGATCTGCCTTCTGGGTAACGCCAACTGCGCCATAGCCACCGAACAGCTCAAGTCCTTGCTCATGCGCATGGATTTTAACCTTACAGAGCTAGCTTCTGCGGAACCTGGACCACTCGCTGAGGGCAATCTTTTTGGCTAGCGCTTCGTCAAAGACGTCTCGAAATACGCAGGGACATTCACGTCCCTGGACAAAGCGCAGTCTGGGATCAAGCGTGTCTTTCAGCAAGGCCTTTTTAACAGGGCCGGACGAGGCAGGGGACGCTCGTCAGGCCGTTACTATAACCAAGGTCACCCGAGAGGTGACTACGGCCATGGCAGAGGAGAGTGGGATTCGACCAGAGGAGGTACTTTCTATCCCACACGGCTTCGCTTTAACAGACACCGTTTCCACGGAGGTGGGAACAGAGCAGGATTCCAGACACAGAGTTCAGCAGGTAAGAGTTGCAGAGATTTCACCTTTACCATTGGGGGATCGGACGCGGTCATTTGTCCACAGGATGCATGGGTTTTACAGACTGTTCAGGGGTTTCACCTAGAGTTCTATCGTACACCACTGCAGGACACCTAGCCCAGACAACTCAGTTTTTCCCAACAAGAATGCGTTTTTATAGATACCGAAATAGGCGAATTGCTGCGAAAACACGCGATTGCTCATGCCACAGAGGGCCTCACGGTTTCTGCAGCAATGTCTTCTTAGTTCAGAAGAAAGGTGGTGGTCACAGATTAGTTTTGAACCTGAGGGAGTTCAATCACTTCATGATCTACAAACATTTCAAGATGGAAGCCATCCATCTGCTAGCGGACTTACTGAAAAAAGGGGATTGGATGGTCAGACTAGACCTCAAAGACGCTTACCTATCCATTCCCATTTTTCCACCCCATCGACGTTTCCTACAGTTCCAATGGAGGGATCAGTGGTTCGAGTATTTGGCCCTTCCTTTTGGGCTTTCCTCGGCTCCTTGGTGCTTCACCAAAGTAATGAAGCCGGTGATAGCACACTTGCGAGAACAGGGTATTCGCATGATAATTTATCTGGACGATAATGGCTCAGAGTCCAGAGGTAGCCAAACAGCATTTACAAATGACAATGTCTGTTGCAGAGTCTGGGTTTTGTGATCAACGAACCCAAGTCAGCTCTTTGCCCGTCTCAAACAATGGATTTTCTGGGTTTTGTGATAGATTCACAGACTGCCCAATTGAGGCTTCCCAAGACACAGCTAAGGGATCTCAAGAAAGAGCTAATAGCAATTCTCAACAAGCAAATGGTCTCACTCAGGACAATTGCCAGATTAGTGGGGTTACTGGCCTCCTCCATACAGGCGATCTTTCCGGGCCCTCTTCACTACAGGGCTCTTCAGAAACTAAAGATTCAGCATCTTCAAAAAGGTCTGTCTTACACGGACCTAGTTCCGTTGTCTCCGGTGGTACGAGAGGAGATGCAATGGTGGCTGGGCCACGTGGAAGCGTGGAACGGCAGGGCAATTTTCGGCTCACAACCCGAGGTTACAATAGAATCAGACGCCAGCCGAAGGGGCTGGGGAACGCGATGCGGAAATATTTCCACAGGAGGTGGTCTCCTCAAGAGTTATCCCTCCACATCAATTGCCTGGAGCTGCTAGCGGGTTCCTTCGCGATATGAACATTATCTCCCAGCAGACCTCGTGTTGCATCCTTCTCAGGATGGACAACATTTCGGCGGTGAGGTACATCAACAAATTGGGAGGTACGAGGTCGTCTCTACTAGTGGAGATAGCCAAGGACTTTTGGCATTACTGCCTGAGTCGACAGATTACAGTAGTAGCGGAGTACATTCCGGGACAGTCCAATGTGGTAGCGGACTGGAATTCCAGGCATCTCAAAGATTACAGCGACTGGCAGCTTCAACCGAGATTGTTTCACTGGTTACAAGAGATATGGGGTCCATGTCAAATAGACCTGTTTGCGTCCAGACTGAACCGACCGTTACCGATATTCTTCAGCTGGAGACCGGACCCATTGGCGAAGGCGACGGACGCCTTCCTTCAGAATTGAATCGAACCGGCATGCCAGGACTCACGCCTGAGCACGCCAAAGATGACCGGAGGCATTCTATAATAATCATAGAAGAATCTGCCTACCACAAGGAAGCTCCAAGCGAGAGCATCCCCGTGAAAGAATACTCTACTGGTTATAAACGTCCACGCGTTTAGGAAGACAAACGCGCCCCACCTGTGCATGAACTGTCACAACGAGAAAAGGTGGCATAAGTGCCTGCGCGCCCGTTCTGCCTAAATTGGGCATTTTTAGGCTGTCATCCCTGCCTATGTCCTGATGAAGACCCGCACTGACTAGACAGTAGTGCAGATCCTGGGTTGAAACGTCGACAATATCCCTTGGACCAGTCCAAAGCCTCTGCGGAAAAGACTTATTCATTTAATTCGCAGAATCATTGATTTTTAATATTTGATCTCTGGCCATCCAATTTTCCTGTACATATTTTTAGCCACCTTGTACATATTACGCACCACCTTTGTATCACTGAG
>CAWUFW010009252.1:600000-802088 GCA_963921515.1 Calotriton arnoldi | reverse complement strand
GCATCTGCAGGGTCCACTGCAGTTGTGCCGGCACCCACGACATCTGAGTCATGCCCCCAGTTGTGCCGGCACACACCATGTCAGACACCTCCACTGCAGTTGTCAGTGGCTCTCCAGCACCCACCACCCCTTCCCTGACTCCCCCTGGTGAGCCCTGATCCTGTCCCTGCGGTGCCTGGCCTGCCCCCCGGTTGCCCCTCCTAGTGGATTGTCCCTGGTTTTGTGCAGGCATGCGTAGGGTGACATCTGCCAGTGTCACCCTGTTTGAACTTTGACAATGGACTGGCCATTGGCCTTTTTTTTTTTCTGGACGTTGGTTTCAATCAACACATATGCTGAATAAAGCAACTTTCTTTTCTCTAGTGCTCATGCTTCAGATGTACATGTTGTTGGTGCTGCTAACCATGCCCTTGCTGCAGTGATGGTGATATCTGGTCTCATGATTATGAGGTGTTATTGTGCAGGAACCCATGTGGTCCAGGGGGAATGTGTCCTATCATGTGGTGTATCCATGTCATCCATAGCAGCATCTGAGGGTGTCATGTGTTCAGTATTTGGCAATGGGATTTCCTACTTACATTAGCATTTTCATATCTGTGGCTTCCACCCCTGCACATCTGTTGTGCCTTCCATTGTTGGATTTGTCTACTTCCCTGACCGTGTTGCCATCTCCACTGGACATGCAGGTTTGGGCATCAATGGGGAAGGACTCATCCGTGTAGTCAGTGCAACATTGCTATACAAGTGTGTTGGATCTGTGCTGATGATTCCGTTGGCACATCCATGACCAGGCTGATGTGATGGGAGCCCTCATTTGGTGCTAATTGTTGATTGTGTGACCAAGTGCTCAGCTGACATGATGGGGCCCTACTGAGGCAACATATGGCACAGCTTTCCTCACACAGGAGTGGAGTCCCCTCATGGCAGTGTGTACACGTGTGACATTGCCTGTGCCCAAGGTGTGTGTTGTGTGTGCATGTCTGTGTGTTCACTTCCATTTATCTGCGCATGCTGTGATCCCTAGTGTTGTACCTGTTTGTGATGCTTGCTGACTTGAGCTATGTTCCCCCAAAGTCTTCTCCCTGTGTTCTCTGTGATGTGGGTGCATGGCACATTACTGGTCATCAGGGTGTCACCCATAGGTGTGTTTGCTGTCAGGGCTGAGTTTGTGTGCAGACGCAGATGGGTCACAGTCAGGTTTCCCCTTGGCACTTGTTGTTTGCCCCTGTCATGTGATTTTCAGTTCGTGTTATCTTTCAGTGATTGTGACACGTTGTGTGTGTGACTGCTGGCACTCCTCAGGGTCCGGGCTGCAATGTTGGTTGTTGTCTATGTGTGTTCTTTGTGGGTGACCTTGGCTTCTTCATTGGTGTGTGACTGTGGCTGGGATCCCATTGGTTGGTGTGGTATCGCCGTCATGTCCATGTACAGCGTAGTGTGCAGTGTGTCAGACATTCAGGAGTCTTGTTGAGTGGCCATGTGTGATGTGTTTCTGCACCTTGGTTCCCACCCACCACCCTGGAATGGTCATGGGTGCATGTGCAATGTCACCAGTGCATGTGTACTTCACTGCTGCACATTGTTGGAGGTCGAGGGGTGTGGTCTTGAGTGTGTGCAGATGGGAGTCGTTGCCCAGCTAGTCCCCTGCCTCCATGTTGGCCTTGGCTTACTGGCCATGCTGATTGATTTGTGCGTGTGTAGGTGTGATGGTAGTTTGTTGCTCAGGACACCTGACTGTGGTTCACAGTGTGATAGACATTTAGCTTTGTCATCACAGTGGGATTTTTATTCAGCCCAGGGTCACCACATTGTGGGGGCCCTGGGGGTGGTGCTGTGGTGTGTCTGTGTCTTGCTGTGTCAGTTGTTGTTCCTACGTGCCTGTGTGACATGTGTGTTTTGTGCTCCCTCTCATCTGACAATGCCTGCTTGCCCACATAGGGGATTTGGATCCATGAGTTACCTTAGTGTGGCAGTGTATGCACATCTGTATGATTGGTATTCAGCTCTCCTCATGTGTTGTGTGGTTGCCTGGGGACACTGGCACCCCCACCCCTCACCTGCTGTGTATGATGACAGTGTTGGTCTGCCTGTTTGTGTTTGTGCATCTGCACCACTGCATTGGCATATCTTGGGTGTGCCATTGGCTGTATGTTGTTTGGTGTGTTTCCCCTGCTGTCCCTGGGACTCCTAGGTCATCGGTCAGCACAGTGATCATGGTTTGTGTGTCCCATTGCTGCCATGGTATGGTATCTGTTCACCTCACATCTGCTGTCTCCACAGGATATCTGCATTTGTGTGCCCATTGGTGCAAATATGTGGTTCTGCATTCTGATGGTCACTTCTGTCATTGTGTCATTGATGAATGTTGACGGTGTCAGCCCCCATGGGTGTTGTTTGTCTGCACATGGCCAAAGGAATGTCTCATTTGCACTGCAGTATTTGGCTCACCCAATTTATGTTGCAATGGGACACATACACTACTTTGCCACAGATTAGTTTTTGGTTCTGTGACCAGGAATGATCCATGCAGTTTGGCAGTTGCAGCTCTTTCTTTGTCAACACTTACCTTTTGGTCACTGTGATGATGGGGGTTTAGACCCCATTGCCACAATGGTCAAAATGTGCTTCAGCTATGGACCCCACACTTGCCTTTTGGTCACTGTGATGATGGGGGTTTAGACCCCATTGCCACAATGGTCAAAATGTGCTTCAGCTATGGACCCCACACTTGCCTTTTGGTCACTGTGATGATGGGGGTTTAGACCCCATTGCCACAATGGTCAAAATGTGCTTCAGCTATGGACCCCACACTTGCCTTTTGGTCACTGTGATGATGGGGGTTTAGACCCCATTGCCACAATGGTCAAAATGTGCTTGGCTATGGACCCCACACTTGCCTTTTGGTCACTGTGATGATGGGGGTTTAGACCCCATTGCCACAATGGTCAAAATGTGCTTCGGCTATGGACCCCACACTTACCTTTTGGTCACTGTGATGATGGGGGTTTAGGCCCCATTGCCACAATGGTCATGGGCTGCTTGCATTGTGGGGGCCACACACATATATGTGTGGCACATGTGCTAGGGGGTCACATTGTATGTTCAAAGTCATGTTCGGTGTTGTAGGCATTTGACACAGCCTACACACGCTTGTCATGGTGGTGGGGGGATGTCTTTATCTTGCATTCCCTAGGTTGTGGTGTGCTTGTTGTGTCATGCATTGTCCATCCTATGAGTGGGGGTGGTAGTAGTGGTAGGCATCAAGCCCCCCTGGCTAAGGGTGGTAGTAGTGGTAGGCATCCTGCCCCCCTGGCTAAGGGTGGTAGTAGTGGTAGGCATCCAGCCCCCTGGCTAAGGGTGGTAGTAGTGGTGGGCATCAAGCCCCCTGGCTAAGGGTGGTAGTAGTGGTAGGCATCCTGCCCCCCTGGCTAAGGGTGGTAGTAGTGGTAGGCATCAAGCCCCCCTGGCTAAGGGTGGTAGTAGTGGTAGGCATCCAGCCCCCCTGGCTAAGGGTGGTAGTAGTGGTAGGCATCCTGCCCCCCTGGCTAAGGGTGGTAGTAGTGGTATGCATCCTGCCCCCTGGCTAAGGGTGGTAGTAGTGGTAGGCATCAAGCCCCCTGGCTAAGGGTGGTAGTAGTGGTGGGCATCAAGCCCCCTGGCTAAGGGTGGTAGTAGTGGTAGGCATCCAGCCCCCCTGGCTAAGGGTGGTAGTAGTGGTAGGCATCCAGCCCCCCTGGCTAAGGGTGGTAGTAGTGGTGGGCATCCTGGCCCCCTGGCTAAGGGTGGTAGTAGTGGTGGGCATCAAGCCCCCCTGGCTAAGGGTGGTAGTAGTGGTAGGCATCCTGCCCCCTGGCTAAGGGTGGTAGTAGTGGTAGCCATCAAGCCCCCCTGGCTAAGGGTGGTAGTAGTGGTAGGCATCCAGCCCCCTGGCTAAGGGTGGTAGTAGTGGTGGGCATCAAGCCCCCTGGCTAAGGGTGGTAGTAGTGGTAGGCATCCTGCCCCCCTGGCTAAGGGTGGTAGTAGTGGTAGGCATCCAGCCCCCTGGGTAGAGGTGGTGGTGCGCATTCAGGCCCCTGTGTGCATATGTGTCATTGGTGATGGGCATCCCGCCCCTATGGTGCTGCTGTTGCTGGTGTAAGTATATTCAGCATCCCCGTGTGTGTGTGTGATGTGTCGTGGTACGTGTTGTATGTGTTTTGTGGTTGGTGTCTGGCTTACCTTCTGCGCCGTACGCGTCCGTGCCTGTTCCGGTAGTAGATGTAGAATATTGGTATGATCGGGACGAAGGGATTCATGGTTGGTTTGTGTCGTTCGTCCTTCTCGTTGCTTCGCGTCGTCCTCGTCACTTCGCCTCGTCCTCGTCGGTGCCGTGTTCGTCTCGTAGCTGTGGATCGTGTTGTGGCGCGAATCGGAGCTTATGTGCGCCTCTCCCGGATGCTTTGACGTGCCGTGCATAGCGACGGGTTCGGCGCGTACGGGAAGCGCATCGTACTTGTCCGGCCGGACGGGGCTGCATTTTTCCTTCCGTGCGACTCGATTCGGCGCTTCCGGATTCGCCTCGGTCGGAGAACAGGACCTGGTTTGGGTGAGTACGGCTCGGCCGGATTTTTGCTGTTGTGCGCATCGTACTTGCTCGTCCGGTGTACTGTACGGATCGGTCGGGAAACAGGCTTTCGCATGGCTTTTTTCCCGACCGAATGGTGTTGGGTACGCCTCCGACCGAGATCGGAATCGGCCCCATATTGTCAGCATGAGGGGTTGATGGACAAATGCTCTCTATAGCAGCCATACAGGCGATGAGAAACTTAGTGCCTTCTTAGACTAGGCAGAACTCAACAATTCAGGCAATGGAGACAGACAAGAACTTTGACCAATGGGTGGGCTGCCTTGTCAATAGCAATTGGGTGTGTGGGCTAAGGAAATAAAGAGGAGAGGGAGATGAAGAGGAAAAGGAAAAGGAAAAGGGAAAGGAAAATGCTAACGGTGTACTGGGAACCTAGTTCATCTGATGTGGGCTGGTTCCAACCTGGGTCTGAATGTTGCATCATGTCTTGAGCCAGCCAACAAAGTGCTGAGTGACAGTATTTAAATTTATAAGGTAGAATAGTGTTTGATGGAAAGCCAACAAGCCTTTCAGGGTTCAGACATTGTTTGTGGTGATAGAAAGCAATTCAGTGCTGTGACAGGCTCCTGATATCCTGGCCTCATATTGGGTCTGGTAAATCTATAAGCTATTGCTAGACCTGTCATCTTTTGGCGTGATTTCCCCTGTCTTTTTGCCTCTGATCTCCTGTTTTTGACTGTGTGCTGCACTGCGTTTTTGCACTGTTGACCAGTGCTAAAGTGCAAGTGCTACCTGTTTAAAATGTAATGATATTTGGTTCCCTCAAGATTGGCCTATTTGATTTATTAGTAAGACCCTAGTACCGTCCACTGTGTGTGTTCAGGGCGTGCAAATCAAATGCTACTAGTGGGCCTGCAGCACAGATTGGGCCAACTGCATGAGTAGCCTTGCAAACATGCCTCAGACATGCCACTGCAGTGTCTGTGTGTGAAGTTTTAAACTGCCAATTCGACCTGGCAAGTGCACCCACTTGCCAGGCCCAAACCTTCCCTTTTAATACATGTAAGGCGCCCCTAAAGTAGGCATGATGCAGGGTATTTAAAAGGTAGGACTTGTACTATTGTGTTTTACATATCCTGGTAGTGAAGTACTGCTTATTTCATTTTTCACTACAGCACGGCCTATTCTCCAATAGGTTAGCATTGGAGCTGCCTTGTAACATCTTACAAGTGTATCTGCCAATTATGAGCTGATAGAAAATTGGACACTTTTTACACTCCAGCACACGCTGGCTCAGGAAGAACCATCACCCTGGTCATGGGCCATCAGGAGATGCAGGGTACACCTCAACTCTCTTTGTGTGACTGTCTAGAGTGAATGCACAAACAGCCCAGCTATCATCCTGACCCAGACGTGTATTCGGAGACAGGCAGAGGCTCGGAATGGTGAAAGTAAGAAAACGCCAACTTTCTAAAAGTGGCATTTTCAGACCTACAATTTAAAAACCAACTATACTAAAAGATGTGTTTTTAAATTGTGAATCCAGAGACACCAAACTCCAATTTCTATCAGGTTATCTGTGATCCGGGTGAGTTTATCAAGGGGTATGGCGCATCATAGACCTGTGTGATAATGTTCAGACTTCTCTACAGTGTGATGCGGTGCTTGGAGGTAGGGAGACCTAAGTTGACTTAAGTCAATTTTATCCTCACTAACCAAACCATTAATTGAATGGCAATAATGATGATCATATACTTAGGAATGTCCCGATTATAATTCCGGCTCCAATATAGATATGAACAACCAAGATACATTTGCACAGGCATGAATGTTTATGATATTGGGATTTATTAATATCAGCTGAAAACCACGATATAGAAAATTAAATTGATTTTTATGCATGGGAGCAAATGACTTATACACATATCGGACACAACTGAAGGGGAACGATGTTAAGGTTACATTCACATACAAATAAGGGCCATATGTTAAGACTGATGGATCTATGATTGCAAATGTGTTGACGTAATCACATTAAGTAACGATCTTAAATGACATTCAGTCTACAATGCCGTTTAAGGTACTGTGCATGTTGTCGATATATCTCTCATAGAAACTGTCCAGTGAGTACCACAAATTATGGTACTGCTACATGGGTTGCCTCAAAGACTACAAATTAAAAATTGGAAATGTGAATTGTTTATTACTTCAGCCACAAATTATTTTGGCACAAATCGGCTCTAATCCCGACACTCATGTCACTTAAAAGGGTAAAAACGGAAACGCAGACACGAATGTCACCACAATTTAATTAACACTATATGAACAGTCAATACATCATACCGTATGATTGTACATTTCTATGTATTTTAGCTCTGATGAAGTCACGGGATTGATTCCCTTTGGTGACGAAACACGTGTTGGCTAATGTACATAACAAGAAAATAAAGAACAGATGAACAAAAGAATATTTTGAATCTTGTATCATTACTGTCAAACAAATTTCATGTGAATATAAGCGTGTGCTGGAGTGTAAAAAGTGTTTATTTGTTGACTTATGTCAACTTAGGTCTCCCTACCTCCAAGCACTGCATCACACTGTAGAGAAGTCTAAACATTATCACACAGGTCAATGATGCGCCAAATCCCTTGATAAACTCACCCGGATCACAGATAACCTGAGAGGAAATTGGAGTTTGGTGCCTCTGGATTCACAATTTAAAAACACATCTTTTAGTGTAGTTGGTTTTTAAATTGTAGGTCTGAAAATGCCACTTTTAGAAAGTTGGCATTTTCTTACTTTCACCATTCTGTGCCACTGCCTACATGCATCTCAGTTCTAAATCATATGACCATGTCAAAAACAAAAATATACTGAGCCTTAAAGTGATAGCAAAAATGTAGCAGTACTTGTTAACGAATGTGTGAAAGATTTCAGCTGAGAAAAAAAGCCCATCATAACATTGTATTTCTGTTATTAGGTTTATTCATCAAAGTCATCACATTTATGCTGAATCCATGAGCAAGATGCAAGGTCAGATACGTATTGGTTTGTTCACTTTAAGCATGCTAGTGCACATAGCATGTTACCCAGACTGCATCTTGTAGAATGATGATTCTTGTTTTATTTGTGTCTCTTTCCTTTGCAGGATTCCAATGAGGGAGTGAAGGAGCAGAAGATTATGGAACCAAGGAGACGGACTGAGAGATGCCGAAATGTGTAGGAATCCCAACGAGGAGCTGACAAAGAATGCCACAACAATGAGGATGACCTGGAAGCAGAGGTGAGGATCAGATAGCAGAAAGCTGCAGGTAGGGGAAAACTAAAATGCCAAGCAGCTTCCTGTCCGTCATTGCAAGTTTTATTCCAGACGTGTGGCAGCCCTGTCACATCCAGAATACATGTATATATGAACCATGACAAATGAATATTTCTGAAATATTCCTTTTAATCTGAATAAGTGATTAATGATATTGCATGCAGTTTAGTATTATGGTCTTTATTCTTGATTGGTAAGTCAAAAGCTCCAAGGTGATTCTTTGAGAATCAGAATCACTAGATCCAGAGATACAGCCAACTTGCGTTTCGCCCCCTTAGTGGCGTACAAGTCTGGGACTTTCTCAAGGCATTGTTCAGTGGCCGGTAATAACGTCTGGATATCAAATATTTAAAAAACCTGCAAGGTTGCACCATATACGTATATAAAAGCTGTTTCTGGCATGAATTAGGTCGTAAAGTGGTGTGGTCACTTGTGGTCGGCATAGACATCCGGAATACGGATCGTGGCAGGTGTGATAGTACACCACCCAACAGCACACCAACCAGTTTGAGCTTGTTGGGAAAACTTTGATGGAATTGTCAAAGTAAACAAGGGGCATGGAGAAGACCAGCAGATTCCCAAGTGTTGTCTTTAGGGCCATGACCTTTCCAATGAATGAGATAATGCAGCTTACGCCATATTCTCTTGGAGTCTAATATAGCCTCTACCTTAAACTCAGGTTCATCATCCAAAACCACTGGCAAAGGCTTTGCCAGACTCTGAGTTCCAGACGTGACGGGTTTCAACAAAGATACATGTAACACAGGGTGAATTTGTAATGTAGAGGGCAACTCCAGCCTCATAGCCAGTGTTGACTTTCTTAAGGATTTTATAGGGTCCAATGAAATGCAGCTTGAATTTGCATGACCCCTTCAAGGCAATGTTCTGTGTGGAAAACCACACCATGTCACCTATGTCGTATTCAGGACTGGGTCGAAGATGTAGGTCAGCATATTTTTTGTAAACGTCCTTCGCTTTTTTAGATTCTTCTGTGCTGTTTGTTGGATCTCATGCACATGATCAATAAATTCCTGTACTGCAAGAATACTCGGTGTTAGAGAGGAAGGCATAAAAAGCAGGGACGAAAACCGTAGTTACAATAGAATGGAGAGTAGTTAATAGAACTGTGTATGCCATTATTAAAGACAAATTATACAGCCCATAAATAAACATCCCAATCAGTGGCGTTATGTAATAGCTGACAACATAGGTATTGTTCAAGACTTTGATTCACCCTTTCTGCTTGACCGTCTGTCTGTGGATGATGACTAGAAGACAAACAAATTTCAATCTACTATGTGTCACCCAACCCTCTCCAAAATTTAGAGAAAAACTGAGATGCCCGGTCGGAAATGATGACAGATGGAAGACCATGAAGATGTACAATGTTTTGAAGAGGTAGGCAACCCTTTCATGGGGAGGAAATGAGACATCTTGGTTAGAAGATCTACAACAACTAGCATTGCGGTGAAGCCTGGTTCGGTTTCTGGCAGTTCCACAATAAAATCCATAGAAATAGCATGCCAAGGGGCAGGAGGAGTGGGTAAAGGTGTCAATAACCCTGTGGATGCCTCATGAGAACTTTTGATTTGTGCACATGTGATACATTTTTATATGTACTGTTTAGTGTCAGTAGGAGGGTGGCCCACCAGAAATATCTCCTCAGAAGGTCTAGGGTTTTCTTTTCTACTGGATCTCCAGTGAATATATTTGAGTGACACCATTATAATGCCTGTTAATGCAAAGGGAAAGTGGGAATAAACAAACCCCCTTGGGCATAAATCAAATCATGTACCTTTTGCCCATTATGTTTCTAAGCAATAGCTTCTGCTTCTTTGCATTTCTGTGCCTTTGATGCTTCATGGGTGAACTGCTCTTCTAAATACAGTGCCCCTAGAATTGGATCATCGGAATTATATGTGGATGTTTATTTGTGGTTTCTTTTATCTCATACCTCAAATGTGAGAGGGCATCGGCCATCCCATGTTGTCAGCTGATTGGAACTGGATAACAAAATCTAAATCCTCAAAGAATTGTGCCCAGTGCAATTGTCTTATAGACAAGGCACATGCAAACTTCAAGTACTTCAAGTTTTTTGTGATCAGTCAAGATGGTGACAGTATGTAAGACACCCAGCAAGTAACAACACCACTCATCAAAAGCTCTGTTCGTAGACAACAATTCTCTATTCCCTATTGGATAATTCATTTTTGCTGGACTCAATTTATGAGAGAAGAATGCAACAGGATGTAAATTCCCAGACTTCTGATCTCTTTGGGATAAAACTCCTCCTACCGCTACCTGAGAGGCGCCTGTTTCTACAATAAATGGTTGTGTTTAGTGTGGATGTTGTAGGATAGGAGTGCTAGCAAAAGCTGCTTTTAGATGTTGGAGGGACATTTTTGCTTTCTCATTCCACTGAAACTTCATTCCCTTATGTAGTAACCGGGTAATGGGAGAAGCAAAGGATGAGAAATGATTAATGAAGCAAAAGTAAAAATGTGAAAATCCCAGAAAGCTCTGCAATTCCTTAACTGACTTGGGAGACTTCCATTGAGTAACAGCCATCACTTTCTGTGGGTCCATGCTAACTCCTTGTGCAGACAAAACATAACCCAAAAAAAAAACAGAAGAGACATGGAATTCACATTTTTGCAATTTGACAAACAGACTGTTTTCCTTTAGTTTTTGCAATATGGCTCTGACGTGTTTTTCGTGTTCTGGTACAGAGGAGGAATAGATCAAAATATCATTGATATATGCAATGGCACAAATATCCAGATATTCCCTCTAAACCTCATTTATAAAAAACTGAAATGCAGCTGGAGCATTAAGAGTCCAAAGAGCATAACCAAGTTCTCATATAAACCAAATTTAGTACGAAAAACGGTTTTCCATTTATCTCCTTCTTTAACTCGTACCTAATGGGATGCTCCTCTCAAGTCCAACTTAGTGAAGATTCTGGCACTTTTAACTTGATGTAGCAATGAGTGTATCAGAAGCAAAAGGTAACGATTTTTTCCAGTTAAATTGTTGAAATCTCTATAGTCAATGCAAGTATGAAGGCCTCCTTCCATCTTGGGTAGAAAAATAAAGGCAAGGAGGCCGGAGAGTGAGAAGGTCTAATAAAGCCTTTACTAAGCATTTCATCAATGCAATCAGGGAGATGAAGATTCTATTTCTCCGTCAATGCATATATCCTACTACAAGGAATTTGAGCCCCAGGCACCAGGTCAATTCGACAGTCATATGGTCTATGAGGGGGAAGAGTGGCTGCCTTTTTCTTATCAAATACATCTGCAAGGTTCTGGTATCATGAAGGTAAAATCAGAACAGCAACTTCCACAGTTGCCATTACCTCCTTCTGGGCACCAATATCTCTCATATAATGCTTTCACAAAAATCAAATCGAAAGGTCAGAGTGTGTTTAGCCCAATCGATGTCTGGGTTGTGTTTTTCGACCAAAGAAATTCCTAGTATTTCTTGGAAATGAGGATCTTGAATTAAATCAAACCAAACTATTTCCTTATGGGTGTCCTGTATATGTAGAAGGAGATCCTTAGTGAAATTAGTAATAGGCCCTGACCTTTTAGAACTTCCAACTATGGCTTTTACTTTGTCTACCATGTATTTTGGCAAGGTAGGAATACCAAATTGATTGGCCAAAGATATGTCCATAAAATTCCCAGTCGTACTAGAATAAATCATTATCTGTATGTAGTTGGAATGATTCCCCCTTGATATACGAGTGTGAACAAAATAATAATGATAAAAGTGTATAGAAGACCTTGTGCCAATGTTTTTGAGACTGTGAAACCAGAACAACCCAAAACACTTGTCTCAGCAGGTCTCGGGGACATCAGTTTCCTGACTCCCCTCTCTTCTTTGGTTTCATGGTACAGTCACATAAAAAATTACCATTTTTGCCACAATACAAATACAACTTCATATCTCAATTTCTTTGTTGCTCTTCCTTACTTAAAGGTCCTCTTAAACTATCTATTTGCATAGGTTGGAATTCTTCTGTAGTCTTTTCTGGTTTTCGTCCTCTGTACACAAACATCTCAGTATCAGAGCGTCCAATACACCTACGCCTTTTAGTAAGTCTATGATCCAGTTTCACCACTAGGTCTATTAAGTCACTGCAGGATTCGGGGGATCTACCACTTGGGCTAAAAGAATCTTTAACTCGTCTCTTAAGCCTTTATAAAACAGAGAACTGCATTTAGCATCAAGCCAACCTGCTTCTGCAACTAATCTATTTCTAATTGGATATGTATATCATAAGGTCCTTGTTACCATGCCGTAAATTCAGTAACTTAGTGTCACTGATGGCATAAAGAGTGCAGATCAAATAACCTTTTAAACTCAGTTTTCAAAGCATCATAATTATTCAACAGAGGATCATTTCATTCTACCAATGGAATGGACCTGGTGGCCGCCTTGCCCCCTAAGTATGATTATACAAAAGCTACTTTTTACTGCTCTATAGGGAAGCAAGATGCTTTGCACATAAATTGTAATTGACATTGCTTGATAAAGATAGTGAATTTCACAGGATCCCCTGTGGACCTTTTGGGAGGTGCCAATGGAATAGAGAGAGGAGTAGTAACATGTATTACCGGAGCTCCCGAGCTCATGCCAATGCCCCTGGCAGGGGATGTGGGTAACGTGCCACCTGAAGCCCATGTGCTTGTTTCTGGTGCTTGACTAGCAGTTCCCATAATCTGTAATGTGTCAACTCTGTGTGATAGTGCCTGTGTTTCTTGTTTGGTAAGTTACTTATCATATGGAAGAAGGTCCACCAGGCAAGCCTTTTCTGTTGTCCTTCTTGGCTGTTCAAGGACTCCATATATGCACATGTTATTGATTCTCGCATAGTCCTCCAAGGCCATGGTCTTATGGCAGAGAAACTTAGGGCCAGATGTACGACCATTCCAAATTGCGACTCACATTTTGCGCTCAATTGTGAGTCTCAAATTGCGAGTCACAATTTGGAATGTACAACAGTGTCAGAGACACTGATTGCGATTCCCAATGGGGTCGCAAAATGCGAGGCTCATAAATATTAATGAGCCACTCGCAATTTGCGACCCCATTGGGAATGGCTGGCCCTCCCAGGGATGGTGGCCTGCTGGGTTTAGCAGACCTTCATGTCTGGGATTGCTTGTCAATAAAGCAGTTTTTTTTTTTTTAATGTAGCCCGTTTTCCTTAAAGGAAAACGGGATGCATTTTTAAAAAAAATTAAACGTTTTCGTTTCATTTTTTAAGGGCAGGCAGTGGTCTCTTGGACCTTAAAAAATATTTCAGAGCCAGTCACAAAGGGGAAGGGGTCCCCTGGGGACCCCTGTCCATTTGCGTTTGCATTACCACCCTCTTAAAGAGGGTGGAAATTTGCAAGTATTTCGCGACCGCAATTGTGGTTGCAAAACATTGGTACATGGCTTGTGACTCGCTATTAGGAAGGAAACGCCCCTTCCTAATAGCGAGTCGCAAAACACTATTTTGCGAGTCACAAATTATTTGCGAGTCGCAAAATAGTGTTTGTACATGGCCCTATCAGAATTAGCATGCGCAAACGGCTCGCAAACCCGTTTGCGCATGCTAATTCTCGTCGTACATCTGGCCCCTCTTGTCCCCAAACCAGCATTCTATGCAGTCTAGCTGAGATATATAGTAGCTTCTATATGTTTTGTTTTCATTCATCTTTCACTATGCAGTGCACCATCTGCACTACATTTGACATTTTATTTGGCATATGTGAAATGTATACAACTAAGATGCAACTCTGAAAATTTGTCTTTATGTTGAATATTGTATCCACATGAAATACATGTTTGGACTCATTGCTGAGGACCCTTCCTTGAGATCAATATATTTATACTCTTAATGACACCTGGTGGAGCCACTACATCAGACATCATACACCTCATGCTCCCTTTTGAGATTATGGGAAGTGCTCTACTTAATGTATATGTGTATTACAAGGATTCTCCTCAAAGGGTATTCAGTTCACTGGAGAGATCAGAAGCCTAACAATCTTACATGGAGTATGCCATGTTCAAACTGCATCCTGTGCAATGTCAGAAGACATGAGCCACTAGGGCCCAGCAAGTTCAGGGAAGGCTTAAAATAAGTGGAACACATTGGCGAGGCTGATCGGCATCCACTTTGCACTTAAAAGGTGATGGGAGAAATGCCTACAAATAGTCAAACAACTGGCAATTGCATGAGGATAGCATTTCAACCCATCGTTTTTAAACCACTGTGCCACTCTAGATGAAGGTGTGCCATTTGCAAATCAGTACTGCCCCCCTACTCATGGGAACACCCCATGCCTGATCTGCCATACGAGGCTTCCCCCAGACGAGACCACAAGCAACCCCAGATTGTTTCACCCATTAAACCTCAGCATTGAAGTATAGCTTGGATGATGTGGCCCAGTGAGCAAGGGACCCATTTATGTGCATGCCCTTAGCCACTTAGGGATTTATAAAATAAATACTGTTGGAAATGGCCCTTTTTGCAGGGTTATCCCCAAACTTTTTGCTTCTTCCTCCTTTATTTTTCCTGACCTGTGGTTGTTGGCTATAGGACTCTGGGCACTTTACCACTGCTGATCAGTGCTAAAGTGCACATGCTCTCTCTGTAAACTGTTATTGTGATTGGTTATCCATGATTGGCTTATTTGTTTTACCAGTAGGTCCCTAGTAAAGTGCACTGAGTGTGCCAGGGCTGGTGATTAAAATGCTACTAGTGGGCCTGCAGCACTGTTTGTGCCACCCACATGAGTAGCCCTAAAATGGTGTCTCAGGCCTGCCACTGCAGTGCCTGTGCGCAGTTTGTTAACTGCCATGTTGTCCTGGCCAGTGTACACACTTGCCAGGCCTGACCCTTCCCTTTTATTACACATTGGACACCCCTATGGTAGGCCCAAGGTACCCCCCTGGGCAGGGTGCAGTGTATGTAAAAGGGAGGACATGTACTAGTGTGGGTAACATGTCCTGATAGTGAAATACTGCCAATTTCATTTTTCACTATTGAAAGGCTTTCTTGCCCGTAGGATAGAATGGGGAATGCTGTGTAACATGTTTACCTGCATATCTTCCCATAGCAGCACGATATAAAGTTGGAATCTGGTATCCCTGAACTCAGAATTTAATAACACATCTTTTAGGGAGGATGGTTTATAAATTCAGTGTTTGAAAATAGCACTTTTAGAAAGTGTCTATTTTCTTGTTCAACTTTTCTGTGTGCCTCTGCCTGTTTGTGAATTGACTGTCTGGTTTGTGAGTGACAGGGGCTGGGGTGGCTTCAGGAGGCTGGGTGAGTCAGCACTAGGCTGAATAGACCACTGCATGTAGAGTGGTGGGAGGAGTAGCACCTGAGTCTGAATAGGGCTGTGCCTGCCTTCCACAATGCTGGCTCCACCTCCTGCGGTGCGTCTGATGGCCCTGGCCCACACTCACAAAGGAAGAAGGTGTGCACTGGCAGAGTGCACCCAGAACTGGTTTGGACTGGGTCCAGGACCCCTCACACACGAAGAACAAAGACTTTTGGGGTATAAATATCTGAGCTGAAACCCCTAAACTTTAGACTACTTTGGAATCAAGAGGAATCCCTGCCAAAGAGAACAGCTGAAGAATACTGAGGAAAAGTTCTGCCATTGCTGTGTGTCTGGGGGCTGACCTGCAGTTGCTGTTTCTACTGAGGAGAGATCTAAAGGACTGTGCTGTGTGTTTTGTCCCCTGCTTGAAGAAGGACTTTTGCTGTGTGCTGTTGTCCTGAAAAGAAAGTCTCCAAGGGCCTGAGTAGAGCTGGCCTCCTCTTGCGGAAACACAGGGATATAAAAGTTTCCAAGACTAGGAAAAACTTTGTGATCAAGAAGGAATCCCTGCCAAAGAAGAACAGCCAGGAAGACTGAGGAAAAGTGCTGCCATTGCTGTGTGTCTGGGAGCTGACCTGCAGTCGCTGTTATTGCTGAGGAAGAGGACTAAGGGACTTTCTGCTGTGTGCTGTGTCCCCCTGCTTGAAGAGGAACTGTGCTGTGTGCTTTGTCCCTCTGAGGTGAACCTGTCTCCAAGGGCCTGAGAAGAGCTGGCCTCCTGTTGAAAACTCAGGGATACAAAAGTTTTGCCAAAGACTCCTACAACTCGCCCTGCATCGTGCTCCGCTGTTTCTGCTGTCTCTGGGGATATTTGTGTGCCCTCAGGACGTGGTTGGTGCCGCCGTGAAGCCCGACTTGCTGGCACGCTTGTCTGCTCTCCACAAGTACCGAGAGCGCTGCGTGCATCACCGCCGCCGGCCCGTGATCGGAAACAAGCACTGAGGGCCGGTATCTCTTCACCACCGGCCCCCGATCGCCAGAATTGCTGTGTGTTTACTTTGGATTCACCGCCGCACCTCGAGCTGTGTGCCCGAGGCTGGGTCCGCCAAGGAGAGGAGCCACGAGAGCACTTTGCCGACATTCACCGCCACTGGCCCAGAGTCCGTAGACATCATCACTGAGCCGCGCTGGGATTGGCCCCAGCGTTGAGGGTTACCCAGCAACATGGAGGCTCGTCCCGACGGAGCCGCGCTGTATCCCGAAGAAGCGCGAGGTGTCTCCTAGCGACCAGGGCTTCCCCACGCTCCTCGACGAGAGCGGAGCTGCGCCCGAGGCCGTGGAGTGTCACCAAGGAAGAAGCTGCCTCACGGAAGATCGCAACCCAGACCGACCAGCTCCATCCTGCCCTCAGGTAAAACGGCTCTGATCCACAACCGGAGCCTGCGCCCAAAGCTGTTATTCATGAGCGCGCTGCCGGCAGGCCGTGTCTTGGGGTGCTAAACGCTGTGTTGACTGGCGCGCACTCGCGCATTGATGAGGGGTGATTTACAGGAGTGAAACCGAGCAGAGAAGGACAGCACATTCTGTGCTACGAGTACAGCGGGGGCATTGTTGATAAGAGCACCTTTTTAAAAGTGACTTTCCACACGTTGGAAATAAGAGTTTTACAGCCATACTGACTCTCCAAGTACATTTATTTTTGCAAGTACATTTATTTTTGCAAGGACATTCTAAAGAACATTGCTACAGTGAACCGTTTACCAAAGAACCATTAATAGAAGAGAGGCTATTTTTGTATGTTGGATTTATGTAGTTTTGACTCTGCCTAATCAAGATAAAGTGATTTATATTTTTATAAATAACTTGTGTAGTGTCCATTTGTGGTGTTTCACTGTGTTACTGTGAGTGTTGGTACAAATACTTTACACATTGCCTTGGGGATAAGCCTGTCTGCTCGTGCCAAGCTACCAAGGGGGTGAGCAGGGGTTATCAACAGTGTGTTTCCCCCTTACCCTGACTAGAAGTAAGGGTCCCTATTTGGACAAAGGTACTTACCTCTGCCAACTAGAGACCCCCAGATCTAACATTGGTGGTCAGCGGTGAGGATTTGAACTTGTATTTGTACTTGACCCACAGTGATTGATGTACATCAGTAGATTAGTGCAGACCACTACGCAGCCACATACTGCATTTTCTTTTTGGTTCTATTTTTGATCTGATCCCTGAGTCATCCACGCATCATGTCTCAGAAGTGTAAACCAGCAAGTGATGTTGCAGGACTGGAGTTTGATATCGAAATGTTGAGTAGTTACAAAGTAGGTCAACTCAAGCAGTTCTGCAGGAACTTTGGATATCCCATGAGGAGCAGCTCCAGGAAGGAGGAGCTACAGAAGGCCTTAAGGGCCTGGTGGGAGGCCAAAGGGGCTGGGGAGGCAGAGGATGCAGAGGTGGATGAGGATGCACAAGGGGATGGTTTCAGATCACAGGATCTGCCTGTGTCCAGAGCAGCCTCCAGGGCTGGCAGCAACCATTCCGCTAGCAGTTTTTCCCCAGAGGAGTTGGAGGAAAACCAAAGGGTTAGAGATCATGAGTTAGAAGTCATGAGACTCGAGATGAAACTATTGGAAATGGAGAACCAAAAGGCTGAAATGGAAGAAAAGAGATTGCTTGAGGAGAGCAAGAAGATATATGCTTTGGAAGAATTGAATTTGACCTTGGCACATGAGTTAAGAATGAGGGAGCTTGATTTGGAGCTCGAGAGGCTTGAGGCCTTGAATGTCTTAGCCAAGGAAAAAGAAAAATGAGTAGCTCAAGAAGTGAGCTTTGCTGAGTTGGAGGTGGAGTCCAGCTCAGATGGTGGCAGCATGATTGTGTTATATAGTGCTGAGGGAGAAGTATACACACCCAGAGATGTGGCGCCTGACTTGAGGGATGGGGTTGACATACACCAGGAGGTTCAAGGTTATGAGGTAGCTCCAGTAGTGTGCAGTGTCCCTGAAGTAGATTGGGGAACTGACACAGGGGATCATATTCCTAGTGGTGGGAGGGACACTCTACTGACTCTAGATGAGAGGTGCAGGGAGAGGGGTTCCCCCATAGTAGAAGTCCTGGTGTGTGAGTGTGGAGACCGCCCAGAAGAGTGTGGGTTGAGTGACAGAGACAGTCAGACACTGTCTTGCCAATCTCAGGAGAGTGGTGTGGGGTACTTGTGTGAGGCACTGGAGGGTGAGGCAAAGGGTAGCTTGGTTAACAACTGTGGGGGGCTGTGTGATTCATTTGTTGGAGAGCATATTCTAAGTCCCTGTTTTCCAGAGCTATGCCAAAACCCGGTGGAGTGTGAGTTCTCTGATTCCAGGGAGCTTGCGTTGGAGGCAGACCTCTTGGTGGATTCCAGCGGGTCTGAAGAGGCATTTGGGAGTGATCCTAAAAGGAGTGGCTCGGGTATCTTCCAGACCTGTGTGGTGGAAGAGGTTCAGAGTAGCCCAGTTAGGACCCGGTGTAGTGGGAGGGGTGTAGGGGCTCACGTCCTGTCTCAGTGGAGAAGGAGTGGGTGTGGGACTGTGTGTCCCAAGGTGCACGAAACCCAGTCTCAGGGCCTGGAGGGTTCCCTAAGGGAACGCCAGGTAGGGGGCCCAGGCTGTACTGGTAGACCATTTGAGGGGGATCTCCTAGTGTCAGGAGAACCTGGAGCTTCTGTAAACGGAGGTCCAGTGGTTCTGGTGTCTGGCGGTGCCGCTCCAGTTGGGAGGGTGCAGAAGTCCAGATTGAGGGGTGAGAGGGGGATGTGTTCCCCAGTTGGAGAACCAGTGGGTCAGGGGCCAGCCAGAAGGGCTGAGCCTCCCAGGAGTGACCATGGTGACACCACTTCTGTCCTGGGGGATCTTTGCGCACTGTCAGATGGACAGGGGTCGGGAGATCTGCACCAGGCAGACTGTCACACGACACATGAGTCATGTGTTACCCTCGGGGGGATACTGTGTGAGTCCCCAGAAGTCCTGGTGTGCCAGGCAAGTGTTCCACCGCAGGGTTTAGTCCCTGGGTTGGGAGGCCAGGTTCAGGTTCTGCCTGACCTGGAGGGAAGGACATCTGTACTCGGGGCCTGATTCACAGAACTAACTTACGTCACAATCCTAAACTTACAACAATTTTGGTATTCACAGAATGAACTTACACATTTGGGTATTCACAGAATGAACTTACACATTTGGGTATTCACAGAATGAACTTACACATTTGGGTATTCACAGAATGAACTTACACATATGGGTATTCACAGAATGAATTTACACATCCTAACTTTATGTCCGCACTCGGGCCGGAATTTCCGGCCCTCGGGCGGAGATTCCGGCACAAGGGCGGAATTCCCGCCTCCGGCCCGGAATCTCCGCCTCCGGCCCGGAATCTCCGCCTCCGGCCCGGAATCTCCGCCTCCGGCCGGGCAAGCAAGCAATTTCTCCCTTTTCAGCATTTCAAGTGCCTACCATCCCCCACCATCCAGCTGAAGTCAATTAAGACCAACTGCAAAACCAGTACCACATTAAAGCAGCACACATTCAGGGCCCAGCTTTGGCCACAGAGAGTTCCTGTTTGCTTTGCTGTTCATCGCCACTGCAAAATGTACTTTGTGAGGAGGAAGAAGAACTTCACAACTGAGGAGACCACCATGATTGTGGAGTTTGTTGTGAGGCACCACAAACGCCTATATGGTCTCCCACCTTACTGCACCAGTGGCACACAGAAAGCAGCTCTCTGGCAGCAGTTAGCCACTGCTGTCACAGCATTGGGGGAGGATGTGCGCACAGTCCCTGAAATAAAGAGGAAGTGGCAGGATGAAAAGCTAAGTGCAAAGGAGAAGTACTCCAGGATCCAGCTGAACAGAGTTCTCCCTGCCTCACACTCACGATCCCGCCTCCGTCTCACCCCACAAGAGGAGGATATCCTCACTACAATCCACCCCCACATGCTCCATGGGCTGCCTGTGAGTGATGTCCGCAATGTCGCACCAGGTAAGTGGGATGACAAGAACAAGTATACAAAATGTATGTATGCATGCCATTGTGAGTAAGGAAGTTGTCCAAATTCCATATACAAATATAGTCAGTCAGAGGCTCATGTGTTTCTCTCTGTATGTTGCACCACAAGTCCCAGAATCCCCTGTATTAGAAATGGCAAATATCTTACACACTATGAAATACAAAGGCCCAGGCCTGAAGCTGTATATACCGAACAGTGCTAAGTAGCAATTGTCAAAGTGCCCCTTCCACTAATCCAGACACGGCTGGGTCAGTCAAGAACGTAAGGGGGTGGGGGTGCAGTGCAGAGGCAAATCAACACACAACGGAATGGAGAAAATAAGTCCAAATAAACATAAAAACAACTCACCCTGGCCCTTCCAAAATCCCAAAACAGAAGGTGAGAGAATCCTTATTTAAAAATGTCAGTCCCAGAATCCATTGTTTAATTCCCACCCTGCCATGCCATTACATCACCAACACCCCACCGCTCCTACCTGCACCGGCCGTGGCAGTACTTCACAATACTGTTAGCATGCAGAAGACACGAGGAAATGTCTGACAAGTGCAACATGTACATTTTCCATGTGTTGATGTGTATCTCTTCTCACCCATTCACACATTCAGCTACAGTACAGACAGCCACAGTAGCAGAGCTCCCAGCATCTTCTGGGAGGAGACATCATCCAGAGCAACGCAGACCACCCTCACTAACTGGTAAGTCAAACGTGGCAGGAGATGGTCAAAATGCATACATAGGCAGCAGAGAACAGAGGGCGAAACATAGTGTCTGCATCTCAAAGGCAACTGGAGAGGAAAAACTAGCCTTTCTGGAGGAACAAGGAGGGAGTGAGATACATACCCCCTGCATTGGCCACCGTGGTTTTGGCTGCATTGGCAGCAAAAGGGCCAGTGGAAGGCCCCAGTACAAGCCCTGACATTATGGACAAAGGGCATTGGGCCCCTAGAAAGGGCAGTTGGCCTGGGATCAGCTTTATGGTGGTGATAGGGCGCAAGGCCCTAAGGAGATGTATGCACCTGGGGAGTGTCACTAAGGTGCCCTCCTAATTGTGAGTTATTGCATAATGTTTATGCTTATGATGCCTATTGCATAGTGTGTTTATGCCTACAGAGGTTGCGTAATGTGATTATGCATATGAGTTTGATGCCTAATGTGATGCAGTCATAATGCGTTTATGTTGCTAGAGATATTGCCAAGTACAATATTTTACCAGTAGTCACTGGTTGTGTTTTATGTGTGCTACTAGTGCGTTCTAAAGGTTCTGACAGTGGCCCGATTGGCCCTGTCCTGTATATAATCCCCTGTAAATATTGGCTAGTGCCAGTTGGCACAGTGTAAATGTGTGATTATGATTCTAATGTGTTTTGGATAATACAAAGGCTATTTTCATATAACCTTGTGTGGAGTTTCTTTTGTGGTGTGCCTAGTGTGTTGCTGCTGTATGTGTGTGTTGCGCAAACGATTTACACATTGCCTCTGAGATAAGCCTGACTGCTCGTGCCAAGCTACCAAGGGGGTCAGCAGGGGTTATCTTCAGCGTGTAACTCCCTTGCCCAGACTAGAGTGGTGGTTTCTGCCTGGCTTAGGCGCAAGCTCTAGCCAACCAGAAATCCCATTTCTAACATTAGTTGTGAGCGGTGAGGATAGGACTTGCGTTTACGCAGTACCACAGCGACAACTGGTTGCACTACAAACTCTGCATTTAGAGAAATCACATGTTTAGGGATTATTTTTCCTGAGTTTTATTTCTTCTTAAAAGTGTCATTTTGAATTGTGTATTCCTGCTTCAGCTCAGACGCATAGGTCTCTTGTGTTGCACTGTGGTTGTGTATTCTGCCAAGATGGGAGTAATCTATAATGAGGATGACCTTTGGGAGTACACCCGGGAGGAGTTAGAGGACTTCTGTATAGAGAGGGGGATACCAATAGTGGGTAACATCCTCAGAAAGCTTTTCCTTTATGAAGCACTCCTTAGGGGAGAACCCTTAGCGTGTGGCGGGGACCTGTCTGATTATCCCTCTGCATACCAAAGTGGTGGTTTGGAGATAGGGCCAGAAGAGTCTGAAGAGGAGGAAGAAAATGAAAGGGCAGGGACGCCAGTAGAGAGTGAGGACCCCATAGATAGGGAGTCCCTTGCTGGGTCCGGTGCCAGGGGAGTGCCACATCCCTTTCTCTGTCCCCAGAGGAGTGGGTGGATAGGAGGGAAGAAGGGGAGCATCAGCTGGCTTTAGAGAAGCTCCAGAAGGAGAGCCATGAGAATATGGAGGCTCAGAAATTGGAGTTGGAGAATAGGAAGTTAGCCTTAGAGGAGGAAAAGGCCTTGTTGGGCCAGGAGTTGAGTCTCAAGGCGTTGGGCCTTGAAGAGAAAAAGCTAGTGACTAAGAGGGTCTTAGCGCAGGAGAGGATGGCGGAGGCAGAGAGGGCCTTCGTCAGGGAGAAACTAGCTCTGGAGGGTAGATTATCCCCTGAGTACAGTTTTAGTTGTCTGGATTCACCAGTGAGGGTGGGGTCCAGTGGTGGCAGCAATATGGAGTCCAGTGCAGGAAGTCCCACTCCCAGATCCCAGAGTATGGTGCCTAGTTCCCAGGAAGAGGGGTACAGGTTGAGGTTCAGGGGCAGTAGAAAACTGTCTCACCAGTCTTGGGGGAGTTTGTGGATGTGTGTTGTGATGCACTGGAGGATTGGGTGATGGGTAGCACGGCAAATGATTGTGAAGGGCTGTTCAATCTGGTTGTCAGAGAGCACATGTTCAGTAATTTTTTTCTGGGGTTGAGCCAACACCTGTTGGAGTGTGAGTTCTCTGATCCCAGGGAGCTTGCACAGGAGGCAGACCTCTGGGTGGTAACTAGAGGTTCTGAAGAGGCATTGGGGAGTGACCCTAAGAGGAGTGGCTCAGGTATCTTCCAGCCCAGAGTGGTGGAAGAGGGTCAGAGTAGTCCAGCTAGGTCCCGTTGTAGTGGGAGGGTTGTAGGGCCTCACGTCCTGTCTTCGAGGAGAGGGAGTGAGACTGGGATGCGTCCCGATAGTGCCCAACCTCAGTCTCAGGGCCTGGATGGTTCCTTAAGGGAACACCAGGTATGGGAGCCTAAGCTGTACTAGTAGTCCATGTGAGGGGATCTCCTAGTGTCAGGAGAACGTGGAGTGTCTGTAAGCAGGCCTCCATCAGTTCTGGAGTCTGGCAGTGCCACTCCTAAGTGGAGGGTGCAGAAGTCCAGATTGAGGGGTGAGAGGGGAGAGAGTCCCCAGTGGAAGAACCAGTGGGTCAGGGGCCAGCCAGGAGGGATGAGTCTCCTAGGAGTGACCATGGTGGTCTGCATCTCAAAGACAACTGGAGAGGTAAAACTAGCCTTACAACTATAGGAATCCTCAAAGGACATTTACCTTCAGCAAAATAGATCTGGGAATAGCAAAATAAAAATTCTAACATATCTAGGCTCTTCATGTCATTGTGTGTTATGAACATCACATGTATTCCACCAACTGCTCCAGGACTGGGAACTCGATTGTGGAATTGAGTGCCAGATCAACTCTGAATGTATCCACCTCTAAATTGCCAAAATATCAGTAGACTAAATTTAAATAATCCAATGAGAACAAATATGACAATGATGAACAAGAAGTGAGATTCATAAACCAGTAATAGAGTATGCGTCCTCTGTCCAACTTACAAAGTTCCTTTTCCATACATGAATCTGTCAAGTCCAACCATCTGGTCATAGATGTCATAATTGTAGGGTATGTCTTCTGGTCCATTAACAAAACATGATTGTGGACCTTACGCCTGGAACTGTTGTTGTGTCAATTTGATAGACGTTGCTACTAGGCAGTGGGGCCATAATAAGTTGAATATGGGATCACTCGTTATAATTTGTGGTAGACACGTCTGCAACGGTAGGGCCCACACTGCTTGTGCTCATCCTTTGTGCCTCAAATTGAGTGCTTCACATGTGGCAGCCGGTATGTAAAGTTGCAAACACACTTAGCATTGTAGGTCCAATGATGTCCTCCCAGAGTCCAAGACACACATTGATTTCTGCTACAAGGTTGCCTGTGACATCTGGTCGGGGACCACACACTAAGCAGGTGCGGGGCCATGGTAAGGAAACTCAGGAACAATGAACCTGAATGCCCTTGCCCATGAATGTGCCTCTAATATCTGCTGTATGTTGTATGTGTATCACATAACTGTTTTCCTGCATCACATTCACAATGGGCCTGATTCACAGAACTAACTTACGTGAAATACGTAAAGTTAGTAATGTTCGGTATTCACAGAATACACTTACCAATACTAACTTTATCTCCGCTCCCGGGCCGGAGATTCCGGCCCTGTGGCGCAATTTCCGCCTCTGGGCCGGATTCTCCGCCTCCGGACCGGAATACCCTCATTTAGGCCGTTTCAATGCTCAAACGGCCTAAATGAGGGTATTCCGGCCCGGAGGCGGAGATTCCGGCCCAGAGACGGAGATTCCGGCCCAGAGGTGGAAATTCCGCCACTGGGCCGGAATCTCCGGCCCGGGAGCGGACATAAAGTTAGTATTGGTAAGTGTATTCTGTGAATACCGAAAAATACTAACTTTACGTATGTCACGTAAGTTAGTTCTGTGAATCAGGCCTGAAATGCCTCCATATGGCATTGAAACATATACCAGGTCACACCATGGTGGCTAGTGAAAGGATGTCACAAAACATATGACAAGTGAGTGTAGAATGGACATAAAAATAGTATATAGTGTCACATGAAGTGTACTAGACACAACTGGATTGTAAATCAATGATATGATAACTCCGTAGCAGAATTCCAAAGGACAAAAACATTTTGAAATTGGTGTGGATGATGCTCGCAATGATGCCAGTTCTGTACATTTTTGATGGATGTATGGGCTGCCAAGGTGAATCATCAGGAAGTCACAGTCCAAGATCTCGTGGCTGAAAGGCCAAAACCAAATCCAGTGTAGGCGTCAACCATGAAAGATTCACAACTTAACCACAATGTGTTATCCTAATCAATTGTTGCACTCTGCTTGCCTCCTCTTCTACTGTGTCCACCTATATAATTGAGTGTATGGTATGTGAGGTAAGGATGTCTGCTGTACAAAACATCATCAGTTGTCAGCTTAGTTCAACCATGATGTAGGAAATGGATAATGGGAACAGATGACACTCAAATGCTGGACATAACAAATGTGTGATCTCTCAAGCCAAAATGAGCTTTGTGAATCCATTGGTAGGGAAGCACAAATGACACACAAAATGTACGTGATCATTGCGCATCTCACATATGAACTCTGCTATGCAATGTTTGAATTGATGTGCAAATATTAAACTGCTCAGCCTGTGGATGTACACTCCTTTCAACTTGTCAACACACATCATACTCATGAGACATATTAGTCTTAACGGTGAAGGTGTAAGCATTGCAATATGCTGGCGTCCAGATCATTTTTCCCTCCCTTCCTATATCAGTAACCTTCTCATATACGTTTGTCTGTTGTTGTGTCATCTCATTGATGTCAGTGCTGTGTGCATGTAACAGCTGGCAACTGCTGCATGTCAGCAGGGGCACACATGTAAAGTCCATGAGGTAAACATGCTGCACATTGTCCAGGAATATCCTATCAGTGGTCATTGACAATGACATATACATGTTAGCTCATAGCTATTATCTGGTGTACTGAAATATGGATATGTATGTCTCAACACAGCTTTGGACAGAATGACGCCAGTGCAGCGTACAACATCATCCCGGGGAATGCATGACATCCTGGCTGCAGCAGTGAAACCCGCTCGCACATGTACATCAGGTAAATGTGGTGTGAAGTGTTACCCTATGTAAACCATGACAAAGCTGAAAATCCCCTTCGGCAGATAACCTGCAGTTGTAGTTAACAAAGTTCCATCCATATCATAAGTGTCACATGTGCCTGTTTGTAAATTGGTAATGCAGATGATTGACATTGGTGTCACTTCCCACTACAGCTGCTGGATCGGGGACCACTTTGTCAACAAAACCTACAACAGGGGGAGCAGAAAAGGACACAAAGTTGTGGATGGAGCTGGTAAGTGTGCTTTTGAGTGTACATCTACGTTTCACACCTCAATGCCATTGTGTGAGCTGTCACTTGTAGGGGTACCAAAACCAGGTCACATGTGCATCATCTGTCGATGCAAAGTACAGTAGAACCAACCCTTGTGTTTCACGATATCTCATACTCGGTCAATTACTTATCCTGTTGCTACCTCTGTGTTCCAGGTGATGATGACGATGAGGAGGAAGGACCTTCCCCCAGTGTTGGGCGACGGGCAATTAGAGGTGAGAATCCACTGCTCCTCCAGGCAGTGATGTCAGCTGCAAGTCATGTGCAAGAGGAGGAGGAGGAGGAGGAGGAGGAGGAACTACCTGAGGAGGATGAAGTATCGGACGATAGCGAGTGTCTGCGCATCCACTCAGGGGATGGAGAATCTGATGCCATGGACAGTAATTTGCACCGATCGCCTACATTTAGCAAGGTCTCACACCATCCCCCCAGCAAAGTGTGTCAGCCTCGTGCAATGAAAAAGGTTGCCTGTCCCCAGCATAGAGATAACCAGCCACAGTTCAGCCCCGCCCCAACACAGACCTCACTCCCTCACAGCCCTCACATCCGGGACAGACATGGTGGTTACCCTACACACTCCTCCCCAGACAGTGTATCCCAGGCATTATCTTCGCCATATGCGGGAAGTACCAACCCTGCTGTGGTGCAGGCATCCCCTGGGCACCATTCACCTGTCCACAGGCTTCCACATGCCAACATCCCCCTGCTCTTGGACCTGGTGGACTCATCCATGGCCGGGCCCTGCATGGAGGGCCTGCACATGTCCGTGGTGGCCAGTGGCAGCAGGACTTCTTCCAACAGCAGGCAGATGTGAGGCAGGACATACGTGCCATAGGGGCCACCCTGTCAGACATGTCTGAGGCCCTGCGCCAATTCCCTCAGGTGGTGGACCGACAGACCCATGTTTTGGATAGGTTGGATAGAACTTGGCAAGACATGTCCAAGAATATCAGAGACATGATATCTTTCCAAAGGGAAGAGAGTTTAAGACACCATGCCTTGGCCATGAAGATGATGGACGGCATGATGAAAGTGTTCCAAAGTCTACCTTCACGGGCAACGCAGGGAGGGGAGCCATCACATATGCCTACATCACATCACACCCACACACCTGTACCACAAACTGCACAGGACCAAAGCATGGGTACACATCCACCACCGCCCCCATCCAGCCCCCCACATGCACATCCACCACCACCCAGTGAACAGGCACTACCACCACCTGCACAACAACACCCTGTCCATGCACATACACCAAGTGTACAGACACAATCCGCCCCTGCACATGGACTTCACCCTGTACAGGCACATGCCGGAGACCAACCTGCACCTCGGCGTCAACCCAGACTTAATCCCTCACAGCGATCATCACCCCGGAAATTGAGAAGTCAAAAGCACAATCCCCAGTGACCACATCCCAGGAACTTGTTGTCCAGTGTGAATATGTTTAAATAAAATAATATCAGATCCCAAGTAAAATCTCTGTTGTGTATCATGTCCTGATAGACTAATGTTCACCAAGTGAGTTGGCGTAGAGATGAGAGGATGTATGTGTGTGTGTGTGACACATCTGCAAGTTGAACCCCATCATTGCAGCAAGCCCTCATGTGCAGAGCAGATGAGTACCCAAATACCTTGGCATTGTTTGTACAAGACATTCACAATGAAGCAAAACAAGATAGACAATGTATGAATAAAAATAAGGGTTTAAAGAACAAATATGTAAGGATAGAAATAAAACAACAGTCCGTCTGGAAGGGAGAAAGGAAAACAAATGATGTCCTTACTGCAGAAGGAGAAGGGAACTTGGATTAGGATGGAGCAACATAAATATAACACGTCAGGGAGCGTCAGGAAACCAGTCTATTTACAAGGGGAAAAGTAAATCATTGTCCAAAAACAGAGTGTCTGTCAAACTGTTCAATTGTCCTTCTGGTCATCCTCTAGGACCACAATGTCCAGATCCTGTGAATCACATGCCTGCTCCGGGCTGGCCGGTGCATGGACAGGCACCACACGGGGTCGGGATACATGAGGAGTAGGGGGAAAGAGTGTGGGGCAACGGACAGGGGGAGACATTGACGGTGGTGTGGGAGGAGAGTTGGGACACAACAGAAGACATGACTGCACTCAGGGAAGTGAAACCGGCAGTGAGGGTGGCCAGAGCGTGTAATATTTCCTCTCGCATCATGCGCACCTCTAGACACAGTTGCAGCAAGATGCGAGAGGACATGTCTGGCTGACCCTCACATGCCCATATCAAGTCCTCTGGTACAGCCGCAGATGGAACAACAGAGGGAGGGTTTTGGGTCGCACGTGGGGGGTGTGGTGCCTCAGGTTCAGAGTCAATGTGGGTGTCGACCTGGCAGCTATGATGAGGGGGACAGATTGCATAGGATGCAGCTGGAGGCCCCCATCGAATGGGGGCCTCAGGAGTTAGGGAGGGGCTGAAGGCAGGACCAGGTTGCATAGTGGCCTGCCCTGTGGACACCTCGGAATAAATATGTTCGGCATGGTCCATGGGTGAGTGGCTCTCCACCCCAGCCTGGCCAGAGGTGTCCAGTTCATCACCCCCCCTTCACTGTCCTCAGCCTCCACCCGGTCTGTGGCACCAGAGTTGTCCTCATGGTCAGTCCGGGTGGGCACAATCCCCATGCCTGCTGATGTTGAGGGTCCCGCCTCATCGTCCTCTTCCTCAGTACTGGAAAGAGGTCGTAGCCGCCGGCGCACCACAGATGTCCTGCTCCGAACCCGGTCCTCTTGGCCAGCTGAGTCCACTGAAATGTGAGACAAAGCATTATGTAGTTGGTGTACACATCAGGTTAAGACACATATCAAGCGTAATGACCGCTGTGGCACTAAGAAACCTCAAGATTAATATCTCTGGTCCAAATCTTCTCCCCTTAAGCAAAGTGAATCAGGCAAAACTTATACCATCAATCAGTTATGTAAGCGAAGCTATGCGATGGAGAGAAACTGAACATCTGGATCGTACAATAACAAGAGCAATTCAAATGCAATTTTGGCCTACCAGGATACACATCCCCCACACAATGAAGTCTGGAGCTCAGGATACAAAGGCAAGAGCTTGCCAGCAAAGGGCCGTTCATCAAAAGTTGGATCAGATTCAAAAGGGGTCCACCTGACACTAAACATGCATCTGTGTGAAGAACTGAACAGTAAGGTGGCATGTCCAGCCCAACGCTACTTGGACAACTCACTTAACCAACTTGGACTGCAGGAACTTTGGTAGCTACCAGCGACCATCCTCAGCTGAACAAAAAATAGTAAATGATGTGATCACATAAGAATCACTCATACAGGACAAAGCTGCCCTGACAGAGCGCGCTCATGGCTGGGTCACCTTGCAGACTTACAGCAAGGCAGCACCGCAAGCCTATCTTCTTACCAGCTTTTCCAGTGCAACATAAGAGAAATTCCTGAGATTCCGCCTAGTCATACTACCATCTGCATATCACATGCCGCCTGGCTACACCCACAGATGCCAGCAATCTGCAGACTCTGCGGGGAGGGGAAGGAGGATATAGTGCACCTGCTGACTATTTGCAAGGCCCTAAAAGGGGAATGACGGATCTTGCTAAGACCCCTCTTCAATACGACATCCATTAGAACTTGCAGACAAGCAGTGTTAGCATCCTTTCCTGGCGAGGATGTTCAACTAACCTGCCGGCTGGTAAAATACCTATCCGATGCAGTAACTACCATAAAAAGGCAGGCCATCCACTTAGCAGACTGCACAACAGCTGAAAGGACTATGGTTCTTTGAAGGAATTGTTATTAGTCACTGCCTGTGCTGCTGCCCTATAGGGGAATTTTAGCATGTCAAGATTGGTACTTCAAGCATCTTAAAGAACTGAGCAGGCGCAGCAAATGGGAACCTTGATTAATGTCAAAGACTGGCACACCATGCACTTTCAGGGTTTTGCACCAGGCAGAAAGCCCTCTTCAACTCCCTTTTATGATGCTCAAATCACCCTCCTCCAACACCCAAAGTCCCATTATCCTACTGTAAGTCCTTGTATATATCATAGCATTTATTATCCAACAATCTCCAATTAACGCACTGTTTCCTACCATACTGTGAGATATCTGGAAAACAGTATTCTCAGCACTCATCCAGCACTCAGCACTTTACTCTGCTGCTAGTTAAGCTGAAAACTGACGTCCCTCAACAACACATTGCAGATGCCTAGCACTTTCCACTTTCTATCTGCACGAAGCAACTTATCCATCTCCACCCCTCCACTCTAACTCGCTGCCTGGCACTAGACCAACATAGCCAGGCAACCTACGCTGCCTTTTAAAGCATGCACTGCTCCCTTGTCTCTCTCCATAGCAAGTTCACAGCCATAGCCGCCCAGCTCTCAGCTCCCCCAAGCACCCCATGGCCCTACGCGTACATCGCTTTACTACACAGTAAAACCTCAGCAAGCAAGTGACCAGTATTCCTTGTTTGCCGTTAGACAAGTAGAACACTATTGACTTTAACAAGAATCAAGCAGAGGCCACAACTGCTGCCTTGCACTCTGCACTTCACTTTATATTTTTCTTTTTCAGCTGTTTTACATCACTTGTGGGCCACATATTATTGACATTTTATGTTGTTTTAATACTGATCTGTTTTAAGTCATAGAAAATGCCAAATGATGTGATGCATGATTGTAAAGGTGTTAATTAACTGTACAATAAAATCAACTTCAAACACATATCAAGATGAGCCAAGGTCAGACTTTGATCTCCTCTGATCACACTATCGAGTTGTGTGTGTTTACAAACTTAAATTACGTGCATGTTCACTGACATCTCCTGATTTGAGTCTGACATGGACACCTCACAAGATCATTGGTGGTTAGCACGTCTGTACTGCCAACCCTCAGTTATGGCATTGTTGTGACCTGTGTGTCCTGTCACTGCGACATGTGCAGGTTCTACAACACTGTCCACTAAAGGAGCTCAGAGAGAGTCCAGATGAAATTGGAAAAAGCCTGTGATATGGAGTGTCTGCACTTTCACGTCTGGACATATGTTATCTGCTGTGTAGTATTGGATGGGACAACAGTAAGGCCGATTGGGGGTAACACATCCATTTAGGGTCGGGGCAAATATGTTTGTTAAGTTGTGAGTCTGAGCCTTTGATATCCTCTCTCACAAGCTGACAATTCACTGCCACATATTGCCTTTGGAGGTTGAGCAGGTAGTGCTGTGCACTGATGAACAGTAGTGGCTCGTTGTTACAGCGACCTGTACATGGGAAATGGCATTCAAGCTCCTGAGGGTACGACGTGTGTCTGTGGACACACTTGTCTAGATTTGCAACACTTATGAGTGTGGCAAGGCTCTCAAAGTCTGTCTTGACTCAATGGCACATGATGATCTGTCTCTATCAGAACCCAAACTCAGCAACAGCAATGTAAGTCACAGCATACAATCCCCATTGGCCTCACAAACACACACTGGACAGTGTCTGTACCATACATCATCCAATGCACACATCAGTCATGATTCCCTTGTTTCACAGTTAGTGGTGCTGGCAGTGGAACTTTAATCAGTAATGCAAATGTGTGTCTCAAATCCCCAATTGTCATGATGACACCACAAGTCCCAGGATGCACTCAGCCAAGTCCAGAAAATGGGCTACATTGAGCTTTTCGCTGCATGATGAGTGCTGCATACACACAGATTAGGAGACTGGAGGCATGGGACTCAGAATGGTACAGCTCTGTCTGCACTTGCATCATACTTCCAGACACATTTAGCCTATAATGCACTTACCATGTCTCTGCTGCTCTTGCTCCTCCAGCTGAGCATGGAGGGTCGGAAGAGCTGCACGCAGGACCCTCCTGTACAGTGGCGAGAGGCGAGGACGATGCACATGGTGCTGGGAAGACTGGCCAAGTAGCTCTTCAGCCTTGATCCGGGCCCAGCGTTTCAGGTCCTCCCAGCGCTTGCGGCATGCCCTCGCGTTCCTGGTGTGCACGCCCACTGTACTGCAGCGCTCACCAATTCTGGCCCACAATATGGTCCGCGCTGCATTGCTCAGCTGTTCCTCTGGCCCCCATATAGCTGAGGATATTTCTCTATAACCCCTCAGATAGCATGTCCAATTCCCTTTCACTGAAAGGGGGTGCTTTCTCTTCATAACCCTCAGCCATTTTGGGGGAAATGAGGTTGATGAGAGCAGCAGGATGTCACAGGATCTTATCGGTGAGAGAGGATGACTCAGAATGAACACTAAATGTCTGTCATCAACTTCTTGTGATGTATTTCCTGTCCCCCACTTCCTGTCTGTGATTTCCTATATGAAAATTAGGCTTCTGGTAAAGTTTCGGAGTTTACGGCCCGAAAACGGACTTTCCGCATGCGCAGAGTACGCTACGCTATCGCAAAGTACTCTGCGCAGGCGCAGAGTACGCTACGCATGCGCAGAGTACGCTACGCTATCGCAGATTACGCCTCGCATGCGCAGAGTACGCTGCGCATGCGGAAATTGCGTTTTCGGGCCGTAAACTCCGAAAACTACCCAGAACCCAAATTTTCATTTAGGAAATTACAGACAGGAAGTAGGAGACAGGAAATACATCACAGGAAGTAGTTGTCAGCCATTTTGTGTTCATTCTGAGTCATCCACAACCACAGAACAAATCCACTGCCATCCTATTATTCTGTAGCAGATAACAATGTAATGACTGTGTAAGATTAATTCTTACACATGTAACAAAAGGGAGAACAGACCATGTAATGAGATTTGGGCTGGGACAAGGGGGGAGGGGGCTGGCACAACATCACACCCCAGTTTACTTCTCAAATGCTTTGCATTATGGTACATGTAGTCCATATTTAGTGATCAACACAAGAGTTGTCTGTTGTGTTGCAGTGTATTAGGGGGTAGCAGTGATGTACTTCCCAGACACATGGTGGCATATTCAGCCACAACATCATCACTCACGTTGTGGGACCAACATAATTGGTGTATGCTAATCATTTGGGGGCCAACTATCAAAAATCCTATAGTCATGCACTTTTTACATACAGACTCCCATTGTCAAAAGGTACAGGAGGGTCTCTCCGAACATGTACATCTCATCCTCAGAGTCAATAGACTCCTTGGGAAATCCACTACACTGATTGCTGACATTGGCACATGACCTGAAGCAGTTGTGGCTGACATACAGTTAGTGTGGTTTGCAAAGTTGTCTCAGGATGGATTTTTTGGACAGAGTGGTAAATATCCATTTTTCATCATTGACAACAGACAGCAAACCACATTTTGTCCATGACACATCAGGTTGCTCACGTGAAAAACGTGGCAACCAGCTGATCACGGACTTGCATACTCTGACCTCGGTTATGTGCAATGGCCCGGTTGCCCGGATTCAGAGCTAGCCGAGGTTCAAGAGGTATCTGTAAGCCATGTGTTAAAGCAATATTGTGCAAGACACAACAGGCCATAATGATCTTGCACACAACTTCAGGGGAGTACGTCAGCACACCCCCTGTACGGCTGAGACATCTGAAACGCGACTTCAACAGACCAAAAGTGCGCTCTATGATGGCTCGGGTTCGTATGTGTGCCCAATTATACCTACGCTGAGGTACAGTGGTTGGATGTCTGTACGGTGTGAGGAGTTGAGGGGAGAGTGCATAGCCAGCATCACCTAAGGAGGGAAGATAGGGCAATAGGTTACATTGCCAAATGAAATTTGAACAGAACATGATCTTTACTTAGTACATGCAGTGTCTGTTGTGACCGTGTATGTGGCTTGGTGATTCTTATGTAGAATGGTTGCTGATATGAGGTGGCATTCATTCATTACTGGACTTCTTGACAGGCCCCTTGTGCCACAAGTGCGTCACTTTTCATATGTGATACAGTGACGTACTGGCAGCGCAAGGGTATTGTAACTGAGCCCTTTCATACGCACACATCACTCTTTTTTAGTACTTGGTACTTACCCAGTAACCACATGTTGCCATATTCTCCCGCAGCCAACCGCCGGGCAAGAGGTGACATACGGAATACTGAAGCTGTCATGGGTACTGCCTGGAAACGCTGCATGCACATCTGAGAATCTCCCACTGGCATCACAGACAGCCTGCACATTGATGGAATACCATCGGTGTCTGTTGCAGTATATGTGTGCAATGTGGCGGGGTGGCTGAAGGGCCACATGGGTACAGTCAATTGCACCCAGCACACGTGGGAAGCCGGAGATGCCAAAAATTCCCTAGCTGCCCTTTGTCTGCTGGCCAGTGTATGGGGCATTCGTATGTGAAGGTGGGCTCTAGAATTGATGCAGCGCAGTATCTGATGCAGGCACCGGGACTGGCTAGCCTGGGAAATTCCCACAACATCACTGGTGACCCTTTGGAATGACCCCGTAGCGAAAAAATGGAGGGCAGAAAGGACCTTCAGATAGGCTGGGATTGCATGGGAGCAGCATATATGTGAGTCAAGTTCCTCCTCCCAATCACATACCATCTCCAAGATGACTTCTGGAGGGAAGCGGTATCTGGCCCTTACTTCTTGAGTGGACATCGCAAATATGTTGATCCTCTGTCTGAAGATCCTCTCTCTCCTCATCCTCCTCCTCAAGTCTTCTTGCTGCATGGCAAGGGGCAAAGCAACAAATACATTCAGCGACATGTTGAAAGTGTTTCTGTGTGTCTGCTCTGCTTTCATATGTGCAGCAGGGCTGGGATTGGCTGCAGTGTGTCAGATGATTCATCATGGGGGATGGTAGGCAGTTGGACAGGTGTATGGCATTGAGGTAATGCTCAAACGGCCGATATGCGGAGATTCCGGCCTGGGGCCGGAGATTCCGGGAGCGGAGATTCCGGGCCGGAGGCGGAGATTCCGGGCCGGAGACGGAGGTTCCGCTCTTGTGCCGGAATCTCCGCCAGAGGGCCGGAAATTCCGGCCCGAGTGCGGACATAAAGTTAGGATGTGTAAGTTCATTCTGTGAATACCCATATGTGTAAGTTCATTCTGTGAATACCCATATGTGTAAGTTCATTCTGTGAATACCCATATGTGTAAGTTCAATCTGTGAATACCCAAATGTGTAAGTTCATTCTGTGAATACCCAAATGTGTAAGTTCATTCTGTGAATACCAAAAATGTTGTAAGTTTAGGATTTTGACGTAAGTTAGTTCTGTGAATCAGGCCCTTGGTGTCCTGACCGGGGGGATACTGTGTGAGTCCCCAGAAGTCCTGGCGTGCCAGGCAAGTGCTCAGCCGCGGGGTTTAGCTCCAAGGTTGGAAGGCCAGGTTCAGGATCTGCCTGACCTGGAGGGAAGGACATCTGTAACCATTGTCCTGACCGGTTTGGCTTCCAGGGGGACCACCCCAGTTGGGGGGTGCAGCCCTCTGGAAGGAGGTGCAGAGGGAGGGAGTCCTCACCTCTGAACCCGGTTCAACCTGAGGGTTTAGACCCTAGGTTAGGAGACCATTTGCGGGAGAGAGGTCCTGAACTGGTGGGAGAGTTGTGTTTTGAGGGCGCCTCTCCTGGGAGGAGAGTGCGGGACCCCAGAAGGAGAGGTAGGGGGAGGAGAGCCTCGCCCGTGACCTCTGGTCAGCCGGAGGGTACAGACCCTGGGCTGGCAGGCCAGTGTCAGGATGCCATACCTGACTTGGCAGGAGGGAGAGTGGAGAAAAGGTACCAGGCACCTGGGGCTACTGCCCCCCACTTTCTGACGCCACAGAGGTTAGAGAGGCCTGAAAGGCATAAGGCCTGGCTCTCATCACTGAGCATTGTCAGTGGCCACTGTGGCTGGTTGTCCTGGTGGACAGAGTTGCCCCTGGGAGGGGGGCAGGAGTCACACCCTGGGGGTGGACTGGGCCACACCGTTGTGTTGGCCAGGTGGGTACTGTCTACCAGTGAGGACACGTCTGTGAGCAAAGTAAGGTTAGGCGCTGCACAGATGGGGTCCCCAGGTGAGGAGAAGGGTCCCCCATGGTTTAGCCTAGTGGGCCCTGAGAGTATAGATAGAGGGATCCAACTGGGTTCAGGAAGGCATAGAACAGGAATAGGACCCTGCTGTTCAGGCCAGTTTCCGTGTTCTATCGCCCCAAGCAGGGAATCCCATCGAGGTATCGTTTGGTCTACCCTGGCTTTAGGCTGGAAGGGGGTTGTGTTGGAAATGGCCCTTTTTGCAGGGTTATCCCCAAACTTTTTGCTTCTTCCTCTTCTATTTTTCCTGACCTGTGGTTGTTGGCTATAGGATTCTGGGCACTTTACCACTGCTGATCAGTGCTAAAGTGCATATGCTCTCTCTGTAAACAGTTATTGTGATTGGTTATCCATGATTGGCTTATTTGTTTTACCAGTAGGTCCCTAGTAAAGTGCACTGAGTGTGCCAGGGCTGGTGATTCAAATGCTACTAGTGGGCCTGCAGCACTGATTGTGCCACCCACATAAGTAGCCCTAAAATGGTGTCTCAGGCCTGCCACTGCAGTGCCTGTGCGCAGTTTGTTAACTGCCATGTTGTCCTGGCCAGTGTACACACTTTCCAGACTTGACCCTTCCCTTTTCTTACACATTGGACACCCCTATGGTAGGCCCAAGGTACCCCCCTGGGCAGGGTGCAGGGTATGTGAAAGGGAGGACATGTACTAGTGTGGGTAACATGTCCTGATAGTGAAATACTGCCAATTTCGTTTTTCACTATTGAAAGGCTATCTTGCCCATAGGATAGAATGGGGAATGCTGTGTAACATGTTTACCTGCATATCTTCCCATAGCAGCAAGACATAAAGTTGGAATCTGGTATCCCTGAACTCAGAATTTAATA
This sequence comes from Calotriton arnoldi, assembly GCA_963921515.1. NCBI lineage: Eukaryota > Metazoa > Chordata > Amphibia > Caudata > Salamandridae > Calotriton > Calotriton arnoldi. The sequence goes on along the minus strand of CAWUFW010009252.1, from coordinate 764,932 downwards.
ACACATCTTTTAGGGAGGATGGATTTTAAATTCAGTGTTTGGAAATAGCACTTTTAGAAAGTGGCTATTTTCTTGCTCAACCTTTCTGTGTGCCTCTGCCTGTTTGTGAATTGACTGTCTGGTTTGTGAGTGACAGGGGCTGGGGTGGCTCCAGGAGGCTGGGTGAGTCAGCACTAGGCTGAATAGACCTATCTGCATGTAGAGTGGTGGGAGGAGTAGCACCTGAGTCTGAATAGGGCTGTGCCTGCCTTCCACAATGCTGGCTCCACCTCCTGCGGTGCGTCTGATGGCCCTGGCCCACACTCACAAAGGAAGAAGGTGTGCACTGGCAGAGTGCACCCAGAACTGGTTTGGACTGGGTCCAGGACCCCTCACACATGAAGAACAAAGACTTTTGGGGTATAAATATCTGAGTTGAAACCCCTAAACTTTAGACTACTTTGGAATCAAGAGGAATCCCTGCCAAAGAGAACAGCTGAAGAAGACTGAGGAAAAGTGCTGCCATTGCTGTGTGTCTGGGGGCTGACCTGCAGTTGCTGTTTCTACTGAAGAGAGATCTAAAGGACTGTGCTGTGTGCTTTGTCCCCTGCTTGAAGAAGGACTTTTGCTGTGTGCTGTTGTCCTGAAAGGAAAGTCTCCAAGGGCCTGAGTAGAGCTGGCCTCCTGTTGCGGAAACACAGGGATATAAAAGTTTCCAAGACTGGGAAAAACGTCGGAATCCCTGCCAAAGAAGAACAGCCAGGAAGACTGAGGAAAAGTGCTGCCATTGCTGTGTGTCTGGGAGCTGACCTGCAGTCACTGTTATTGCTGAGGAAGAGGACTAAGGGACTTTCTGCTGTGTGCTGTGTCCCCCTGCTTGAAGAGGAACTGTGCTGTGTGCTTTGTCCCTCTGAGTGAACCTGTCTCCAAGGGCCTGAGAAGAGCTGGCCTCCTGTTGAAAACTCGGGGATACAAAAGTTGTGCCAAAGACTCCTACAAATCGCCCTGCATCGTGCTCCGCTGTTTCTGCTGTCTCTGGGGATATTTGTGTGCCCCCAGGACGTCGTTGGTGCCGCCGTGAAGCCTGACTTGCTGGCACGCTTGTCTGCTCTCCACAAGTACCGAGAGCGCTGCGTGCACCACCGCCGCCGGCCCGTGATCGGAGACAAGCACTGAGGGCCGGTATCTCTTCACCACCGGCCCCTGATCGCCAGAATTGCTGTGTGTTTACTTTGGATTCACCGCCGCACCTCGAGCTGTGTGCCCGAGGCTGGGTCCGCCGAGGAGAGGAGCCGCGAGAGCACTTTGCCGACATTCATCGCCACTGGCCCAGAGTCCGTAGACGTCATCACTGAGCCACGCTGGGATTGGCCCCAGCGTTGAGGGTTACCCAGCAACATGGAGGCTCGTCCCGACGGAGCCGCGCTGTGTCCCGAAGAAGCGCGAGGTGCCTCCTAGCGACCAGGGCTTCCCCACGCTCCTCGACGAGAGCGGAGCTGCGCCCGAGGCCGTGGAGTGTCACCAAGGAAGAAGCTGCCTCACGGAAGATCGCAACCCAGACCGCCCAGCTCCGTCCTGCCCTCAGGTAAAACGGCTCTGATCCACAACTGGAGCCTGTGCCCAAAGCTGTTATTCATGAGCGCGCTGCTGGCAGGCCGTGTCTTGGGGTGCTAAACGCTGTGTTGACTGGCGCGCACTCGCGCATTGATGAGGGGTGATTTACAGGAGTGAAACCGAGCGGAGAAGGACAGCACATTCTGTGCTACGAGTACAGCGGGGGCATTGTTGATAAGAGCACCTTTTTAAAAGTGACTTTCCACACGTTGGAAATAAGAGTTTTACAGCCATACTGACTCTACAAGTACATTTATTTTTGCAAATACATTTATTTTTGCAAGGACATTCTAAAGAACATTGCTACAGTGAACCGTTTACCAAAGAACCATTGCTAGAAGAGAGTCTATTTTTGTATGTTGGATTTATATAGTTTTGACTCTGCCTAATTTAGATAAAGTGATTTATATTTTTATAAATAACTTGTGTAGCGTCCATTTGTGGTGTTTCACTGTGTTACTGTGAGTGTTGGTACAAATACTTTACACATTGCCTTGGGGATAAGCCTGTCTGCTCGTGCCAAGCTACCAAGGGGGTGAGCAGGGGTTATCAACAGTGTGTTTTCCCCTTACCCTGACTAGAAGTAAGGGTCCCTATTTGGACAAAGGTACTTACCTCTGCCAACTAGAGACCCCCAGATCTAACAAATACAAAATGTGATTTGGGCAGTGCTTGCAAAATATCTAATCACTGGTAGTTGCATTCTAACCTGCTGCCACGTAGAGCCTGCAGCAGTCAGATTATTCAATGCTGGGGAGACCTCGCTTAGCTTCAGAGATCCAGTGTGCAGTTGGTTCCTGCCTTGGGCCATAGCCCCCCAGCTATGCAGCAGTATGTTCTCACTGGGCAGTGGTAGGGTGGCGCAAAGATCCCATTGAGGGTTTTAGGCAGCATGGGAGTTTTTGAGTGGCATGTAGTAGCACTGGATCCGTTTCTGCCTTCCCCCCTAAAATGTAAGGGTTGTATAAGGGCCTATCAGTTGGGTAATAGCCAGTGGAAGGTGCCGAATCATGCAGCCTTAGCAGTGAGCAGGCACTTGAGCACCTACCCATGCAGATCTCAAGTGAAAAGGAACTGACCTGGAGCAGTAGAGCCGGGCTCAGGGAGTTATCCATTAGATGACAGAGATGAGGATGGAAGAAGGGCAGTGTGAGGGTATAGTCCACCAACCAAAAATAACTGGGAGGCCTAAGAGGCTCCAGAAATGTCCATTAGCTGGCAAGGCTGCTTGCCTTCAGAACACCTGCTGCACGGACATGCTACTTATCTATTTTCATTGACAATCTGGCATATTTGTGTAGCAGCTAGAGCACGAGTGAAATGAGGAAACTAAAGATGGCTGCCAATTTACAGAAAACAATAACAGAAAACTTATGTGCAAAGCAAAGGGTGACAGCCACCTGGTCCAAGCATCTTAACAACCAGTTGAACTAACTACGGTAGATGGTTTGGTTAACAGCAGTTTAAAAACACACGTATAAAATGATAGGTAACTAGAACAATTTCAGATTAAGTACATAACCCGGTCAAATGTGGCACGGGTACGTGATACTTCTTTATTTTTTACAGGCAATCGGACACATTGGTCTAACAGTTAGAACGTGGGGAAAGTGATTGTTCTAAATGTGACTGTCGATCTGGGCAATCTGAATCTTAACAGAAAACTGGTGGACAAAGCACCAGGGTGACAGCCACCTTGTCCACCAGTGTTACAAACTCCAAGGGGCATATTATCAAGGCCTGGCGATAACATTATCGCCGCTTTAGCGTCCGTTTTCGGGCGAAAAGCGGCGATAATATTATCGCTTTATTAACAAGGACACGCTAGCGCGTGTTTCCTTGCCTTAGCGCCAGTTGTCAGCACGCCTCGCATCGTTAATGAGATGCAAAGGAGGCGTGCCTGGCAAAACTCCATGGGAAAATATCGCTAACCCAGCTTCGTGATATCATCAACGAGGGGTTAGCATATTTGAAATCGCGTTAACTATGCCTTAATGCTGGAATTTAACGTCTGTTAAATTCCAGACTAAGGCATACCTAACATGGGGGGTGGATTGTGTGGCTAAGACCACAGGCCCTATCATCAAGGAAAACCAGCGATGTTCCCTGGAAAACACCGCTATCGCTGGAATAATTATCGCCATTGCGCTAAGCGTTGTTAATACAGCGTTAGCATGGCGATAATTTCCAGCGATAGCCGGCGATAACAAATCTCACGCTAAGCGCGGCCAGCGATAATTATCGCTGCCGCTTGATAATATGCCCCCAAATCCCTTGTGACTGACGGCAACATTTACTGCAGTCTTTTCAGGATCATTATTTTGCATACTATCTAAAAACATTTTGCTACATTTTTACTTATTCACAGATATATTTGTATACTTGTTCTAAGAAATTAAGATTTGGATAGAAATGGCAAACCTACAAATCATAAAATTTAACATGACAAGTCTGAATCAGAATAGCACAAGATAACTGTTAAAGGAAGAACTGAGGGTTTTCAAGGTAGACTTAATGTATGTCCGAGAAACAAATATTTCATTTAAAGATAGGAAATTGTTTGCATACTGTGGATATTAGGTCTTGGTTTGTACAGTTTAGCAAGTTCTCATCCATGGTCTTGCAATAATGACTCGCCCTAGTATGTATAGAATAGCTAAAAAATCAGTTGATTCGAACATTAAATGGCCAATTATACAATTTTCAGTAGAAGAAATGTGATTTGAGGTATGTTCAGTATATAGCCTAATTTGGGTGATCCAGGCATACTTAACCTCTTGGCATGGAATTAGTGGAATAGTAACTCTCACATTTCTAATTGGATGTGGCAAGAGGAGTAGCTGGAATTGGGACAAAGAGGATGAATCATAATAGAGCAATAATATTGAGGTTAATGGAGATACGTACGGGCAAATAGATGCGTGCCTTTCTCTGTAGACTCACAATCCTTGCTACACATTGTGCTTCTATCCACATAAGGAATATTCTTGCATTGACCAATTTTTCTGAGACATGAAATTAATGAGCAATTCACCCTCCAAACAGACCTTTCAGAGGCTTGCTGTCGGATCCTCAGTATATACAAGTGATGCAGTGTCGATCTTAGATTTTGTGTAATAATAATAATAATAATAATAATAAGTGTTCTGCAGCTCCCAATATTGTATGGGATGCTTTTAAAACAGGTATCAGTGGGACTACTCTAAGTTATTCAATTAAGAAGTAAAGGTACTGCATGAGATAATTCAGCAGGCATACCTATCTTCACAGAAGCAAGAATACAAAAATGTGCATGGAATTCCTAATAATGACCAACTTGAAACTATCCTGCAGGAAAAACTTGCTAATGTGATAGCTTTGATTTGGAAAAAAAATTATGATAAGTCAACAAAAAAAAAACATAAGGGTACAATGATACAGTAGGTAAGACCATTGATGTCAAAATGAGAGAAAATACAGCACTGATGCAAATCGAAATGCAGGTGGAGATTTGAATCATGGAACTAACAGCATTTTAAATTATTTCATAGGTATTATCAGAGATTGCATTGTAAGCATAGGGTTATTCTTCTGCTGATGCCATGCTCTCACGTCTGAGTCTATATGCTTAGATACCCTATCGGACATTCTTTAAGCTCCCTTATCTTTATCTTGAAATAGAAACTGCTATGCCAGGTCTCCCAACGGGTGAAGCTATTGGTGATGATAGAATACTGATTGAATTCTTTAGGTTGTTCTGCAATAAACATGTACAATATTTAATATTGCTTTTCTTAGCAATAAAACAAAATAGTATTTTACCAGAATCATGGACTATATTATTTTGTTAAATTAGTCAGATGTGTAGAGTGCACCATCACCCAGGAGGATATTCTGGCACAGAGTAGGAGTCTAGGCAAAAATCTAGGGCCTAGTGGGACTACTCGAAAAGCCAGGTCTTCAGCTTCTTGTGGAATTCAAGAAGTGAGGAAGAGGCTTTTATGTATAGCAGAAGGTCATTCCATGCTTTAAGACCAATGCAGAAGAAGGCTTGATTGCCGGATCCAGTTTTCTGTATGTGTGAGATGTGCGCAAATAGGAGTCTGGATGAATGGAGGTGTCTGGAAGGATTGTTTAAGCAGATACGATTGTTGAATCATGCTGTGCCCATGTTATGTAATGCCCTGAAAGTGTGGTGAGAGTTTGAATTGTGCTGGTTTTAGCATGGGGAGCAATTGGAGCTCATTCAGGTGTGGTGTCAAATGACAGTGGCATAGGAAGTTCAAAGTGATTCTGACCGACCAGTTCTGAATAGTCTGCTGCTTACTGATGAGTTTTTTGTTGATCCCAGCATGGAGGATGTTCCAGTAGCCCAGCTTGCTTATGACAAGGGCATGTGTTATGGTCCTCCGGGTGCTGATTCAGAGCCATTTGAAATGTTCCTCAGCATCTTCAGGGTATGGAAGCATGATGTGGTAAAAGCATTGAGTTTGCTGTCAATGACGATTCCGAGGTTCTTTGCATGGGTGGTGAAGGTGGGTGTCATTCTTAGATCTTTTGGCCCTAGGTAAAGTTCCATGGGGAAGTGCTTTTCCCAATGATCATGTTTCTGGTCTTGTTGGTGTTCAGCTTCAGATATTGGTCTACATCCAGTGGGTGATTACCGCCATGCAAGCATTGAACTTGATCCAGGTACTGGCTGCCTTGTCCCTGAGGGAGAAAATAAGTTGTGCATGTCATTGATGTTAGAGAGGACATTGATGCGAGAAAGGATGATGCTGGCTAAAGAGATTATCATGCTTTGAAGTTGGCCGGGCTCAGGGAGAATCCTTCCTGAACTCCTCAGATGAGGTTGTGGGCATCCTAGCTGTAAGGTGCCAGGATGAATGGTTCAGTCCTTCGAGTCAGGAATGAGCGAACGCATAGACACCATGGCACCAGTGAGGGCAGTTTCTTTGCTGTGTTTGGGTCTGAAATCAGTCTGAGTGGTGTTGAGGAGTTAGTGGTTGTTGAGGCATTTGGTGTGGCATCTTTCGAGGACTTTCTCTAAGACTTTGGCTGGGAATGGTAGCAGGGCAATCAGTCTGTAGTTGGCGGGCGTTGAAGAATCTGTGGAGAGTTCCTTCATCAATAGGAGGACATTTGCATGTTTCCAAGCATCTGCGAAGTTTGCAGCAGAAGTTAGACATTCGGAATGGGTGTGAGCATGGCACTGATGAGTTGCAGTCATCTGGAGTAGGTGTGGTGGGGCAGGTGTCCAATGGGACTCTTGAGTGGATGGACTTTATGGGGGCACTGGTTTCCTCTGGGGTGATAATGGGCCATGTCGTTAACATTGGATCTCGGGATAAGATTGGGAGGCGTTTGGTGAGGTCTGTGGGGTCCTGTTCCAGGTTGAAGTTGCTGTAAATGGCAGTGATTTTGTTGCTGAAGAATTTTTAGATATTGTTGTAGAGGTCCTGTGAGGGGGAGATTGAGTTGGAGGCAGCCATTGATGAGGTGAAATCCTTCACAATGATGAAGATGCAGTTGCTTTTGTTAGTGCTGGCATAAAATGTAGTCTACCACAGTAGCGCAATTGGTGGTCGGGATCACTAGGTGGAGCATCACATGGGGGATTTGACCTTCCTCCTGTCTGCATTGCTCTTGCTCATTCTCCATATGCGCTCCAGCTATTTGCATTGGCATTTAGTCAGTCTGAGTTCCTCCGTGTGTTGTAAAGATCATATCTCCCTGTGCAGAAACCCCTTTTTCATTTCAGTTTGAAGACATATGAATTACTAGTTCATTAAATACATGTTTCTGGCATGTGCTCTTTAATCTGTAAATGTGTAATGAATTTGTCCTAAAGTTTTGATAAGCCAGATCATGCAAAAACAATATGCAGTGATTATTTAGTTCAGAAATTATTCCAGGAATGTCATTAATATTATGACTGTTTCCCTGCAAAATTCTACTATTTTATCTATTTTGATCACTTGCTTTTAAGCTTATTTTATTTTTAGGTTCTTGAACACATACATTTAGACTCCATTTTGTGCAGGTCGAGACTCTATTTTGTGATAGGCCTGTCTAGAAAATGCCTGTCTTTAACTTCCAAGGTCTAAAACATGGTGGCCTTTATCTTCCTGAGGAACAGTATATATGTCACATCCTTTTCACCTCTAAATGTGTCATAATCTTCTGTCAATGACATAGACAAAAACACCCAGTGTGGCATCAGTCTGGGAGAGGTGCCTTTTTTAAGGTCAAATAACAATCATAACCTAAACAATGCAGTCTGTATTGATGTATTATTACCTTATTAGTACGTCTACTGATGTATATGATTATGTTAAGACAATCCTCCAGAGAGATGATAGGTCGATAATACTATAAAAACCCAGTGAAATCTCTATCAAATTGGAGATAGAAAATTCACTCAGATCCAGATGAGCACACCATCAAATTCCATCTTGATTGAAGAAGCCTCCAGCAAGACTCTCTGAAGTTCTGCAAAGAATTTCATTTTGCCTTTACTAACTAGTGCTAGGGTCATGTTCTTGCATAGACGCAATCTCCTTCCCTTGTGCTTGAAATAGCTGGCAAGCTATTTCAAACAGACAACAAATAAATGTTGTCCAGATATGTGCACCACCTCTGAAACTCAGGCCTATTATTTATTAATCTGCTAGACATAGCGCCTAAAAATGGCATAGCAAGGGTGTTAAGGGCTATAAATTGTGATGTTTTGATTTTCCCTATTTTTACTGTTAGTAAAGAGCTTATCTGCTTTTAATTCTTATGTTGTGTGATGTTACCAATATTGTATGCACTAGATACTTGCATTTTAAAATAACCATTACAAAATAAAGATATTGAAAAACTATTTTAAAATGAAGATGTTGAAATGCAGATTCTATTCCTAGTGCTCTTGAGTGTGTAAATCATTAATGAATGATCATTTGGATTACCAATGCTCTTTGTTAGTAGCCAAAAACATTGACACCATTTCAACTATGTATCCGGTGGGGTTCTGAGGATGTACAAAAACATGTCTCTCACATTCAAGCGTTGGTGCATTGAACTAGGTTCACTCATATCACCTGTGGGAGTGAAAATAAACCTTGTGGAGCTCAGCCAAAGACTCTGGGGCATATTCACAAGGACTTATCTCCGATTTATCGCCACCTTAACTCATCAAAAGTGAAGATAGATTTAACACCCCATTCACAAGCGGGTGCAAACTGCAGACATCGCCAGTATTCCCGAGATAACTGCCCAAAAATGTATCTCCACGGTGGACACCACCAACTAACCCTAATGAGATGCAGAGTAGGCGTTCCCGTGCAAAAACATACGAAAAAACCACAACACCACTTTCACAACGAACTGCCAGATCCGCGATGCGAACCCAAAACAGGTGATAAGCCGCGGTAGAACCAGAGATTTAACACCTGCCTTTTGCTTTCGTGCACCCGCAGCACGAAAGGGAGCCCAGCCAAGAGCCATACCTGAAGACCCACAGATGTCATGGAGACAATCATCATGCAGCTCCAATACCCATGAGGGCCACAACACCCACCTCCACCACCCCCAGGCCCGCCACCACCCCCAGGACCCGTCCCTCCCTCCCCCCCAGGAACACCACAGAGGCAGCGTACACAAAGACAGCGGACCCACCTGAAATGCACCTGCCGCCCAGACCCAACGCCAGAGGAGGACATTGCCCACTACAGGCCCAAAAGGACAACCAACCCCCGCATCCTGACCCACATTCCCCACCTGCTGACGGTACCAACCCAGCGGACAACCAACATCCCTCCGCAGACAAAGCTGCCGGCTGCGCAGCACATGTCCGCCTCTGGTACCATCCAACCCACAAGTGCCAGAGTCGGAGGAGTCATACAGCCAGCCCCATACAAGGGCATCACACCTGTCCTGGATGCCAACATCCGCCTGGTACCCCAGCCCCTCCACTTCACCCACACTGCGCAGGAGCAGCTGGAGGCCAAGCAAGGCCCCTACACCATAGCTGGATTCTCTCACGTGTCAGGGCCAACTGCACACATGTACCCCTCGTGCCCCCTGCCGACACTGCACACAACTACCACAACTGAAAGCACACGCATCCCATGAATGTGCAGGCAATAGTGGACCGCCCAGGACCCCTCAACAATGTCGTGGCCAACTCCCCAGGCAGAGTGCCTGATTCACACATCTCCCGACAGTCCATCATCACCCAGCGCACCCAGGATGGCACCCATGGCAATGCAGTGCTCGTTGGTAAGTACCAAATGAACACACCACACACCTCCAGCCCACAGTCATGCAACTCACAACACTGGCAATGGGCACGCAGCACAACTACACTCAACATGCCACACAACATGCCAACCTACCAGACACGACAACACGACTCCATTAGGAACTTGGCCTTGCCATGCCCACACCCAGCCACAGCATGGCACCACAGACACACAATAGCAGGATGTGAGGAGAGGAATGGAGCAGGCATGTGCGAGAGCGGCAAGTGACTAAGGAATGTGGACCTACCCAATGCCAGATGTGGCGTGGAGATGCCGGACAGACCACAGCGTGTAAACCACGGAAATGGCTATGTGGAGATCAACTGCTGGAGCATGGAGTGTAGTGGCCAGTGGACGCTACCATGTCCCCACAGGCTGTGGGGCAGAATGCGGAAATATCGCACTTTACGTCCCCCCCTGCATGCACGGGTGGAGTGGGTTGGCCCTGCGTACGCCAGGCCTGCGTAGGGGTGTGAATAAAAACCCCGCCACACTGGGCGTGGTTCTCTTTCGGAATGGACAACATGTCTGCCAGGGCGGCGCCTCTCAACCCGCCACGAGTCCGGCGCCGAGCGTGGCGGGGCCTGTGTCCCTGTGCGCCTGCTGCACCCCGGGCCGCTGGGCCCCCGACCCGTCATGCCTGCACTAGCGCACCAACGAGGCTCCGCTCACCTGCCGACACCGGCGTGTGTCAAAGAGGGCCCACCACATGCCGGTGCAAACTCCAGGACCCAGGCCCGCGACCTTTGCAGCCTCCGCAGCACCTCCCTGGCCTCCACGGCGCAGGCCCACAGTACTCCTTTTACATTTACTTACTCCACCGGCGTCCTCCTCGGCCCAGTGGGTCCCACATGTGGAACTGTGTCCTGAGTCATGAATGGCAGTGACCCCAAGTCCGTGGCAGCGGCCACAGCACCAGACTCCCTTCGATCAGTGAGGCATAATTCCATATCGCAGGCCGGCGACACGTGGTGCCACTAACCCTGTTCAATGCAAGCCGGCGACACATGGATGAGGGCACAGGCCTTCACAGCGGTCCAGTGGGTCCCACATGTGGAACTGTGTCCTGAGTCATGAATGGTAGTGACCCCAAGTCAGTGGCAGCGGCCACAGCACCAGACTCCCTTCGATCAGTGAGGCATAATTCCATATCGCAGGCCGGCGACACGTGGTGCCACTAACCCTGTTCAACGCAAGCCGGCGACACGTGGTGCCACTAACCCTGTTCAACGCAAGCCGGCGACACATGGTGCCACTAACCCTGTTCAACGCAAGCCGGCAACAAGTGGGTGAGGGCACAGGCCTACACAGCGGCCCAGTGGGTCCCACATGTGGAACTGTGTCCTGAGTCATGAATGGCAGTGACCAGATGTCTACTGCAGGGGTGATATCACTAAACTCCCTGCTATCAGAGAAGTGAACGAATGCATCACAAGCACACGCCACGTGTCTGTGGGCCCGTGCTGACCGCTGCCCCCGGCCTACACTGCGGTCCAGTAGGCCCCACATCCAGCACCCAGTCATGATTCATGGATGGCAGAGTCCATACCAGTGACCGCACGGAGAGGAGTAAGAGGAAGAAGCGGTTCAGTCCGGATGAAAGCTGGATCCTCGTTACGGAGGTGACCGAACACTAGCAACAACTGACCTGGTGCCACTAACCCTGTGCAACGCAAGTCTGCGTCCCGTGGTGCCACTGAACCTGAACTACGCAGGCCGGTGTGACCCTCCAACCTAACCCGGCGACACTCAGTGAATGGCCCCTGCTCACCGCTGCCTCAGGCCTACACTGCGGTCCAGTAGGCCACACATGTGGAACTGGGTCCTGGGTAAGATATGGAGGAGTCCACACCATTGGACACGCCTCAACGCAGGCGGCATCCCCTATCAGCACAGGTGCCACTAACTCTGTGCGCAATGACTCATGGGCACTCTCTGGTTTAACTTTGGTGTCGTCTGAGTCCATGGCCTGGGGGTTGTCTGCATCATCATCTGGCTGGAACGGACTTGGTGTCCGACATGTGTTTGCTCCACTCATCTCCACCAGGGTGACTGTTTCTGCGTGGTTCTGCCCTCGGCATCATGCACTGGGGGTACACCTTCCACTGTCCACAGAGACACTCCACGACAACCCCCCCTAGTCATCTGCGGGAACATGCTCTGCCCTCGTGACCCTGCCCCAGTGCACCGCAAGTCAGCGGCCCGTGGCGGTAGGCCCATGCAGGACGCTGTGCATCCGGGGCCACTAACTCTGTGCAGCTCAGGTCATGGGTCCTTTACGGTTGAATGGTTGTGTCCTTTACGATGTACATTGTTGTCAATTTCTGACTGCATCAGGCAGCCCTTGCCGGCTGGTGTGCACATACCCCACACACATCCAACACAGGTGTCACTTGATATGTGTGCCTGCTAATAAATGTGGCCGGGTGCACGTGCCCATAGCCATTCACACCATCTGAGAAGTGTGTCCGTGTGGTCATTGTGTCAGCATGATGGGCACGGCACTGCAACATCACAGTGTGCTATCCTCAGCGGACGATACCATGTCACCTCAGCGTTGGCAGTAACCTTGGACATGTAGCTTTGCCCGGCCCCCCTGCATGCACAGGCGGCATTCGCTGGTCCGGCGTATGTCAGTTCAGCGCAGGGGTGTGCTGCATCGGCAGGGGGAGCAGGGCGTGGCTCGGACCTGGCCTTGGGCAGGATGTGCGGTAAGTGTGTCTCTGTGTTGGGATGTTGTCGCCACCAGGGCCACAGTAGACGATCTTGCAATGTTGCATGCACCAGGAGGACGTGCCCACATGGACGGGGAAATGTAGGAGCGCAAGACCGCTCAGGGTCTTGGCACATGCATGCCAAGTGTTATGTGTATCGGTCCTGCGGCTGCATGAGTCAGTTGCCTAGCCTCATTCGCTGCGTGATCACAGCCAGCCATGGACTGTACACTTGTGTCCGCCCTGTCCGGACCATTGGCCTACACTCACTTGGCCGCATATCTTCAAAGGCCAGCATCACGGTGTTGGTGGCATGCCGCTGGACATGCGCAGACAGGCATCTAAATGGTGTGCCATAGGAGTGCACGTGATACAACCACGCAGGGCACACAAATGTGGGGGCTCGTGGGAGGGTGGAGCAGCTTTGAGGCAATGTAACACACAGTGAGGCCGCACATGTGCCACGTGCTGGGCATATAATCCATGATTCCCAGGGTCGCAGACATCCCACCACACCCACGGCCAGCCTCTGTGCGTCTCCTGGATGCATGCAGATGGTGTAGTTACTGTGGGGATGAATGGTCCTTTGTCTGCACTATCTGGCGGTAGCATATCTGCAGCTCCTGGATTTGACTTGCATGTGCCCAGCACCCCCTGACAGATAGGATAGCATTTCCAGGCGACTCCCACACTACACACTGCCAGACGTGAGACCAACGTGTACACATCCCAGAAGCAGAAGTCCTTGATCATAGTTTGCGTGCGTGAATTGGCCTTCACTCGTACTCCCACCACACCCCAGGCCTGCACCCGTTGCACACAGACACTGCTCATTGCTCCGAGCTGTGGTGTTTCATCCACAGGACTGGCGCAGGTCCTCACAGTGCTGCTTCAAGCAGAGCCACTGACGCAATGGCAGACCATCCCGGACACATGCTCTACTCCAGTCACGTGGACCTGTACCGTGCACGTCTGCTGCATGTACTGGGGGCACAGCCATTGGCAGTGCTGCGGATCAGTTACAGGCTGAGCTTCCGCCTTGCCAACGTCACCTGCGTTCAGCCTGTGTTGCACTGTCGCTCGTGCATATTCGAGTGGTCCATGGATGTCTGCCTCTCCAACGTGACTGTAACTGACCTGGATTTCGACGTGTGTGTGCGCCCCCTGTTAGACCACGACCAGGAGTGTCACCGTGATGCCCGTTTATGGCATACCTGGATGTTTGGCATGCATGCTTGGGACTGGACCTGGGAGATTACAGGAGTTGTCGTGTGCAGTGACCACATTGAGCCGCTCCCTGATTGGGCTTTCGTGCATATTGGGGCTAGGGGTTGGAGTGAGCACATCTGTCCGGGACAGCTGATGGCTTACGTCGCAGACATGTCAGATGTGGTGGACAACGATCTCGCATTGGAAATCTTGGCCTACGCTGCTGCACTCGCGTTCATAGATGAGTGACAAGGTAACTGCAGCCAGGACTGCATGTGACCCATTGCACGTGTCCCGATGCCTGGTTGCATGTTCGGGATCTGGTCACATGTCCCTGGGAGACAGTGGACATGGCTGCATTGGCCTGGACTCCTGGTCCATGCGCGGACAACATACGCGGGTTGGCAATGACTTGTGTTGGTGATGGACTCCCCCGGGGTGGACATGGGCGCTTTCCAACGTTCCTCATTCAGACATGCTGCTGCATTGGTCTGCATGTCGTGGCACTTCCCTTGGCCGTACTGACACGCAATTGTTGATAAAGTTTCCGCATGTTCACTTGTCTCCAACTGTGTTGAGTGTTTATTTGTATGCCAATGTGTGTGTCACGGCCTATCTGGGTCCCTGCCTTACATGCATTGCTGCCCCATCAGGGCTGTGGGTTGGTACTTGTGCATTATCATGTCCCTGTTTCGTGCTTTGCCAGATGCGTATGGCCATTTCCCGGCCACAAGTGGGTGCACTTGTGTCCTGTGTTCGGTTTTGCTGATGTTGGTGTTTGTACCACATTGTGTTGGATGTTGGGGTGCTCTGCTTCCTATGTGTGTGTTCTGCATTGTGTGTGGGATGTCCCTTCGGCTCTGATTTGGCTCACCCTTCTCCCTATCAGGCAGTGTGGTTTTCACTTCTGTGCTTGTTCAGTGGTGTGATATTGCCGAGTTGTGTGACTTGTGCTCTTGGTTGGCGTTGTTCCTCTTGGGCATGGTTTGTCTGCAGTTGTGCTGTGCTTACTTGTGCATGTGTGCCATTGTGCCCATCTCCCCCCGTCCCCCCAGTCCCTGGTCGTTCCTCTCCCTGTTGCTGTTGTGTCTGTTGATTTTGTGCAGTTTCCGGTCCCCGACTCCTGCCACCATCTCCAGACTGATGTGGTGGAAACCATTTCCTCCATGTCATCCAGCTCCTGGTGTGGCACTGGACTCCCACCTCCGGTGTGCATTGCTGCCTTGTGGTTGTTGGCATGTTTGTGCTTGTTTGTGCGTTTCGCATCATTCCAGCTGTTCTGGTTTTCTGCCATTGTCCTCCTCTGCTCTCCGGCTGGATTCACCTTGTCCACGATGGCCTGCCATGTCTAATGTTTTGTTGCCAATGGTGCTTGTGGGGTTGTGTGCTAGCTCCGACTGCCTCCATTGTGCTTGGCTGTTTTCTGTTTGGTTTGTCTTTCTTTTCCCTGCTTTTGTTGTGCTTATTCCCGCATGCCGTATATGTGTTGCGGGTCTTGCGCTGCTTATCGCTGCTTTCCTCCTCGCGAATGGGCTCGTCGCATGTTTTTTGGTGTTGGGGTTTGTGTTTTTATCTCCGTCGAGGTGGTTGTATCGCGGACATTGGCCGCGGTTTCGGGAGACTATCACATGGTACCGCCGTCTTGTGAATTCCACGTTAACACAGGGTAGTTTTCCCGCGATAGGCTGCGATGCGTAAAGTTGCGTTAACATTTATTGGAGATGTTTAGCACACGTTCTTGTGAATATACCCCTCAGTTTATGCAACCCTTGTACCAACTGACCTAGAGGCCTAGATCTTGTTGCATTGCTGTATTTGGGAAGGGGGGGGCAAGTAGTCAGCACAGGACATGATCCAATTGTTGAAAATCTTGATGGCTTTGGGGAGGCTATTGCTGTTTTCGGGTAAGTGAGTGTTGAGAGCAGTGCTCCAGTGCTTGTCAGTGATGCTGTTCCAATGCTCTATTGGTGGTGCATGTGCATTGGACCAGGATGGTGACCTGGATGTTGTTGAATGTGGTAAAAATAGAATCCAGGTGGTGAAAAATAAATCTTCAACAGATCCTGGGTTGCATAGACCCATATCATTAATAAATATTGATGCTAAAATCTATTTCAAAATAATGGCCGTCTGGATAACATCAATTGCCAAGGTAATCTTACCCTGGCAGCATGGGAACAAAATATCATGTGCATCAAGCCATTATGTTAACTAATATTGCTGTAGAATATGGTACTGCTTGGAAACAATTCTGCTTGAAGCTTCACAGACATTCAATAGAGGGATATCTTTGGGTGGTCATGATGAGGATGGGCTTTGGTGAAGAGCTCATAAGTTCTGTACACGCTTTTATAAACCTAGAATCAAGATTATAATGATGGGTAAAACCTATACTAATCATCCGCGGCACCCACCAGTACTGTCCTTGCTCTCCTCTTATATTTGTGCTATATCTTGGAACATTTTTGCAGAAACCTTTAAGATCAGAAATTATTAAGCTAGTACTCTATACAGACTATTCAACTAAAGTCTTAACCTGTTCAGAATATTTTACTGTTTTTATGCAGTTTTAAGGAGGAGAAGCTGCTATCCAGACAATTGAATTTGAAGTGGCACATATCTGGATTTCATCTAAAACAGTAAAATACACAGATTGCTGCAAATAACTTTGTATCGCACTAGATCACCGAAAAGTGGAATCCATTATGTATTTAGAAGTTGTTTTGTCCGCTAACATTAGTAACTTGGTGATTCTTTATTATGAAAGATAAAGCCTAATTTAAAGAACTTGGATTCTGTACAGCTCAGCCTTATTGGTCAATTTAATATTGTTAAAATGTCACATTTTACATATTTAGAGAGGTAAACCATTGTTTTAATAAATATCTGGTTTACTTAAATTGATTCAGCAATTAGTAGTGGTGCAGCGCTCTGGGCCAACCCTCCTATCATTGGTTATCATGTGGATATTTTCTTCACCGCTGAGAGGTAAAGGGTGTTAGCATTGAATCAATCAATTTCAATTTGGGTACACAATAAGTACTAGGAATCAGTGACTTTAGTTAAGAAGGTTTATTACAAGTTAGCAGTCAGGTTAAGATAGACAAATCTCAGTACCATGCTGTAAAGATTTAGAATAACAACCAGAAAACACAACCTCCTGAATTGGTTTAGGCTTACCAATAGAAGGCAGATAAGAAATTCAGGGGCATATTGGCAAGGCGATTATCGCCACTTTAGCGGGACTTTTTCCCGCTAAAGCGGCGATAATATTATCGCCTTATCAACAAGCTGTCGCTAACTGCTGTTAGCGACAGCTTGTAGGCGATAGCGACCGGGTTGGGTGCCGCTTTGCATGCCAGCGATATTTATCGCTAATTGCATGCAAAGTAGGCGTTCCCCACCTAACAGCGACTGGGAACAGTCGCTGAGGTCGCTAACGCCTATCAGCGAGGCAGGGGCGGTGATTAGCGAACCAGCGCTAAACACGTTTAGCGCTGGTTTGCTAACACCTGGTCCCACCCTGACTTAGCCATGTAATCCAATGAGAGGTGGATTACATGGCTAAGTCCCCTCGCACTATCAGCAAGCAGAACTGGGGAACAGTGTGAATATCGCCTGTTTTCAGGCGATATTCACACTGTTCTCCAAGGTTTCTATCGCTTTGGAGATTAGCATTGCTGATTGCACGCTAACTCCGCGATAGAAACCGGCGATGCCTGGCGATAATTATCCAAGCGCTAATTGCGCTTTGCGATAATTATCGCCAGGCATTGCTAATATGCCCCTCAGTTACTGTAATACAAAATAGTCTAAAATCTTCTAAATGAAGTCCAGGCTAAGGAGAATAGTTCAATAACCTACAGGATCTCAGGGAAATGCAGAAAAATTAGGAAAATGCCGGGAAAATACGGGAATGTGTCAGCATTTCAGAAGCTCAGTCAAGTCTTCTTGAAGCACAGAAATACGTATCAGCCTAAGCCACACTTAGCAAAGAATCAAAGGGAAAGCATAGAGGTCTAAACCTCTCTGGGCCTGATTCACAGAACTAACTTACGTCAAAAACGTAAAGTTAGTACTTTTTGGTATTCACAGAATACACTTACTCATTTTGGTATTCACAGAAGGCACTTACTCATTTCGGTATTCACGGAAGTTAGTAGGATTTTTCTCAGTTTAGGAGTAGTAAAGTTAGGACTCCTAACTTTACTACTCCTAAACTGAGAAAAATCCTAACGTTAAGACTTTCGGTATTCACAGAAGGCATTTAGGAGTCCTAAAGTTAGTACTACTAACTTTTGTGAATACCGAAATGAGTAAGTGCCTTCTGTGAATACCAAAATGAGTAAGTGTATTCTGTGAATACCAAAAAGTACTAACTTTACGTTTTTGACGTAAGTTAGTTCTGTGAATCAGGCCCGAAAAGTCCAAAGAAAAGAGGCCTAAACGCAGGCAGTGTGAACACTAGCTATTTCCACCAAATCTCCAGAGTACCACCCCTCTGTTCCCATCATCAGGGGCACCATTGTCCTTCCCATTCTCACTTATAAGCTGCAAATATCCCAGGCCGAACATGCGAGCGGTACTGTTCTTTGTCACCTATGATTATTTGCAACAGAGCTGAATGGCCGATTTCAGTTAATACACTAGCTCTCCATGTTCCTTGTCAAGTTCTTCTCAGCCTCTCTCTCTATGACTAGTACAGTGTTGTATCTAGTCTCAAACTAACAAACCATGTGAACGTACTTGCAAGGAAAAAGACATGCAAGCAGAAAATGGAAAACACTATTTCTTGCAAGAGGAAATATAGGCCTAGTCAGGACAACTTAAAGTTTTAAGTCAGTAGTGCACATTTAATATGCATGCCCATTTTCAAACACAGATACATGTAAAATGTCAGTACAATAGAGTCATATCACATGTGGCATACAGTGAAATCTTGAATACATATGTATCAGTATGATTTTATGGCTTTATTCAATCACCAGCTACACACTTGGGATCAGATGGGATCTGTCAGAGCCAGGAAGTACTGATCCCTAGAAGAACTACAATTCACAATAAAGTACGACTGGCTAAGTCTCAGTGAGACGAAAAAAGGAAAGATACTGAAGGGCGAGTGTTCTGTGGAGACCTGTAAGGGGGAGATATCCCTCAGCACAAGAACCCTCACTCACCATAAGGTGACATGCTTCATCATTTGGTTTCCCTCCTCACACTGAGGTGTGGGCTACGACTCCCCTAGG
The DNA here is from genome assembly GCA_963921515.1 of Calotriton arnoldi. Taxonomy (NCBI): domain Eukaryota; kingdom Metazoa; phylum Chordata; class Amphibia; order Caudata; family Salamandridae; genus Calotriton; species Calotriton arnoldi. The sequence continues at coordinate 745,903 of CAWUFW010009252.1, read as the reverse complement.
GGAGGAGTTGAGGTGTTTTCTCCGAGGATGAGCGTGAAAAGAGGGTGAGTGAGGGGCAGAGTGCATGAAAGTGTGAAAGGTGTGATATAAAAATGTCTGCCTCAGGCCACTGAAAATGTATTAAGTGGTCACAGCGACATGGTTAAAATGCAAGACAGGTAGGGATTCAACAGATGTACCCTAGTACATTAGGTCAACATTATTCTGCCACCAGACATTCGTCAGGACCAAAATATACAGGCCACCACTGGAACTGTGTGGCCCGATGTTCAACGTCCCTCTTCTTTTCAGCGGGAAATGTGAAACTGTTGAGAGAAGGTCATGTTAATGTTATCAGACCTCTTTAACATCATTACAGACCATAAAACAACCGTGCTTCATATATACATGTGTATAGGTGCTTACCTATTGTGCAAAAAAGTCATGTGCACTCTCCATGCTCTTGGACCATCTCGTGATGCCCAGCTGTAAGTGCACACAACGTACATTTAATAAAAATCAGGTGTATATATCTACCTTTATATACAACAGACATGGCAAATAGTGCAGTCCTTATCAAGGGATCAGTCAAGAAGTCTCAACACGGCCATGAGGTTAAGTTAGACTATGCAGATACAATAGCGTGGACGCGCTCATTACAAAGCCCCATTCTGTAAGTCCTCCGTATAGCATACAAGATCCCCAGTGTCCCAGAAAACGAGCCACAAGTCAATCAGCCCTTAAGGGGCTCACCTCATGGAATCTCACGGCCCAGCCAGAGAGAGAGGTGTGTGGGTGTGCCTCAACACCCTTCTCTGGTTAAAGGACCTGGGACCAATATAGGTAGCCCCAGTTCTGGTGTCGCATATCAAGAAAACCCCCCTGGTAGGAGGGACTAAATTGCTCTGTGTCTACACAGAACCAGTGGAGCCACGCTGTCACCGGGTGGGGAATAACACCCTGTGTGGCGAACCCACATTACGGGACCCAGAAGAACAAAAGTGTCAACCCTATGCAGGACTTAAACAAGATGCAAGGAGGGAAATACCCTCAATGCGCAACAAGCATCGAGGACCCTGACTACGGTCCTGCTCTGACTGCAATCAGCTATCATATGCGGTGCATGCTATAAGGGTTGAGAAACACTGTCTCACCCCTTAGGAGCTGGGAAATGATGAGAAAGTGATTGTGAAGCCAGCCGACAAAGGAGGCGCCATCGTCATTATGGACCGGAAACAATATCACAAGGAGTGTACTGCAGGGGGTGATCATTCCTTTGTGTGGGGACAGGACACATCTCTTTCAGGTGTAAGTGTCAGTTACTTCCTCCCCTCCTGCTTAGGATGGCCCATCTGCATGCAGAGGACCACTCAGGCACACCTACATTTCCTTTGTGTGTGACTGCATAGAGGGAATGCAGGAAGACAGCTGTCACCAACCACAGAAGTGTATTCCAGAGATAGGCAGAAGGTACCAAATAGCTTAAGTAAATAAATTCTAACTTCCTAAAAGTGTAATTTACTAAAATGGAATTCAAAATACAACTTCACCTTAAGGTGTGATTTAAAATTTGGAGTTCATTGACACTAAACTTGAAAAGTCCATCTCTTCACAATTGGGAGTTACACTTAAAAGATGTAATAAGGTTATCCCAATGTTATCCTATAGGAAAGATGGGTCTGGGCCATGGTTAAAGGGCTACTTATGGGGGTGGCACTACCAGTGCTGCATGCCCACTAGTAGCATTTAATGTACAGTCCCTGGGAACATGTAGTGCACTTTACTAGGAACTTCTAAGTAAATCAACTATGCCAATTGAGGATAAGCCAATGTTACCATGTTTAGGGGAAGGAGCACAATCACTTTCAGCATTGGTCTGCAGTGGTAAAGTGTGCAGAGTCATAAAACCAGTAAAAATTAGTTAAGAAAAATGGAGTGAGGCAATCAAAACATTGGGGGACATTCACGCTAAGACTTTCCGGTCTAACAAGTCAAAGTCAGATTTTCATATAGCTGGGCCAAAACTGAGGTGATATGGTGTGCCAAATAATGTTGGACTGAGATGCAGCCCATGTAATTACAGGTGGCTGAGATTAATTCAAGCATTCCAGCCATCACTTTTTTGATTATTTTAATAAAGAAGACAGCACTGCTCATCTCAAGACCCTTAGAGTGACAGCCAGACAACCAATGCTAGGGTCTCATGATAACATTCAAACACACACTCTGCTAGTCCACAGGTGTGCCACTTGACCATCTGCTTCCGCTGTAAATCTCAAATCATCTTTATTCGGTTTCAAGTATTAAAACCATAAACGCACACATTAAAATATAATAAAACATAGTGAACATACCTCATTGATACATACCAAGTTGGATAATAACCTGAACTTAGGTTAAATCAGAAGTACAAATACTGCAATATCCCACAAACAGTACCAGATACAAAGAATCTCTCTAATTAACACAATAAGTCACACCTCACAAAAACATTTGATAATCGGCTATGTGAGCAAAGCGACACAAGGTGCGTAATGCCATAAATAACGTGTAGAAAACCCGGTGATCAATCACAACTAGACCAGAGCCTGTATGCAGATTAAAAAAAATTAAGGCCATAAGAAACAGTGCTGCCTGTAAGCATTTGTAAAAAAAAATAAAAGCGGGCCGCACTTGCCTAAAATTGGCCTTTTACAGAACCAGGACTAAAAAGGACTTTCTGGGCGTGTCATAAAAAGTACAAAACACCATAAAATGAACCATGTCCTGTGGAGATTTTCCATTGCAGCCACAGGGCAACAGGCTAAGGGGCAGATGTACGACCGTTATTTGCGGTCGCAAATGGGAATTCGGCCTGGTTGCGACCGCAAAATTGGTCAGCCCCATGTACAAACCATATTTTGCGAGTCCCTAACCTATTAGCGACTCGCAAAATATGGTTTGCGACTCGCTATTAGGAAGGGGCATGCCTAGGGCATCCCTTCCTAATAGCGAGTCTGACTGCAATGTACTATTGTTTTGCGACCGCATTTGCATTCGCAAAATACTCGCAGTTTACCACCTACTTCAAGTAGGTGGTAAACCATTTGCAAACGGAAGGGCTCCCCTTTCCCTTCGTGAATGGGTGCTCAAATATTTTTTTAAAGCAGGCAGTGGTCCCACGGACCACTGCCTACCCTTGAAAAATTAAACTGAAAAGTTTCATGTTTCTTTTTTAAATGCATCGCGTTTTCCTTTATTGAAAAAGCAGTCACAGACATGGTGGTCTGATGACCCCAGCAGTACACCATCCCTGTGAGTGCTAGCCATTCCCAATGGGGTCGCAAATTATGCTTGCCTCATGAATATTGATGAGGCATGCAATTTGCGACCCCATTGGGAATTGCAAACAGTGTCTGAGACACTGTTGTACATTGCATTTTGCGAGTCGCAAATTGCGAGTCGGAAAGCGACGCAATTTGCGAGTCACAAAATTCAAGCGTCGTACATCTGGCCCTTTGACTCTTACTCATACCCCTTGGATGGGCTAGAAGGAGGTGGAAGAGATTGAACCTGAACCTGGTCAAAAGGAATCGGTCATATGAGTTTACGAACCCCAGTAAGTACGGCTCCACAGTCATGGTGGTTCTGAACATGATGAAGCGACGTAAACTGGGCTTGAGGAGCTCCTTCCCTTCCCTTCCCTGGCCATGGTCTGCTGCACAAAAAAGCTGCCTTTATATGATACAGGTTCTTCTTATTAATCAGGTCAGGGTTAGTGAAAAGTTCTCCTCTCCCCAGGCTCCTCAAACTCTCCTTAATGTATTTGATCCACGGCACTCAAGAAGCATTTTCTTTTAAAATCAATTTATTTATCGATGTCCCCTTGTTTGCCCAGATTTTTAAACAGAGTGACACAGGCCAAATCAGTAATGTAGGCCAGACCAAGCTCCTCATGTACAGAGAAAGAGGGGTACCCTGAGGGACAGATAAATGTCATCTCAAAAATGTATTTTCCACTATCTGCAGGTCATCTGAGGTAGTATATCCCCAAATTTCACTACCATATAGCGTTTTTGAGATACACTTGGCCCTATAAATCTTTAATATTGCCCCAACTGGTCTTTTTCCCAATCTAGAGGCAAAGTAAAAAATTGTTGCAGTCTCCCGGGTAAAATGATTTTTCTTACAAGTTAGTTGGGGGCCCCATTTCATTTTATCATCTAGCAGTACCCCCAGATATGAGAAAACACTTGTCCTTGGGACCGGGGTGGGCTCTACCTTGAAAGTATAAGGCCTACTTGTGCGAGCACCTGCTTGCATAATGTAGGACTTTAAATTGTTAACCATCAGGTCCTGATCCCCCATGAATTGAACAGAGGAATTTAAAAGCGCTTGCAAACCCCGCTCTGTCCTGGCCATCAAAACTGCATTATCAACATACAGCAGAACTGGGAGGCCACGCCGCCCCACCTGGGGATAATCCGCCTTGCTCTCCAGAAGGGTTTTCTCTAGCTTATTAATTTAAATGCTGAATAAAAAAGGAGCCAGGATGCAGCCCTGCCGGACCCCTAGCTGGATGTGGAACTGGTGTGAAACCCTCAGGTCACCCGAGTATCGCACCACCGCTTTTGTATCTCGGTGGAGATCTTGTAGAAAGAGAACTATATCCCTATCCACTCCCAGGGAGAGCTAGGTCTGCCACAACTTGCTTCTGATCAGACAGTCGAACGAGGAAGAAAGGTCCATAAAGGCCAAAAAGATGGTATCAGAGCGGGCGACTGTGTACTTATTCATGATCATATATACATTTAAAGATTGATCTATCGTGGACCGGCCGGGGCAGAAGCCATATTGAACGTCTAACAGGATGTTGTTCTCGAGAGCCCAGTGGATAACCTATCTAGTAAGATCCTTACGACCACTTTGACCACAGAGTCCAGGAGGGAGATAGGCCTGTAACAATGAGTGCTATCTCTATTCCCTTTTTTAAAAACCGGGACTATGATGGAGATGGCCCATGATGCCGGCGGACCGTACCTGACCACTGCATTGATAACGGAGGTGAGCAAGCAAAGTCACAAAAAGAGCAGTCATGTTGTAGAGCCTGCTGTATCGGTCATGCTATGTGTGTGAGCAATGGGCAAGGAAAGAAAAGTACCAGCAGCAGCTAGAATAGTATGCAGTGTGGACTCACCAAAGTGTGGGACTGTAGGAACCAGAATGAAAATGTTTGAGTTGGGTGCACAATCAGCCCTGGAACTGAGAACAGCAAGGTCTGAATTCTGAGCTGAAACAATTCAGTGTCTGTGCATGTGTATGCATGTGTTCATATTTATATGTGAGTCTGTGTGTGTGTGTGTTTGCTATTTTTTCCTTCCAAAATAAACAAGATTCATCCATGGATGCAATGCCTGTTGTTAAGGACCGCCAAGAGTATCTGCTGCCCCATCATTAGGGGTTAATTTCAGGCATAATTGTATGAGTTCATGGAACATTGATGTCATCCTTGAACAGTTTTGGTGTAATTGTGCCATACTGATGGGCATCATTGTCATATTAAGAGCATTAACGGTCTAATTATAGCCATGCCTGACAAAATGGTAGCCACCCTTTGCATAATAATTGCTATGACTGACATAAAGGGGGCATCCGGGCCATTATGTTGTGCTGCCTTGGCCCACTCGTGGCCATGGTATATTGTGTGCAGTACTGCCATTTTACAGACATCTATGGTGTTATGGTGAGCATCCATGGCCTATGACTGTAATACTTGGGTGCTTGAAGCCGAATCTGTCCATGTGAGACATTTGTATATGTGAGTACTTGATGAAGATTACAAGACAATGTTTGGGGACTGTGTACTTACTAAAAATGTAAACTGATATTTTAAAGGAAATAGTTATATTGTTTTCAGAAAAACTTTTCATCTGAAAAAATTGCCAAAAGTTGAAAGTGGTATTTGATAAAAAAAATATGCTCATTTTCAGAAACTGACACTCTGATTAAGACAAAATTTAGCATTTCCAAAAACATGTTAATAGTTGTTGCACTTGAAATGCTTTGGTGGTCATCACTGATAATACTTTTTAGCGGGTTCACTAGTGTAATAATGTTAACAAATTTGGTCACTATTTTACAGTGATAAAATTTGCTTATTAGCTCAGGAGAATTTTCTTTAAGCAGAAATAGCTCTCACCATAGAAAAGGGCGAAGACCCTGAGTCTAGAAACATGGTACCATATGCAATATTTAGATTATTATTTGGTTCCATTCACAAATCCAAGACCAACTTCGATATGGGCACAAACTTGCTGTGCTATATCAGTGTTATGAATTTTACATATAGTGTTACCACTTGAGCTGCCTCATTGTGCCTACTTCTCTGATCTATTCGGAGAAAGGGAATGCCCCTCTACAGTAATGGGAAGAAGACAATTGGTCATGTGTAGGTCTTATGACATGTATTGTGGGTATACCAGCCTCTATCACAAAGGCTTCTATTATGAATTGATAAGTAAACACTATGGCCAATTGGGTGGTGAACTAATGAAGCTATGTTGCTATGTTGTTTGGATTCCTGACATTGCTGCACCACAGCGCCCATAATGCACAGGGCCCCAGGAGGCAGTCTGCTGAGTGGGCTCACCTGTCTTTGATCTGCTGCAAGTGCTACAAAGTGCGTCTTCCGGTCCTGCAGTGTGGAATGACCACAGGACGCATGCGTGCTGTGGGGAAGACCATGTCAAAAGTTGGCTGGACTACGCCCGTCCGCAGCCGGATAAGGCTGAGCTGGGCCTGCTCTCTTTCACTCTTGAGTCACCACTTGTTGTCCTCCTGGTAAGTACCACCCGCTAACTTTATGGTTAAATGTAAGGCTGGTGAGGCACTAGTGGGTGTGGCTGATATTCTTTGTTTGACCAGAACTATTGATAGTATGTTGGAAAGAGCCATGGGGATAATTTGGAAGTAGGTTATGCTGACAGAGCACAGACTGTCATTAGTCTGTGGCCCCGATGGAAGGGTTTGCTTGGATAATCCTTCTCCGAGCAATGTTGTAACGAGTCCTGGCATTATAGGGCCTTCTGATCATCTACAGATTTCTCCTGCTCATCAGGACTTGGTTAACAATGGAACCGAAGGGTTACCAGTCTCTCAGAGCCCCGCCAGTGTTCTATCAGAACCTGACACAGTGTTATTAGGAAAAAGGTTGTTGCAAAGCCACTGGTGGGGGCCAAAAGACCTAATGTCGCATCACAGGGCCAACTTTCCTCATGGTGTCTTAACCAGTCACATACCCAGTCGACACAGACATTGATCTGCTTTAATACATTTTCACCTAACTATAATACCCTGTGTAAAAGATTATGTGCCCTTCTAGAGGATAAACTGAAACCAATTAAGGCCCAATCAAGCCACATTGAAAGTACCATGAATGATATTATCAATAAACTAACCACATTTAGAATGCCCGGCCTGCATCAATACAGTCAATTAATCCAATGGTCTTTTCAAGTCAACCTCCTGCAAGTAGAAGTACCACAGTAATTGAAGGCTTCCAGGAGAAGTCAAAGGACAGTAATAGACAGGGCCCACTCTGGGTATTGCCTAACCCTTCATGTGAGGGTCTCACGGACTCGCGTAAACCTGACACATCGGGGAATTCTACCACTGCTCATATCCAATCTGGTACCCATTTAATTGCTAACAAAGCCCGATTGGATTTGTCCTCCTGCATCCTGCCCTTATGTTCTGGTACCGGCAGGAGTTCCTCCCCTTAAGGAATCCCAAACAGAATTATAGCTAGAGCTACGGAATAAGAGCGCTGATTGACTTATCGAGTACAAATGTTTTAACAGTTTGAATCTTAATGAGATAGTAATAATGTGCAGGGTGGAGTGGGTGGGCTGCTCCAGGAAGGCTATAGATGGGGACTGCATTGTTTTGACATTTCGCAGACCCCATATTGTGAGAAACTTATTGGGACTCCAGGAGGTAACTGGTAACATTGACATCAACATTTGTTCACTCCCATTGGGCTCTTTTTGCAAACCTAATGTGTTGGAGGCCCCATGAAGATCTCTAAATCCCAACATTCCCATCTCTCAGTTTGCATTTAACAACAGGTTTTCCCCTTTAAGTGACTTCGAGGGGTTAGATTGACTTGGTCACATACCTGTAGACAGTGATGCAGCTATATTCCCCCTCCCTGCGAAACTGCCACAATGTGTCACAGTGATATCCTCCGGTAATACTGTATGCTCTGGAAATTTGGTCTTGAGAATCTTGAGCTGGAACGTGGCTGTTCCTTCATTATAAAAATATAATACCCGAATGGTTAACTTTATAAGGCAGTATGACGTTCTTATGTTTCAGGAAACCTGGATAACACAGGAACTACTAATTGATAGGTTCAAATGCCTTTGCACCCCGTAAAGCCATTCCAGTCTGGGAGTGCCTCGAGTGGTTGGGCTATTCGGGTGAATCTCTCTGCCGGAGGTAGTACCAAGTCAATTGTAACTAGCAATGATAATTTCCAGGATGTGAGATTCAAGAGAGATACGATTTTGTATCTTATCAAGTTTTATAATAATGATTTTAACTATGTTTAGAATTACAATTTTTCGATTTTATTTGATTATATCTATTCTTTGCAGAATGAGGTTGCCGCTAAAGGCTTACTGGCAGGGGTCTGTTTGGCTGGAGAGTTTATTGTCAAGCTTACTACTGATGCCAATTCTTTGCTCACTTCCATTTTAGATGTAGGAAGCATCCCAATTAAACCCATGATTGTTACTGATACTAGAGGTTCGGAGTTGTTGAGTCATTTGGCCTCCCAATACCTATTTAATGTAATGGATGTTGTTGGTGGTGCGGATCCTACAATTCCTACTTATAGGGGCAGAGGCTGTTCTTCCACAATAGATTATTGTTTTCTTTACAATTTGACTGACTTAGTATTACAAGGGAACGTACTTCCTTCCACTTACGAGGACCATAACCCCATTGAGGTGATAAGTGCCTTGCCCCCTAAACCTAAATTTAGAGTGGAGTGTGGAGCCAGCAAATTGCAAGTAACTACTGATGGCTTACGGCGACAATGTGGAGAGCTGTTGAGCTTGCCCAACTTTTCCATATTGTGATTATTGAGAATCCAAATTTGGTTGAGATCTGTTTAGCAGACAATAAGTCAGACCATCAAGTGGTCCGGGCTTTCGCCCTGCTTTGTTTGAATATTAGGAACAAATTATTATGCACAACAAGTACACCAGTTACTAAGCCTAAGTGGTTTAATCATGAATGCTCGGAAGCAAACCTCCAGTTGTGTAAGACGCTCACAGCTACACCCAGGGATCCATCGGAAGTGGCAACCTGTTGTAAAGAGTATAAAGAGGTTACCTCTAGGAGGAAGAGGGAAGTGCTGCAACATCAATTGGATTTCCTAGTGCTGTCAGCAGCAACGAGGAATGTCAAATCATTTTAAAGGGCAGTATCTGTCATGAAGTACCTGAGTCATTCAGCGACCCATATAGATTGGCATATTGCCCATTTTACCAAAATGTATGCTGCCACTGAAGCCCCGAGCACCCCTATTACAGAGAATAACCTTGGGGAATTACAAGTACCCTTCAGTGAGGTGGAAGACGCCATCTGCCAGAGTATGGATGGCTTCCCAATTTCTCTTAAAAAGCATAGTCCTGAGTTCTGTGCACCTTGATTGGTGAATGTTTTTAAAGGCCTGACCCATTCCCCACTAGCCACCTCTTGGACCACCTCCATTAAGTGCCAATCTTTGAAAAGGGGGATCGCTCACAGCCTAGCTGTTATAGACCCATCTCGCTAATTGACACCACTGTAAAGATTCTTGAGAGGGTCCTCTACAATAGAATAAGAGAGTGGTTATTGGAGAAGTCTATCCTGTACCTGTGCCAATATGGCTTTAGGAACCAAGTTGGAACGATTGAACAATGCTTACATTTGTCTCTTAGCATCAGAAAATACTCCATTGCAAAACAATCTCCCCTATAGCTGGCCTGTATGAATCTGACCTCAGCATTTGATTGTGTTAATTGCTCAAAGCTGTGGTCAAATCTTCTCTTACAGGTGATGGATGAAGTACTAGTGTACTTTCTTGCGTATTTGCAAATGGATATGAGGGCCAGGGTCAGAATATCCACAGATGAGGAGGGCACTTCAAACATGGATGTTTTTCTTGGAGTTAGACAAGGATGTATCTTAGCGCCGTTTCTATTTATTTTATAGTTTAACAATCTCCATCCTTTTTTAATGAACATCACATAAAATGTCCCATAAAGCAAAGGCTCCACACTACCCTATCTCCTGTACATGGATGATGCTGTCCTGATGGCGTGTACACCTAGAGCCCTGCGCCTTTAAAATTCATTGAGTTGTAGATTTTGTGGCCACACTTGACCTACAGATACATTTTACAAAATCTTATATCATGTCATGGCCTGCGATCCCAAGAAATGTCATTTTTACACCTTTTTAATAGTACTCTAAATTGCACTAGCACTAATTCATACTTGGGTATAATATTTGCTGCTACGGGTTCTTGGGTACCACACATTACACACTATAGGACAATATTCACAAAGGTGATTGGGACTCTTCATAGCTTACCTCAGCCTACAGGAGGCAACGCTCAACCACCCCTACTGCAAATCTATAAAACACAATGGGGCAGATTTACAAGCCCCTTTTGCAATTTTGCGTCACTTTTCCCATGTTAAAAGTGACGCAAAAGTGGCGCAAGGGGCTTGTAAATCAGCCCCAATGTATACCCATTGTAGCATAAGGGGCCGGAGTTTGGGGGTAGCCACTAATGTAATATCATCCAGACCAAAGAGAATACGTTTGTCAGAAGGGTTTTAATGGAAACTATTTTGTCTTCTCACTTAATCTGTCATAGAGAAGTGGGCATCCGGTATTCCTTATATAGAAGACTATATTAGAGTCTGGCCACTCATATTATAGCTGGAAATAAAAAGGAGGCGAGTCTCACTAGAAATATTATTAAGGACTGCTTCAGCAGCGACAAAGGCTCTGAGATCCCTTGGCTTGCCAGTGTGGAATCTAGCCAGCGCTTAGTTAACCTCCAGCCGGTTTTTAAGGACCCAGAGATTCAGAATGTTAACAAAAAAACTGTTACGCCAGGCCCTGTATGATCTAGCTAACACCGAAAGAACACTCATAGGGGGCATATTATCAATTATTAATTTTTAACGCCGGTTTAACGGCAGAAAACTGCCGCTAAAGCGGCCATAATGGGCTTGATAATATGCCCTGGAGAATTCCAATAGAAGCCCATGTTCACACCAGAACATGGACTTCTATTGGAATTCTCAAGGGCATATTATCAAGCCCCTTATCGCCGCTTTAGCGCCAGTTTTCTGCCGCTAAACCGGCGATAATTTTTAACGCCGTTCTTGATAATATGCCCCATAGAGAGGTGGAAGATGAGTGCGGCCCCTGTGATGGGAAGTCTGGTCAACCGATGCTGCATTTCAAATTTTTTGTGTGGATATTACGCTCAATATATTTCCTGTTTCCCCTTATAAAAAGTGACATATTAGTAATCCCAGAGAAGCCCTAAATGTACTCTTTCAATTTATGGATGATGAAGTGGTAATTCATCTAGGTGCATTTCTGAGAGTAGTGGTACGAGCTTGTGGTTCTATGAATACTGAGTAGACGTTCTAAAATGTCCGATGTATTGCTTGTCTTTTATTTGAAGGAAGATTGAAATTCAGTCGATCATTTTTATTAACTGTTTTATTATGTATGTATTTTAAAATGTATTTTATTATCTGTATTCTTGCACTATTTTGGATACATTTGGTATTTGAATAAAGTTTTTGAACCCAAACCTGAACCAAATGAAGCTATAACAGGGCTCATACAGGAGGTGGCAGCAATCCTGTAAGTGTATACTGACAGTTCATATCATGACATATTTTGTAGGGTATAACTTACCTCACTCAGGGGCATATTAGCAAGACCCATATTAAAATTATCGCCGCTTTAGCGGCAGGAAACTGCCGCTAAAACAGCGATAATGGGCTTGCTAATATGCGTTATGGAATTCAATAGAAGCCCAGGTTAGATGTCCTGCACATCTAACCTGGGCTTCTATTGAATTCCATAACGCATATTAGCAAGCCCATTATCGCCGCTTTAGCGGCAGTTTCCTGCCGCTAAAACGGCGATAATTTTAACGTGGGTCTTGCTAATATGCCCCTCTGTGTGTTATTCTTAAGTAACCTTCCGTCAAAGTGCAACAAAGGTTGTATCCTTTATAGTCCATTTATTTTATTTATTTAGGTGTTTTGAATAAAAGAATCTTGTGACCAAAAGCATATTCATAGTGCTAGTTTGTTTACGGAAATTCAGCCCACCAGTTTTGTTTTTTCACATTTAAGTTTGAAGTTGTATGTACACCAGGCAAAGGGGCATATTTATTACCTCATTCATAAATGCGGTCAGACAGCGCATGTGGTGGTGCCGCCCTTGTACGAGAAGGAAAGCCTTTATGAAGAGACTCGTCTTTAGATCGATTTTGAGTGCTGTCATGTTTGGATGGTTTTTCTCACGTTAAAACGTGAGTTTCAGATTGGTGCCCCAATGGCCAGAATCATTTTGCATCCCTGTGTTCTGATTTATGTTATATGTTCTAACATGAATATCATATAGGGCCAGATGCATCATGCATTTTGATCCTCGCCGTTTGCGATCGCAAAAAATGCATTTCTGATGCAGCAAACCCAATTTTGCGATTTGCTATTTGGAAGAGGCGTGTTTAGGGCATACCTTCCAATAGCGAATCCTAACGGTATGCATGAATGTTTTGTGACCGTGAATGCGGTCGCAAAACATTTGCATATTACCACCTACTTCAAGTAGGTGGTAACCCATTCGCAAATGGGAAGGGGTCGACCCCTTCCCCTTTGTGAATGGTTGTAAAATCAGTTTTTTAAGAGCAGGCAGTGGTCCTAAGGACCACTGCCTGCACTTAAAAAATGAAAAGAAAACTTTTCATTTTTGTTCTTGAAACACATCCCGTTTTCCTTTAAGGAGGACAGGCTGCATTTCAAAAAAAAGAATTGCTTTATTTAAAAGCACTCACAGACATGGTGGTCTGCTGAGCCCAGCAGGACAATATCCCTGTGATTTTTGCGATTCCTAGGGGGTCGTAAATTGCGACCTACCTCATTAATATTCATGAGGTAGGTCATTTGCGATCCCCTAGGAATCGCTAAAAGGGTTAAACACACTTTCATGCATTCTGTTTTGCGATTTCCTAATTGCAAATCGCAAAGATTTGCAATTAGGAAATCGCAAAACAGGGCCTTCATACATCTGGCCCATAGCTCCTTATTTACATTTGCTTGTGTCAATGTCCAAATGTTTGAAGTCTTCTACTTGCAATGTCATTGTTGATCTTGTAGGGTGGACCCTAGTAGGCGTTGACATTGTAAATTTTAAATTGATGAATAGAAATTCAAGAACGAAAAGTTACAAGTGAACCACCTAATGACCCTAAAATGTATCCCCCGTGTTTGGAATAATGAACAACCTGAGGGCTGGTTAAAGAGGAAGGATTTTCTGTACAAGCCTCATTATGTTTCTTTGCCTGCCATACTTGTAGCAGGATTGTCCATTACAAGCTAACAGGGTGTTGTTGAGTAAATGTGACATTCTCAAGACAACACATTGTGATGTATCCCCTTTGTCCATTGAGATTCTAATGACCCTTCTAAATATATGTTTACAACTACCTAAATTCCCAAATCTCATTAAACTATGCTCTAAATTTTTGATGATGCACATCTCAAAATTGGGCACTCTTAGAAGCCTTTGTTATTTTCTACTCATGCTTCAAGATTAAAGGCTCCACAAAAAGCAGCCAACAAAAAGGTTGGTAATCAAACCGAAATAAAAAGGAAAGATGATGCTAGAGCATGCATTTTCTATTTACTTTGAAACCCTTTCTACAAAGAAAAAAGTGGCTAATATTCATTTTCTGGCAGCAAAATGTATTCACTTAGTCCCCACTATTACAAAGCTTTCTAAAACAGAAATAGATGAGGGCAGAGCATTCCATGTGCACAGCTGCATTTTGGTAAAGAAGGAAAAACATTACCCTTCAGCTTTTTATCTCCTTTGTTACCAGAGGAGAGTGGATGCAGAACAGTTACCCTTGACCCACTTTGAAAATGAATGATTCTTTGAAGCGTATCCCTTTGCTTTATAGAGATAAAATCCCTTTAATCACAAAGGACATTATTTCATAATACAGCGGCAGGTAATGTGTACTTTATAAACTATCAGAACTCTCACTGAATGATATTAGGTTTTATAGATATTTATTGAATGAGATTTCTTGGATTTTCAAGTGTTCAAGGCTGAATTTAAGTCTACATTTGTACCAAGTTTAATTTGACAGCTCAAAAAGAAAAATGTGAAAACTAAATACATGCAATGTAGTCATTAATGTTGGGTCACCGATTCGAGTAGCTATACCCAGTTAAACTTAATTAACTCACAGCAATTAAGGAAGGCGTCTTTCTTTCTGAGAAACCGAGTACAAATGGGTTTTGCGTCTTTTTTGGCATTTAAACTCATTGCAAGAAGAATGCAGGTAGCTCTCACTCCTTTGTTTTGCTTCAGCAGCAACCACTATGTTGCATATCAGAATATTGTTTAACATAAATATCGTATCTTTAACTTAGTTTGCAAAAACAAATTCCCATTTGTGTAGATTTTCTCTTGTTAATTCCAATAGGACAATAATTTGTTCAAACTATATTTAGGGCGAAATATTTATGTGACATGATATTCGGACAAATATATTCGGTGCAATATCGCTCGATCGAGCTAAAGGTATCTGTCCTTACCTGCTGTAGGAGTAATGGCATGTACAAAATTAAGGGCAAACAGCATTTGCACTATTTGGCAGGTTGCAAAAAGTGGCTACAAATTGTACACAACTATTTGCAACCTATATACTAATATGTCACATTGCAAAGCCTCCAGTCTCTTGGCAGCGGATAACGACTTACCTAAGGACAGTGCTTAATTTGTAAAAAATATAAGTGCCAGGGCTCTCGTCAGGAGGCCACTGCAGCTTGCACCACACATTGCCCCTGCCTTGCTGCCAATGATAGTAACAACACAACTACAAACCATCACACTCCTACAAGTGTGACATTTCAGACTATTTTAGGCCCCAAAGCTATGAGAATGGCTTGGCAGCAGGAAATATCTTTATTTTTTTTTTTTTAATCAGTTTACTAATGATGAGGCAGGGGTATTGATCCTCTTGATAACCCTGACTGGTCTTCTGTAGGATTTAAGGCTGTATTGATATATGCTCCTATAATCAGAATGCTCTCTTTATTGATTGCGATTAGCTGGAATGGTTTCTTGAAAAAAGGCTCTTTATTCGAATTTGGGTCACAGATACAAACCAAAGATGCTAGATTACCCACTAAATCTCAATTTGAGATCAAAATTACCCTAGTCATATCTGTGTGTTGATTTTATTGTAAATGTTGCTCATTTTTATGAGGAAAATTACCACTCCTTTACTCTTTGTGGGAACATTTGAGTAAAATTGTGACAAGTAAAAGGTTGAATGTAAACGGCGTATTTCCTTCATTAGTAAATGTGTCTCTTGCTGTAAGGCTATAGCATTTTCTTTTGAACCAAGCAATTTCAAGAGTGTTTAACAAGTTATGCATCTAGGATATCATCTCATTTTCAAATCTTACTAACAGCTTTTACCAATGTAATACCAACAAGTGCTCAAGTCTCATTGTGTGACTTAGTTTTGTTCTTCTTGAAAAGTTTGTCTCTGCACTTGACTAATAATATTGGGAAAATGAGGATAACGGTTTTAACAACTTGAGGAAAAGGTAGGTATAAGACATATAAGTAAATAAACTTAAACATCTTGGCTACAGATGGTACGAGGAACAGCTACCAGAAAGCTATTCTCTTCCTGTTAGATATAATCGCGTACCAGTGAGTAATTTTCAAATCAAGTAATCACTTCAATTGAACATTCAATATTTGTTTCATTATGTAAAAGGCCACACCTGCGTAGTAGAGAAAAAAAGTACAGTTCTAAGCAATTAGGGCACCTTATCTTGACTTCAAGACCTCAGGTTTTAGGAATCCAAGAGTATTCAATCAATAAGTATATTCTGGAATTCACAGTCGGCCATCTTCAGAAGAAGCCTCTTGTATGTCTTTTTATCTCAATTCTTCTTAAGCATCTTGTTTCTCTCATGCTTGATGCCGATCTCTGTTTCTGCCTTATTCCATTGTCAGTGCATTCTTCTATATGTGTCCAAGTTTCTAGAGGCATCATGCTCAGAATATTGTTAAATGTAAAAGTGAGGCTAATGGGAAACAACAGCAGTACTGGATCTTTGATTCCATGGTATGTGGTTACCTCTTTAAAGTCTCTTCTTCTGCTAAGAGTATGTGAGGAGAAATCCTGGAAAATTGTGATTTTATCCCCTTCATATTCTTTGAATCAAGTTTCTGAGCTAGGCAAAAATTGCAATCCTTATCCAAAAAAAGCGAACACAGAGGTTTCTTTTTCTTTGGAACTCTGAAAAAATTCTGTGTGTGCACTCCAATAATATCGCTGTATCATCTGTAGCTTTCATGAGTTTGCAAGCAGCCTCTAAATGTATGCTCTAATTGGGTTTCAGGGATTTCTGCATTGATGCCTCTAATGCGTAAGTTATTGTGACATGAGATTTCTTCACAGTCATCTTCTTTGTCTTCGAAAATCTGTGGTGGGAGTTCCTGCTGGGCTTTTTGTTAAAAAAGGATGTTCTGCTCATGAGCTTGCTCTGCCACAGAGGATTCTAAGAGATCCACTCTGGATTCTATTTATTGCTTGGAATAGCATCCCAAACCATCATTCATTTGCTCACCATGCCATCTCAGTTTGGGCCCAGCCATATGCAAATCAGCCTTGACCCTGCTCCTCATGGGAACACCCAAGCTCAAACTGCCAGGTCAGGTCCTCACCGAACCACAACACCACAAACCTAGGACCGGTTTTGCCCTGATAATGGCTCATCTGCCAGGTATAGCTTGGTTCTAGTGGCACAGTGAGCACAGGACCCATGTCTGAGCATACCCTTGCCAGCTACTGTGGTACATCAAACACACAATAGGTGATGGGGGAAAACCTGTTTTGGACTTGGCCCTTTTTTTTTTCTTCATTTTTATTATTCAGAAAAGCAGTAATTTCAATTAATCCAGAAATCAAAACATAATGACCAAATACAATTCATCATTTTTCCATCTATACATTATACATATATAAATTATTCCGACATTAATTAACTTCCTATTAATTTACCCTATCTATTTCTTCAAAGAGCGGGAAGGCAAAAAAAGAAGAAGAAACGAAGAAACAGAGGGATAACAAAAAGAAGATATTAAAAGTGGTAGAGAATATTTTAAAGAAGAGGAGATGAGCGAGACTGAGTTGTAGAGGGAAACACCTTTCAGCCAGACAAATTAATTCAATATTCCTATTTCCCCTCTTATTCCATCAAAAGCCCCCATACTTGATGACCCCTTTTCTTCGCTCTCCTACCTTTACAATTATATAGCACCATCTCCATGTTGTACACATGAAAAAGTCTAGAATACCACTCCTGATATGTCGGAGGGCCTACTTCTTTCCATTTTGAGGCAATCATTATACGGAAAATTGCTGTTACCATGAAACATAAATATACTTGAGTCAGTTCCATCTGTAAACTCTCATCAAAGCCAAATAATATCATCGTTGGAGTTAATGGGACCGCCCGCCCTGTAGTTTGATACAAGAAAGTTTCAATCCTCTGTTTCAAAACATGCAATTTGCTACAATTTGAAAACATGTGAACCATATCTGGAGGACCCTGTCCACATCTTGGGCAATAGTTGTTTTCCCTTTTCCCCCAAGCGAACAATTTTGCAGGCGTAAAATATAATCTGATTACTGTTTTAAAGTGTTGGGCTTTGAGATTAGCAGATAGAAATATCATTTTAGACAGCTTTAAAGATCTACACAGATCAACATCCTGATTCTCAAGTTTATCCGCCCACGCACTTTCTGACCTGACTATGTCATCTGAGTTAGCACTCATCAGTATTGAATACAAATCATTAAGACGGGGCTGCCTGTACAATAGACATTCTAACAGCGGGATTCGAGCTAGACTAGTAAGCTGCGAAACAACCGGTTTAATTGTCTCCTGACTTGTACATACTTAAAGAATGTCATAGGATCTACACCATATTGTTCCTGGAGTTCTCCAAATGACATAATCCCGTTCAGGTTAAAAATATCCCCTAGATTATTAATTCCAGCCTGTTCCCAGGTTCTACCTATTTTATCGTAGAGTGGAGCCGGGAATATTGATGACCGCCATAGCAATAAATATCTCTGGACCTTTGGGATTTTCAAGATCTTACCGGCCTTACACCAAACATTCCAGGCTGCTCTTAGGGGCTTGAAGCGTGTTCTCTTATAATAGCTACCCTCCAGCTGCCTCAATACAATTCCTGGTGCTCCGTCACCTATGGCTAACTCATAAATGGAAGGGGGGATCTCCCTATCCTGACCTCCCAACGTTGCTTCCGACCATATTTTAGGTTTCCACAAAATGGTCATTTGCTGCAACGTTATAGCCCAATAATAATATAATAAATTGGGAACAGCCAATCCCCCACGATCTTGTGATAGAGTCATTAATTTCAGTGATCTCCTAATCTTCTTATAGCCCCATATAAATTGTGAAAACATCCCATCTGTTTTTAAAAAAAACATATTTGATGGTTCTAGCGGTATGCATCGAAGTAGATGAAAAATTTTAGGGAACATTGTCATCTTTAAGACATTACCTCTACCTATTATGGAGAGATGCAGATTATCCATTCTTTTTAAATCCTCGCCTATCTTCTTTATGAGAGGAGCCGAATTGATATCCCATATAGTCCCAACCTCCGCAGCTATGTTTATCCCTAAGTATGTAGCTGCCTCCGTCCTCCGTGGATCCTGACATAGAGTGGATTTAGAGCAGACAATCTTTGTTTTATCGGTATTTAAACCGTAGCCCGACTGCCTCCCAAATTCCAAAGCAAGGTCTTCAATCCTTCCTATAGCTTCTATTGGGTCAGGGGTAACAACTGCTATATCGTCAGCATAAGCTAACACTTTGGTGTTATGTCCCCTGACCACTACTGGTTTGATTGCCTGATCGTTTAGCATTGATCTGATTAAGGGGTCAATATAAAGCGCGAAAAGGATAGGGGAGCGGGGGCAGCCCTGTCTTGTGCCACGATCGATCTTAACCCTTTCCGATTCCTCCTTATCAGCTGTATCTTCGCGTAAGATTGTACATACATTGCTCTTAGGGCTGTTAATATACGTGGGCCGAAGCCATTATTTCTTAGATTATTCCACAGGTATGCCCACTCGACCTGATCAAAGGCTTTTTGTGCGTCCAGTAGTATCAGTGACATCTGCCCTCCTGACGCTTCCGCTATATCAAATAATGATATTACGCGACGAACATGGTCCGTTGTGCCTCTACCTCGAATGAAGCCATGCTGCCATGGACTCACCAGGGGGGCGATTATTTTTGCTAATCTAAGCGCAATAATCTTGGAGTATAGCTTCTCGTCAGCATTTATCAGAGATGTATGAGTCTGTATGAGGCTGGATCCTCTGCAGCCTTTCCCTTTTTCAAAAAGATGACTATGTTAGTCTCCTGCCAAGATTGCAGCGGAATCCCCTTCTGCTGGACCGCCAGGAACAGGTCTAACAACAGGGGAGCTAGCTCTATCTGTAAAACTTTGTAGACCTCAATCGGGATCCCACCTGGGCCGGCCGCCTTACCCGAAGCCATTGCCTGGAGTGCCTCCGTAACCTCGTTTATTGAGATATCTTCTTCTAGTTCTTGAATAATTGGGGGCATTACATTAGTTCCTGTGCCTACTGACGTTAGTGTACTACCCCTGTAGCTATACAAATCCGCATAGAATTCAGCGAATATTTTTACTATATCCTGGGGCTCACTAGCCATTTTACCATCCTTCCTTTTTAGCCTGGAAATATTGTTTGCTGCTGCCCTTTGTTTTAACCGGAGTGCCAAATGTTTCCCTGTCATCTCTCCATATTCATAGTTATCCCTAACATGGGTTTGGAACATTTCAGCAACTGTTGTCATAAGGTTTCTGCACATACAGAGCTATGCACAGGATATTAGGACCTTGGAATATAGTGGTGAGCCAACTATAGACCTCAGCACCCAAAACCCCAACCCAACTAGCCTTAGCGTCCCATTAGCACTAATGTACCAATGATAAGACAACCTAGAACACGGTATCTCTCTCTCTCCCAGGACTAGGCAAGAACACTCTTTCGTCACACTCGTACCTGTCCACAACATGCGTAAGAAGAGACACTGTATAGTTCAATATATTTATTTCAACTTACGTGCTCTAAGATACAGTACACGTGTCAGTACTAATAGCATAATACATATGAATAATATAATCAGCATAGTTACTACTCCATAGAATACGAACGGGGAAAGCATCTCATAAAGCAGTGGATAATTGTCTAACTAACATTACCACCCTCCCCGTGCTGGAAGCCAGTTTATTATGATAATAGAAGACCTTTGGGCTTTGACTAGCGAACCCCCATACCTCAGTCTCTAGATGCAAAACTACATCCGCATACAATCACAGCTCTTCTCTCTGGAAAGTTCGTCTCCAAGTGCCCTCTAGAGCAGGCGACCACATTATTAAAAGCACACTATTTTCTCAATGACAGCTGTACATGGTGTTATGTCTAGGTGCGAGGGACGGGCCAAATCAGTAGGAACCAGGGATTTGTTATTCGACCTTGTAACTGTTGTTCAGACTGAGCCCAAAAGGGAATAGGAGAAAAGGTGAGAAACAGAAAATGCAGACAGTTGTAAAATAACTTGGCAGTAGCAGAGGACGACAGAACAACAGTTTAAGAGTAACGTGCGCAAAACGTCATCATGGCAGCCAGGCCTGCGCCAACGTAGCCAGGCAGGCCATGAGCCACAAGACACTGTTTTATTGTAAAATCCGTTAATTTTAGCCTTGGTGCTTATGACTTTTAATTCTAGTTGATTTTGTAGCTCCTCCTGCTTTTGAACTATAGCTACCATATGTTCTTCCTCATATTTAGATAGTTACTCCGTGAGACGTTGTAATGCCTCTCTCTGTTTTTTCCTATAAAACCCCACATATCTGATTATCTCCCCCCTAAGCCCTGCTTTGAAAGCATCCTACTCAATTTCCCTCGAGGTGCTGAACCTATTCATATCATAGAACTGCCTGGTCCACCCCCTCACATGTTCTATAAATCCTTCAGTGGCCAAGAGTTTCCGATCAAAGGACCATTTTGTAGAAGATCTTTCATGTTCCTGAGCCTCCATTTCCAACAACAGAGGGTTGTGATCGGACAGGACCTTAGGTAGTTTCCTGATGTTAGCCCCCTCTATAAGAGAGGCGGAGATAAAAAAGTAGTCAAGCCTGACATACTTCCTATGTGGGCACGAGAAATAGGTGTACCCTGAATCCCCGGACTTTTTATGAGACCACATATCCACTAGCCCATGACTGTCCACTAGAGCTTTTAATGCTTTAAAAACTTGTGGCTTCCTTCCCTGATACCCTCCCTAATGGAGCCATGTGTGTTTAAATGGATATTAAAGTCACCACAGATAATAAGGGGGGATGGCCAAGACGCCAGTTCGAGTTCTAGTTCTGACACCAAATCCGGATCATCGAAGTTCGACCCGTAGATCGTACATAATGTTAATGCACTAGGTATTAAGGCAATCGCCCACCTGCCCCATTTATCTGACAGAGTTCGATTGATGGGTGGCATCCGATTAGAAACATGGATTGCAACGCCTCTAGTCGTGGTAGACTGTGAAGAGCTGATTACCTGAATATACCCTGGGATGACATTGAGCCCTCTCTTTTGCCAAGGAATATGGGTTTCTTGTTGGCATATGATATCAGCACCCAATGTTCGTAGCACCTCACCTGTCCTACCTCTCTTAACCCTATCATTCAAGCCCCCAATATTTACAGAACAAATAGTCAGCCTACCCATCCCTAAAATTTGCTTGATGCTTGGGTTGCCCCTTGAACCATTCCTTCAAATTGAATCCAATCCGCCTCTTCAAGTTACAACAATGCTCTGCTTTTCTGAATTTTTTACCCACCCTTCCTCTCCCTCCCTCCCCTCCCCCACTCTCCCCCCCTCCCTGCCTTGTGAAGTGACAGACCTACCTAGGTCTGTGGTTGATGAACGGTGGTGCCCTCCCGATGGTGACTTGTGTAATACATATGTGTGTCTTTATATTCCCCCCTGTGCCTTTAAAACCTCCTCACACTTTTTATCTATTATTACCTACCCCATCTTACTAAGAGCCGTGAGGAGAAGAAAAAGAAAAAAAGAGAGCAAACAATCAAAACACCCGAAAAAGAAAAGCTGCTTATCACTATTTACTTGGAACTATAATTAATCAAGATCCCTCCTGGATCTAGTCGGGAAGTTTCTGCGCCAAAGACAAAGTTGAAGGGAACAAAAAAGAGGAAAAAGTAATCTCCCCCCTGCATTTAAAAACTCCTTCGCCTTGATCTCCGACGTGAAGAATCTAGTCTGATCGTTCCATATTACTTTCAGACGGGCCGGGTTTAGGAGAAAAGCCTGTGACCCTTTCTCCTCAAAGTGATTGATCATTTGGCGCAGACACCAGCGACGTTCCACGGTGATGTGGCAAAAGTCTTGTCTAGTGAAAAAGGAAAACACTTCCGCAGCTCGCTGCGCTTCCGGTCTCGCTTTTTCGAACACATTTTGTCTCAGTAGGTAATTTCCGAAATAGACCAGAAATGCCCTTGGTTTGGCATCTGGGTGAGCTGGCTGTCGGATAGTAAACGGAACTCGGTGCACCCTTTGTATTTCCTGAGGCCAGTTCCAGCCTTCCAATTCCTGAAAGGATTTCTGCAATAACTGGACCATGTATAATCCCGCATCCGACCCCTCCTTTCCCTCTGGAATACCCAGGAAATGCAGATTTTTTCTTCTCTGGCGATTTTCACTCTCTTCCAGTTTCCACTGGATGTCCGTAAGTTGTGCTTCGTGGGCTTCTACTTGTCCCTTTGAACCTGCTATGTCCATCTCCACAGAAGCTGTCCTTGACTCTAAATCTGTCATCCGGTCGCTGATGGCATTGCAAGTTCTTGCGACTTTCCTTACCGCCCCTTGAAGTTTACGGGAGGCATTCTGTGATCGTTTACTCTCCATACGGAATTCGTCCCGGTGAGCTACTACACACTGCAAAATGGATTCCAAAGTGGGGGGTGCTGCAGAGGATTCTTCGCAGGGGGTTTTGTTACTATCCCCCATCAATTGATCTCCGAGGGAATAATCCCATCTCAGATCCTTTTGCCTTTGATTGTCGTTTCTACCCACTGTGGAGTATGTCTTCCGTGCTGTTATAATAGTGTCTTTACCTCCTGTGCCAGTGCCCAGTGCACTATCCTCCTCGCTAGACTCTGTGTTGGATCCGAAATCTGACCCCAATCCTGACCATGTGGCATCTGATAGCGAGAAATAATCGTTCGCCTCCGAATCGATATCCCTTTCCCTACGATCCTGTGGGGTTCTATGGATCCTTAGGAGTCCCTCGGGTTTTGACTTCCCCCTAGGCTCTTGTATAGGAGGGTTCCACTCTGCTGCCCCCGGTAGATCAATCGGGCCCTTATTGATTCCTTTTTTTTCCCCCAAGATCTTCCCTTTCTTATCTGTGTTCTCTTTTCTTAATTGGGCCACAGGTGACTTATTTCCTCCTGGCCTGTCCCGGAGACCCCTATGTCTAGGAAATATCATTTTTAATGTATATTGAATTAAAAATTGGGTGTTAGTGTGGTTACCTCTAAATTAGTCATACAGCGCCACCTTGTAGCAGACTACACAAGCACCGGTGTTGACAATTAAGTGCCAGTGCTGAGCACCAGAAGTCACTGGCTCAAATTACGCACTGCCTAAGGAATATAATTAGTCAAATTAGGGGAGAGGATGTAGCCTAATGGCTAGAGTGGTCGACGTTGAAGCTGGGGAACTGGGTTCGAGTCTCGGCAACGACGCTTAACATCCTGTGATTCTGGGCAAATCACTTAATCTCTCCGTGCCTAGCAAAAAAAAAAATGAATGTGTCCTTGTGTAACAAAACTGGTGCTATGTAAAGCGCTCTGATACCCAATATCTTCGGGTCTAGTTCGCGCTATATAAAACTCTGAAAAAATTAAAATATCCCCATTTGTGGCCCCCAGTGATTACCTACAAATACAAGTATGATAGCCTGCAGGTAACGGCACACTACCATTCCTATGATTGCAGTAAAAAACTGACAACCTTTTTTGAAGAGCCTGTATTCCTTTAAAAAACCGGGGAGGCCTTAAAAAACGTATCCTCTTTTGGAACATATCAGGAGGAAGAGAGTTGCCCTCTGCCTGTCCCCCTGAGGCAGTTCGACAGGATTACCCGATGGGAAGCCGTGTAATGAGAAAGTTCCAACAGGGACATTTTCCCCTCTGTGGATCTGATACCACCTCCTTTGAACAGTCAGTCCATTTTAATAGTATGGGAGTAAAATTGCAGCAGCAAATCATTAATACATCTCTTTGCGACTCACAATTAGTAGGGGATGTTCCTTTCAAGCCCTTCCCAACTATAATTCAGAAAGGTTTTCAAACCCCATTTTGTGATTTAGGTGGAATGTCTTTTGTAAATCGCAAAAGGTTTTTTAGTAAATATTAGAATGTAATTTTATGGTTAGAAAAACTGTCATTTTCCGAATCACAGAGTTTGCTACTGCAAAATACTTTAGTACACCCAATCCTTTGTTCTCTAATTTTTGTGCACAAGCAATATTTGGGTGGAAGCACTAACCTTGTGTTTCTTCAGTGTGGTACCAGTTTATCGTCATCAAAATATTGTCTGTTGTAAATAACATGTCCTAAATATCTTAAACAAAAATATTGCCTCATTGGAATTAAAAATCTAAAATTTACAACCAATGGGAGGATATTTTTGTATATGATATTTAGGAAATGAAATGTATTTCTGACTAAATATTCTGACGCATAATCATTTCTGAACATCTTTTAAAACCATCTCGGAGGAGCTTGTTACATTCAATGCAGCTTACTAACCAGAGTTCTTCTTTAATAAAATACCTCTATGAGTTATCCATTATGTTTATGTAATGGGCCATGAAATCAATTATTAATATTTAAATGTCATCCAAGACCTATTAAATCAATGTGTCAGAGAAAATAATTGCACAAATCAATCCCATTATCATGTTAATAATCATCACAGTTTTCTCTTCTATCTAATCCTTTTGTAGAAAACTGTTTATATTTAGCAAAATGTAACGTGTGTCAATAGGTAAATCACTGCCATGCATTAATTTCAGTAAACATTTAGGATTCACAGTAACACTCACTATTCCATGAGTATAGCCAAACGAATAGCACTGGTTACATCGCATAGAAATACCACGCATGCCTTTACAACGCGGGTATTACTACGCGATGTCAATTACAACGAGTACCATTACAACTCAAACTTTTACCATGACTATACCTTTACCACGCATGCCATTTCAACGCCAAGGCATGCGTGGTAAAGGTATACTCATGGTAAACGTTTGCACAACCCCCCCGACACTACACTAATTCCCCAACCCTCCCCTGAGCCCCAGTCCTCTCCCTACAATAACACTACACTACCCTGCACAACCCCCCGACATTACACTAATTCCTAAAACACTACCCTACACTACACAAACACCACAACACTACCCTAAACCCTAAAACTCTACCACCTGCACGACCCTCCCCCTACCCCCAGTCCTGTCCCTACACTCTAACACTACCCTGCACGACCCTGACACTACCCTAAACCCTAAAACACTACCCTACACTACACAAACACTACAACACTACCCTAAACCCTAGCACGCTACCCCCAGCATGACCCTCCCCCTCCCCCAGTCCTGTCCCTACACTCTAACACTACCCTGCACGACCCCCTACACTACCCTAAACCTTAAATCACTACCCTACACTACACAAACACAACACTACCCTAAACCCTAAAATACTACCCCCCACACGACCGTCCACCTATCCCCAGTCCGTTCCTACACTCAAACACTACCCTGCACGACCCCCAACACTACCCTAAATCCTAAACCACTACCCTACAAAAACACCACAACACTACCCTAAACCCTAAAACACTACCCTACACTACACAAACACCACAACACTACCCTAAACACTAAAACACTACCCTCCGCACGACCCCCAGTCCGGCCCCTACACTCTAACACTACCCTGCACAACCCCCTCGACACTACCACAAACTTAAAAACACTTCCCTACACTACACAAACACCACAACACTACCCTAAACCCGAAAACACTACCCCCAGCATGACCCTCCCCCGTACACACAATCCTACACTACACAAACATTACTACACTACTTCAACACTATCCTAAACCCTTAAAAAGTAACCCCCATGCCAAGCACAATCCCCCTTACCTCTCTCTCCTTGTGGTTCCTCTCTCCTGGTTCCAGCGTCGACAGAGGGGCGGTGCACGTCATTGTGAGGAAACAGAACAGCCCAGTTTTCTCATAACGATGTGGATAACCATTACATCGCATGCGTTTTAAAAGCGCATGCGATATAATGGTTTGCGTTGTAATGGTAGTCGTTGTTACATCGCATGCGTTGTTACGCATGCGATGTAACAACTTGCGTGGTAACAGCCTCGTTGTAATGGCTGTTTACCTAACCAAACATGCTTTTAACCCTTTAGAAAATAAATCTTCATTTCATACATCCATCATCTGGAAGACTATGAAGAAACATTTTCATATTTGCAGGACACACCCTTTGATGTTAGCTTGACCATGACTGGTGCTTGGGGAATTCACAACTCTGAATTTTGCTATTACAACAGTTTGGCAAAATCCAGGATTATTGAATTGGCCCCTCCTCCGTAACAATAAATTCTCCCAAGTAATATCAATGTTAATAAAGTTTACTGTTCCGGTAAGGGTTCTAGATAATGTATTAAGTGTCTTTACCCATGTAGGTCACTGGAAGCTTTAGCTATGTGGAGAACAAGCCCTCACCCAACCAAATGTGGCATGCTTCATCATCGAGCTATGCTCTTCATTGGGCCACGCTGCAGTACCCAGCGGTCCCCTTGGGGGCTCTTTGCTGGAGATCTTTTTGTCACCTCTTGGGTTGCAACAGTGCAACTCAAATGCATCCAATGTGAAATGTACACAGAAGACTATCTAAGAAGATTAATGAGGAGTAGTGCAAATTAAAATGAACAGTAGAACCCCTACTGCCCTAGTTTATTTGGTCCTGGAGCCTATGCTAAAGGTTAAAAGCAAATCAGAGAATAAGTAGGTTGATATTTTTCCTTGTAGTCTCACCTGGCGGTATTTTCCGATTTTGAGACACTCTCATCTGATATAGTATTCTGTCTTGCCTCGCTGGAAGATTTTGACTTCCCTTTGAGATACTTAGGCCCTAATTACAATGGCGGTCAGTCAGACTGCTGATTGCCATCAAATCTGGCAGGTGACCATCTTACAATGAGTCAGTGGTCCCACCAGGCCTATTACGATCAGACCGCCGTGCAGGTGGTTGGAAAGTGCTTTTTTCCACAGCGGCTTGTGCTGCGGCCCAGGAAAAGGGCCGCAGCACAAACCGCAGTAGAAAAATACACTTGGTGCCTGGCACATGGTGCATGGATGTGCACAATGTGGTGCCTGGCACATGGTACATGGATGTGTGGAGGGGCACTACATGTGCTCCCAGGGCCACTTAGCAGTGGCCCAGGACGGGCGGGGGTCCCGCTTGGGGCTCCCAAAGTCCGTTTCCGTCTGCATTTTCATGGCGGTGGGACCACCATAAAAAGGCAGTTGGAAAGGGACACCCTAATCCCTATGGCAGTATCTGCACTCCTGTAGGGATAGAATTCCGACTGCCACTCCAACAGGATCTTGGATCCGGTTGGAGGCGGCAGTCTTTCCCCTGACCTCTGCGGTCTGACTGGCTGCATCAAAATGAGGCAGTCGGACCGATGCCCTGGATATCAGGCAGACCTCCACAGACGGTCCGCCCGACATCGTAATTTAGGCCTAACTCTGAAAGTAAAAGCTCTGACCTGGGTGACACGCTTGGTGTATCCAACTACAGCTTCATTGTGATTGGTCTAAATCAAGCCCAGTTCCTGGCCAACCACAAAGTGACTTTCGATTTTCACTTTACTTTTTCTTAGCACTTTTTGTCTAAAAAAATCTTAAATTCGTAACTTCAGTTTCTCTTAACCTATTTTAATGATCCTGATGCCTATCTGCAGATAATTTGTGTGTATTTTTCTAATATGGTTTTAGAATTTTTATTTGTGCTTTGCTTTAAAATTGTTAGTACTGCTTGTACTTAGAACACACTTCTCTGAGAATTGTCTGCTGCTTGTGCCATATTTACCTGGGGTTGGGCAGCGATTCTCCAAAAACTATGGGGCATATTAGCAAAACCCACGTTAAAATTATCGCCGTTTTAGCGGCAGGAAACTGCCGCTAAAACGGCGATAATGGGCTTGCTAATATGCGTTATAGAATTCCAATAGAAGCCCAGGTTAGATGTCCTGCACATCTAACCTGGACTTCTATTGGAATTCTATAACGCATATTAGCAAGCCCATTTTCGCCGTTTTAGCGGCAGTTTCCTGCCGCTAAAACGGCGAAAATTTTAAGTGGGTCTTGCTAATATGCCCCCATGTTTTGGCATAATCAGAGTTAATTTATTAAGTTGGCAGAGGGACACCCCTCCCAAATCAATAACCCCATTCCTCATAGCAATTATTGTCTAGCATGAGAAGAGGTACTATGATAGAGGTGGTGATAAAGGTACTATGAGGTAATTACAAAGAATGATTTGCAACTTGTGAATTCCATTTATTTGTAATAATTTGAGGAAACAGGTTTGTTTGGAAATATTATTGGAGCATCTTTCCTCCAGCATCACATACAATTGTGAAAAACACGTAGATGAGGACCATAATTTAGCTTTTTGGCAAGTTGCCTACATCGGTCTGCCTACTGGTATCATTGAGTAATGGGAAGCCTGCCATAAATAGGACAGTGTCAAAGACTGCAATTGGGACCTACATTTAGTCCCTGGTCCACAATATTGTAGAAAAATGAATATTTCAAAAGCATTGATTTGCCCTGGAAACTATTACGCTTTCTGGCACATTCTATGAAATGAATTACATGACAATTTGTCAACGGCTGTGACTCTTACTGCAATATACACCGTTTACATACCTTTCTCCACGCAGTCTCACTCACATCGATACTTTTGAGGTCCTGTTGCCACCCAGGGAAGCCCCTTTATGAGTTGCCAGTCAATCCACATGAGGGCTATATGGCTAGTTATGCCCTTGTCCTTGTACGGTATATTCAGCTGTAATGCAAACAGGTCCCGCAAAAGAAGCTGAGCAAATATGAGTTACCTTCCAAGTCCTCACAGTAACCTTCCTCACAAATACCTAATTGCACTTCTCTAACTTTGTATTTATTGCCTGCTTTATTATATCGCCTAAAACGGTTCTGAAAATTGCTCACACACTGCTACTAAAGCTGGGCTTCTTTTCTTCACATTCCATGCAGAGAAGCAGCGGCAGGCATTAGAATGCACTGAAGGTGATGCCGCCATGTGCTAACTTACTTAAATAGATGAAAGTCTGAAGATGCCCAGGAGCAGGGAGTTCAGAAGCTTCAAGTGATGGCACCCTGTGGCTAAGACCACTTTTCTAAAGGCTTTTAATCTGGTATTATTTATAACACTCTATCTCATGAATCCCATGCATCTATCACTAATTGGCTTGAATTAATTATTTTTTGAGAATTACTAGATCCATCATTCCTAATTAGTATATAAATATTTCTCTCCTGTTTTATGTATTGTTAATGCAAATTACTGTACGCATTGACTGGTGCAATTTCAGATGGATCACTTTGCTTGAAAACTTTGCCTTTATTTATTTTTTTAAACTACCACAAAACATTACTCTTTAGTCAATCAATATTAATGAGCATCATTAAGCGTAATTATTGAAGATGGTGAAATGTTTAGTCAAATGTTTCACTTATTTTACGATACTGAATTATTAAATTAGGACTAATCAAGCGAAAGTTTTCAACTCACTCTTGATTAGCAATTATCTTCTCAATTTCATTTTTTTTTATTCTGAAAATGAATCTGATAGTATTCTCATCCTTTAATTGTAGGTATGGAAGCATTTAGCATGACATTGACACATTTGACTCTCATCAAATCTGTTTTCGAGTAAGCATGTCCGAAAACATTTAGCTTGATTGGAATTTACAGAACAAAGACTACTCATGGCTTGAGGAGGAGGAGTGGAGTGTGAGAGATTTCACAGGGATGGGCTTGATTGCAATAGATGTGATTAGGGTAGAGTGGCTGTGTGATGACTGGAAGAAATAAGATGCTATGAGGTGTGGTGACTAAGGCTGAACAAAGAAATCCCACTATGCCCACAAAGTTGGACATAATTGGAGAATTTCGGACTTAGGAACAAGGTATGACATTTCTTCCACTGAGGTATATGTACTATCCGATTCCCCTTTCAAGTAATCAGTCAATAACAAATTATGTTTCCTGATATCAGTGAATGGGAGCCAATTAACACAGTAACTGTTGCTTGGTAGTTCGTCTTCTCCTTGTCTGATGCAGAAAGTCCCTGGCTGGCACCTCCAGCAGATGGGAGAGTAGAGATGGGCACTGCTGCTGGAAACAACCATGGTATGCAGCTGCTGAGAGGCGCATTTGTAGCCCTGCACAGAAGCACGAACATTCCCACTTCAGGTTCTTGAGCCCTTCTTTCAACTCTTATTGTTGAACACCTTTGCTAGACTAAGGGGCATACGTACAAGCACCCTGTCGCCACGGGAACATCACTTTTTGCGACATTCCTGTGGCGATAGGGGCTTCGCCTTATTTACACGGCAGCGTTAAGCCACTTAACGTTGCACAACACTGCCTTGTAAATAAGGCTCCCTTTCACTCTATGCTTACCGTGAAAGGGGAGGGCAATGGGTGTTGTTGTGGAAGTTCCACTACAACACCCATTGATTCTGACACTGCCTCCTATTTACAAGGGAGGCGTAAATAGGAGGCAGCGCCATAATTAAGACCAGGGAAAACCTGGTCTTACCCTGGAGCAATGAGGAAAAATGTTTTATTTCTCCTCGTTTTTGCTGTTTTCATGTGTGCTGCCTTGTGCAGTACACATGAAAACAGCAAAAGGTCAATGATTGTTCGTGTACAGGAAGGTCCCCCTTCCTGAAAATAAACAATCATTTTCTGTCATGCTTACAAACATTGCATAGTAATTTACCGCAATTACAAATCAAACAGCAAAAGAAGTTTATACAAGTAAATCGTGCACAGTCATATATCGCACATTTGGAAAGGGTAGTATCTATAATGTATCTTGTAATATGCCCTCTGGTCAATACCCTGCCACGAGGCCACTTCCTATGAACAACTTCTCCACCCTATGGGTCTGTGAATGTCTATAGTGCAGTTAGATTAAGTGGACCCAGATCAGCCCACCCCGGTCGGGACTATGCCTGCAGGTTGCTGTGTGGGGGAGGGCGAGCCTATGCCAAGCAGATATTCTTTGAACGGCCCCCAAATATCTTTTGGCCAGGAAGTTGGGGGTTGCGTCGTGGCATAGAGTTCACTATTTATGTTTCAAAAAGTAAGGCTAGACAGCCAAGCGTTCACTGTGGGGGAGGCCCTACTACCCCATCGGAGTGCTATTTTCTGCTTTGCTAACATGAGGGCGATAGCGATAAATCTACGCAACTCCTTTGGTATGTTATAAACGTATCCCAGCAGGGCAACCTCGGGCGTGGGATCTATTTCCAAGTGTGTCATCTGGGATACTAGCCTACAAAATAGCTCTCCAAAAGTCCCCAATCTTAGCGCAATTCCAAGTCAGGTGGGCAAAATCCGCCCGTGGGTTCCCACATTTTAGGCAGTTGTGCGGGCGGTTGGGGTCAATAGAATGGAGTTTCGCCTGGGACATGTAAACCCTCCATAGATATTTGAAGTGTATTAATTTGTGCCTGCTGTTCAGGGAAACCTCCCTTATCTGAGTGCAGCAAAACATCCAATGTGAATCCTGAATCAGGTGCCCTAAATCTTGCTCCCACGCCTCCCGTATCTTGGTGTCTTGACTCGGGACCAAAGTCGTGCAAGCTTTATACAGTTTTGAAATCAGGTGATCCGCCTTTGCACAAGTAATTAAGAGAATCAGCGGAGGAAAAGACTCGGGCTTCAGTCGATATTCCGGAATTCTAGCTCGGAGCACTCTGCGGACTCTACTGAAAACAAATTGGTCCATAAATGTCGCTTCACTAAACTTCCCCCCTTCTGTACTGGTGAAAACATGACCCTCCGGAAACAGGTCCCCAAACTTAACTATTGAGTAAGAAGCTAGCGTGCGCTGGACCAGCCTCTCTTCCGTAATAGGAAGCCATGGATTATTAGCGAAGGGGATTTCAGAGGAGTAGAGAAAACGGCCACCTGTGACCCAGCACAGCTTACGCCAGGCCCAGCTAGTTGTTGACACAGTTTGGATGTCACGAGGGTCTCAGGGAAACCCCTGCGGCAGTACCATATTCAGGAGGGCTGGGAGCACCAGGTCGGCCGGGGATTCGCGCGACCCGGTGATACCAGGAGTGTGCGAAGCTGCACTGTGCCACAAGAAAATAAAGTTGAAAGTCTGATGCCCCAAACACCCCCATCTCATATGGCAAGGTCATTGTATCCCAACTAACTCTGGGTCTCCCGCCCCCCCAAGCCAGTCTGATAAGATGTGTCCTGAGAGTGCTAAAGAACCTATTAGGGAGTGGGATGGGGATGATATGAAATAGGTACAGGAACTTGAGGGCGCTAGAGAGCCCGCTACAAAATGGCTGCGCACTAGCGCTGCTCTGATGGCCGGAGCGGCAATTTGGTGAAAAATAGGCAAATAAACAGATTAAATCCGAGCGGAGCTGGAGGATTCGGCGTTTGGACATCATGCGGAGCACGTCGATGTAATTATATCCAACTAATTCTGCCTCCCTCATGAGAACGCCCGATCTGCCCTTCCGCGGCACGGAATACTGAGAAAATGGCGGCTGACATCGGTGCGGATCGGCGATTAGCAATCGCTTGGTATGAAATTGACCCTGCACGACTACAGCCGGTAATCGCGGTCTGGCACGCTGTGAATGACGATCGTGTTGGGGGAAAAAATGATCGTACAAGGACCAGCGAGTCTGAGGAACTGGCATGAAGCGGTGACTAAGATGGCGGTCGGCGGAGGAATAGCTGACTAACACCTGCTGATCCTCTACATCTCTACCTGCACATAAAGCGGCACGGTAGCCCCTTCGAACCCACGTTCCCTGGATCTGCATGACACGGCTCCCCTGCGGGTGCTTTGCTCTGAGGCTGCGAGGCGACAATCTCCGACGTCGGACGCGAGCAGCTGCAGGTTGCCGGCGAATACAGGAGGATCCGAGGAGGTGCGTGCCATCTGTAAGAACCGGCGGCTGCTGTTAAAGTAAGCGCACATCGGCAGCGTTGAGGGGAATATCGGTAGGGGTGATGCGCTGTGCTGCTGAGGTGGAGGTAGGAGCTGCATATATACAAAACGTTATATCAGAAGCTTTTGTGGTGACACCCGTGACTTACTAGAAACTGTGACTGGGCCTGCAGCCACGCCGCGAAACACAGCTCTCGAATATCAATGCTCACATACCATGCTACCATATATCCTTTGATGCGCCACATTAAACATAGACAAAAAAACGGAAAAACGTGAGGTGAACCATTGTGGCTATATGCAACAAACTGCTTCAGACTAGATTACTAGTCCATATGCAGTCTTGAACTGGTGCAGGCAACCGCCACCGACCCCTGTTCTTACCAGCACTAATCCTTCATGAGCAAGACCTTTGCGCAGGCGATCAGCATAGAAAACTAGGACCCACTACTCTGGGAGGCCAGCACTTATAGCTACGAAATACCTGCCTGAGAATGGGAAAACCTGACAAACAACAAGCTAAGTCACCATTTGAGCCTCGACGCACCCCCAGACTCCCGGGCGCAGCGGCGGACGTGGATCCGGAGACAGGTCCCGACCCAGACGCCAAAATGGAAGCAGCCCTCCATGCCATACAGCAGAGTCTGCAAGCAATTGATGGCAAATTAGATGCTCTCACGATACGGATGGATCATGTCTCCGCTAGACTTGATAAGCAGGGGGAGCGGCTGGAGGAAGCAGAACAGAGAATATCGGCGGTCGAAGATGAATCGCACGCAACCACATCCAAATGTGACGACATGGCAAAGCTACTAGAGACCATAAAAGCGAAAAATGAGGACTTAGAATCCAGATCCCGCCGCAACAATCTACGTGTCGCAGGCGTGCCGGAAAGCACAAACACCGGTAAGCTCGAGGACAACATGGAGAAAATGTTGAAGGACATGTTCGGGGCGGAACAGTTCTCACCGATGCTAATTGTGGAACGGGCCCATAGATCTCTTGCGCCAAAACCACCACCGGGCGCACCACCACTACCGATAGTGGCACGAATTTTAAATTACAGGGACCATGACACAGCACTCAGACTAGCACGGGAGAAACACCCACTGATGTACAACGAAGTGGCATTCTACCCTGACTTTACACTGTCTGTCCAGCTGGCGCGCAAGGAGTTTGGCACGGTGAAGAAAAAGCTGAGAGACCTGGGCATCCCCTACGCTATGCTCTACCCCGCCAGGCTCCGCGTCACCCATGCAGGTAAAACCCGTATCCTGCCAACACCTCAAGCGGCACAGGAATTTATCAAGCACCTCCGACAACAAACTTCAAGAGATAAAGGACATGCCGCACAACAGGATTCGGAGTAATGCTGCGCAGGAATAATTCTTGGTGGCTGGCTAGCACCATTGATGGACATCTATGACTGATGCCCAAATTATCCAATGCGATGTGGTAAGAAGACACGTTCCTCATAAAATCTACAACTGTACGTTTCACCATGACCGGACTGTTGCAAGGTTGTGGGCATGGCATGAATATATCTACTTAAAATATGATTGAATCAGTCATTGGACTGCCATCTCTGGCTTGTCATATCAGTTAAAAGATGTCAGATATATCTTACTAATGCATAGTATTTTTGTATTCCGTTTGTTTAAAAAAAAGAAAAAAAATACCAATTATGTATTTTTGTTGCTTCGCCCCCATCTGTATGCGGATGGAACACCGAGCACCTAGTCGCCCCCTATCGGGTAATCCCCACTGAAATGCTGTTATCCTTTTTGTTAAAGTTTGGGAAATGTCTTTGGCATAATTGGGCGGGGGAATAGTTGGGGTTTAT
This sequence comes from Calotriton arnoldi, assembly GCA_963921515.1. Classification (NCBI taxonomy): domain Eukaryota; kingdom Metazoa; phylum Chordata; class Amphibia; order Caudata; family Salamandridae; genus Calotriton; species Calotriton arnoldi. Next base: position 710,274 of record CAWUFW010009252.1, on the reverse strand, counting down.
GTTCCTTTTTACCAGCCATGCACAATACTCTTATCCTGTAGCACACATGTACAAACGCACACTAGGCATCCTCTCATGACCATGGAGGTGTTGTTATGAGTGTACCCCGAACACCCTTAAATATTACATCTATGCCCGAATGTACCCCCCCAATGCATAAGACCAGTAACCCAACACCACTGAGATTAATCACGTGGAATGTACGCGGCCTGAACAACCCCCGTAAGATTAGACAGGTGTTTGCCTATCTAGACAGGCATCACATAAATATAGCCCTGCTGCAAGAAACACATCTCGTTAAACACAAGGCTAACGCATTGGGGAAAAAATGGGAGGAGTTGGTAGCAGCTTTCACATACTCCTCATATGCCAGAGGAGTAATAACATTAATATGCAAAGGGACACACTTTATACAGGAGCAAACGCCAACAGATGATAGTGGGAGATATGTCATAGTCACGGGCATACTACGTGGCTCAAGAGTAGGAATCATCAACACTTATGGTCCGAATGTCGATGACCTCGTCTTTTTCACTAACTTATGGAACACGCTAAGAACGCTCCCAGCTATGGAATTGATATGGGGAGGGGATCTGAAAGTGCCCTTGACGACACCTGTGATAGATCACAATTCACGACCGAGCAGCATCACCGTACTGTCACCACCATCTTAAATGGTATGTCAGAATTTCATATACAAGACATCTGGCGCATGCGCAATCCGCAGTCACTAGAAAGCACCCATACATCCACGGCGCATAATAGCTGGGTCCGGCTTGATTACTGGCTGCTTACCGAATCGGCCTGCACATGGACGCAGGACATACAGCATCTACCGAAAACACTCTCGGACCACAAGCCAGTTGTTCTGTCGCTCAGAGTCCCAACATATACCCCCCTCCGTTCATATGGTGATTCAACGTAACCTCCCTTTTAGATCCTCTCTACAAAGAAACCATACATAACGCTATAGAAGACTTCTTCACTCTGAACAATAACTCAGTAGACAGTGCCGGCACTATCTGGGAAGCCTTTAAGGCGACCTTGAGAGGTATTTGTATAAGCACAACCGCCGGTATTCTACGAGATATACGCACACAGTTAAGTAAGAGTGAAGCTCACATAAAACAACTAGAAACGGAATACAAAGCTACCCAAAATGCAGCACTACTAGGTGTAATCAGAGACGAAGTGACGCACTATAATCAGCTTGCAGACGATGAAATGAAATACATATCCTGCCGTCATACCGCTCGTAGAATAGGTGAAGGGGGTAGACCTGGTTGCCATTTAGCACAAAAAATACGGGTGGAGCACAAACAACACATTGTACTGAAAATGCAGGATCAGGCAGGCACAGCGCACTACGACAATAAAGGTATACTGGACACCTTCGTAGAAACATATGGTAGATTATATGCCGCCCGAGACACAGCACATACACAAGAAATTCTCAATTACTTGGAGGACATAGCACTAGTTTGGCTCACTGACGGTCAACGTGAATTACTGGCACAACCCATCACGCTAGAGGAAGTACAGGCTGCCATTACATCCCTCCCCAATGGCAAAACCCCAGGGCCAGATGGCTTCACAGGGGAATTTTATAAAGCTTATGCAGAACTGCTCATCCCCCATATTGTGGAGATGTACGACGAAGCCTATAACAATCAGACTCTTCCCCCGACATTACGAGAGGCGCTGATAGTGGCCTTATTAAAACCGGATAAACAGCCAGATCGAGGGGAACCATACAGACCACGCTCCCTAATAAACACCGATACTAAGATACTGGCCAGGATTATTGCCACCAGATTACAGCCCTTAATGCAGGTCATGATCCTACCAGATCAATATGGTTTTATACCCAATCGCTCGACATCACATAATTTACGCACCATATTTGCCCTTCTGCACCAACTGAATCTGGCGATGGAGGCCGCAGCTGTCCTGCTGGATGCAGCTAAGGCTTTTGATTCGATTGAGTGGACATATCTGTTTACAATTTTGCACAGGATGGGTTTACCACCTATGCTACTGAATTGGATCAAATTATTATACACTAAACCGACTGCGCGTGTAAAGGTAAATGGTCATGTCTTGGAAGTACTTAATATCCAGAGAGGCACGAGGCAGGGCTGCCCGTTGTCACCGTTATTATTCTCTATTGCTATAGAACCCTTGTCCTGTAAAATACGACAATGCCATGCACACACTGCATTGAGATTCCGTCTTCGCCCTATTGGTGTCTCGATGTACGCAGACGATATGGTGCTTTATGTTCGGGACCCAAACACTAATCTGTCCCCTATCCTTAGAGAGTACATTAAATTCGGTAGGCACTCTGGCCTGCAGATCAATTGGGATAAATCTGCCATACTGCCACTAACAGAAGCTACCCATCCACATCAGCTGGAATTTCCACTAGTGTGGCAGGCAGACCCCATTAAATATTTGGGCATCTGGATTCAACGCGACCCAGAAATAGTGCTGAGAACAAATTATGGTATTGCCGTAGATAGAATCCAAACACAGATAAACAGATGGATCACGCTCCCTCTCTCATTAGCGGACCGAATATCCCTGATAAAAATGGTAATCCTCCCCAAACTACTACATCTGTTTACAAACATTCCGATAACCCCCCCTACCCCAATATTCAAAAGATTGCGGACACTACTTACAAAATTAATATGGGCAGGCAAACAAGCGAGGATAAGCTTACACACCCTAACTTTACCGTATACATCCGGTGGATTTGCAGTACCAGACTTATTTTTATACTATTTATGTGCTCAAGCGCAATACGCCCACTATTGGTATCACCCAAATCGGTATATGCCACACATAGCAGTGGATGATGGCGATGCTAACCCTATTAATCTAACCAGTGTCCTGACACATGACAGATCACACTTGACCAAGAAGGAGATCAACACAATTCGTACCACCTCTAACGCGTGGCTAAAACTTGGCCACATGGCAAACAAACTTCCACTCTATACCCCAAATTTGCACTTAGCACAACATCCTTCTTTATCAGCCACTCAAGACAAAAGCAGCATGGAGCTACTGGGACAAGTGGGCATTGCCCTGATGGGTGACCTCTATATCAATGGCACATTCATAACACCTGAAGATCTGTCGTATGTCAATAACCAATCCATGCTATTTAAATTCACCTACCATAGATTACGAGAAGCAATAAAGAAATTGTACCCTTCATTCCCCGCTGAACCGCCTGCACTTAATTCGCTGCAATTACTCATAACCAGTCCAACTATTCATCATATGGTGGCTAAACTTTACAGGGCCATACAATCGGAAATTGGGGATAGCACGGCAAAAGCTTGTGAAAAATGGAACACACTGCTAGATAAACCACTTAGCGAAGATGACTGGCAAGCCTGCTGTGCACTAACAGAGCTGCTCACTCCCAACGGGAATTTAAGACTTATACATTACAAGTATCTACATCAAGCCTATCACACCCCATTAAAATTGTACAAATACGGTTTACGAGAAAATGAGTACTGCAAACGATGTAGGCGGGACCAGGCTGACTTTGCTCATCTTGCCTGGGGTTGTGCACAGGTACAAACATTCTGGACACAGGTGGTGGATCTGTTGAGCAAGATTTTGAACTGTGAACTACCTTGTACGCTGCAGCTGTGCCTGTTGAGTCATGTATTACCATTACAATCTGTAAAGAAAAAATTTGCGGCCATAGCACTGCTTCTGGCGAAGCGCACAGTGGCAATGCATTGGGACAGTAAAAAATCACCTGTTCTGAAACAATGGATAAGGCACATTGTATACTGTAAAGATAATTTTTTGATGTATGCAGAGGAACTACCCACCTCGTCAAAACCTTCTAACTTCTGGGAACCTCTCACTATCTATTTGAATGAACACCCTGAATTGCTAACAACTGATGTATAGACCGCACCTGTACCTTGGTTTAACAACATGGTTATATGATTTGGATGTTGTGATGCATAATGTGTTAAGCTACACACTGTAACATTTAATACGCAATGATTTACATGCTGGTAATGTTTGTTATTATTGTATTGTAATACTTATGAAAACTCAATAAAAAAAATAAAAAAATAGGTACAGGAACTTTGGGAGAACAATCATTTTCATTAGCGCGACTCTGCCAGCCAATGAGAGTGGAAGCTTCAACCAACCTTCAACCTGCAGCTCTAGATTATGCAATGCTGAACCGTAATTTTGCAGAATGATCTGTTCCGTGTCCCTGTGAATCTGGATCCCTAGGTATCTGGCCGACTCCTCGCACCCCGTTAGAGGGAACTCAGAGTGCCACCTCGCCGTGCCAGTCGTCAGAGGGAAAATCTCAGATTTGCTCCAATTGATGCCCAATCCAGAGAAGCCTCCGAATCGTATTATCTCTCTGATGAGTGGATCGAGGTTTACCTGGGGTTGCGGACATACAGTATAATATCGTCCACATAAAGCAAAATTAGAAGCGAGCCAATATAAAAAGCAGCGGGGACAGAGGGCACCCCTGTCTAGTGCCTCGTGTGAGAGCAAACGAGGGGGACAATGTGCCATTCAAGTGAAGCCTAGCGGAGGGAGCAGTGCAAAGTAAAGAGGTGAGGTCAATAAAACCCTTAGGGATTCCCAACTTCCTCATCACCGCATAGAAGAAAGGTCACTCCAAGGAGTCAAAGGCCTTTTCAGTATTAAGTAGGACCGCAGCGGCAGGCACTTCCTGGCGAAATTCTGTGTATTACTGCGAATAAGGTACGCAGATTCAGCGCTGTCGATCTGTGGGGGACAAATCCCGACTGGGCCGGGGATATAATACGATCGAGCAATAGTGCAAGTCTCAGTGCAATCCTTTTAGCAAGGATTTTATAATCCAAGTTTAAAAGCGATAATGGCCAAAAAGATCCGCATAATAACGGATCTTTCCCGGGTTTCAGAAGAAGAAGAATTACCGATTCGTGCAGTGTGGGGGGCAATTCCTTACTCTCGAGTGCTTCGTTATACATCTCAAGGAGATATGGAGCAAGTAAATCCTTGTATGTTTTATGAAAGATGCCAGTGAATCCGTCCAGACCAGGGGCAGTTGAGCCATTTATGGCATCTATGGCGCTAATTATTTCCTCCTTGGAAAAAGGTTCGTCCAGAAACTGTTGCATAAATTTTTTGAGCCACACTATAGCTATCTCATCGAGATGTGCTCTGCGGTCCTCCTCACTATGCGTCACACGTGTGGAATGTAATTCTGAGTAATATTTAAAAAATGTGTCACAAATATCACGTGTCAGTGAGTATCCGACCAGATTTGGAACGGATGCATGTGATGTAAGCTCTTCCGGCCGAGGTCTCAATAGTTGTGCTAGCGTGCGACCAGGTCTGTCACCCTCCCCATATCGCCTCGCAGTAGCGTACTTGCCAAGAAAGTGAGTTTCTCGCTCCGCTGGCTCCCTGAATTCCGTCAATAGCGTCAGTCTGCGGCCAAGCCTAGACGGATCAGGCCGCTCAATTTGCTCCCTGTCAAGAATAGTCAATTGTTGCTCAATATGAGATATAGTGCCTCTAGAGGCCTTCAACACCCCAGCGTGTTTGGAAATGCACACTCCACGCATATAGGCCTTAAAGGCCTCCCACAGAGTAGCCCATGTGCTGACAGAGCCGTTATTGAGTTCAAAGTATACCTCTATTGCCTCTCGCAGTTCCATGTTGAACACTGCATCATTCAGTGCCTGCCCAGGAAATCTCCACTGCCTCTCGCAGCCCTCGGGCCTAGGGATACGTATTTGCAACACAACCGGGGAATGGTCCGAGTACGTCCTAGGGAGATGGAGGGATGACCTATACCAAGTTGCCAGGTTGGGGGAAACAAGCCACTAGTCCAACCTTGTCCAGGTGTCATATTGGGCTGAGTAATGTGTGTATGTGGGGTCTTCCGGACTGCGCTGGTGCCATACGTCTACCAGACCCACCGAGTCACAGAGATCCAGCAGCGCGCGGCGTGCACGGGGTTTGGTATCTGGCGAGTCGGCTGTACTGTCGCGCTCAGGATCGAGGAGGAGATTAAAATCACCACCCATGCAGATATAGTCTGCGCCTAATTGTAGGAGCTGCGCATGTAAGTCATGGAAAAATTCAGGATTATCAACATTTGGCGCATATACGCATCCAGAGCAATACAATATCCCATTAATTTCCCAAACACCAAAGTATATCGTCCCTCTCTATCGTTTTGAACTTTGGAGAGTTGGAAGGGCAAGCGTTTATGTATCAGTATGACTGTCCCCCTAGCATATGTGCTGTAGTTCGCGAAATAGCGATGTGGGCCCCAGTTCGAGGCAAAAGTGGCAAGAGAAGTTCAGGATAGATGTGTTTCTTGCAGAAACGCGATGTCAACTCTGTGACGCTGCAGGTAATGTAATACATGTGCCCCCTTTCTGGCGTTGTTTAGGCCTCTAACGTTCCAGGTGACCAGATTCACATCCAATATAGTAGATAGCCTACCCGACATTGTCATTTAGATCATAGTACACTGTCTGTAAGGGTGCGACAAGTTTAGTACACGATATGTAGCAGTACATTAATTGGGACAGAAATAATTGCAACCAATCCTCTCGGATGTTCCCCTCCCCCACCCCCCACCCATCTCTGTGCACCCCTTCTCAGGGAATATCCCCGTTAACAACTCTATAACATGCATCATGTAAACACCAATAGAGCACAAAACAGCAAGGTAAGATACATTACAGCTTTTGAAACAAACCGTATGTGATATACACTTGGGGTGTGGCAACGCCATGCCAGAATCCCAAATTTGCAATAATCAACAAGACCACTCTTGCGCCTCGATATGATGATGCTCATACCCCTCAACCAAAGCATTTCAACATAAGCAGCACAAAATCATTCAGTCGAGAAAAGTTCCACACTGGCCACGGAGCCCCTGTGTGGCGGGGAAACTCTAGACGTATCGTTATTCCTGTGTCCGTCGTTCTTCTTGTAGTCTCTGCAGAATTCTTGCACAGCCAATGGGGTATCAAAAATACGAGACCGTCCGTCGACATCAACCCGGAGGCGGGCAGGGTAGATCATGTCATATCTGAGACCCAGATTGCGAAGAGTGGCCTTAACGCCGGCATACTTACGCCTCGCGTCTTGTACCATAGCAGTGAAGTCTGGGAAAAGTGACAGCGTAGAGTCCTGGCAAGATATGGAACCTTGTTCTCTAGCCAGTCTCAATGCAGTGTCTCTGTCCCGGAAATTTAGGAGGCGAGCTATGATGGGCCTAGGTGGGCAACCCGGGTTGGGCCGTGGGCCAAGCGAGCAGTGTGCGCGCTCCACCAGAAAATTAGAGGTGAAGGCCTCTTTACCCAAAATGTCCGTAAACAGAGTTTCTACAAATAAATCCATACGTCCTGTATTGGTTGACTCTGGAACCCCTAGAATGCTTACGTTGTTGCGCCTACTTCGCGCCTCCAAATCTTCGTTCTTTATGGCCACGTCTTTTAGGATCTTCTCCATTCGGTCTAGGCATTTAGTGGACTGGGCCGCCCCATCCTCCAGATCCAAAACCCTGCCCTCCGCGTTATCCAGGCGCTTGTCATGGGCATCAAGTTTGGCTCCCATTTGTATTTGTATTTGTATTTGTATTTATTAAGCGCAACATTCATCCCAAGGGACATCACAGCGCTAGGACAGTGTTATTCCGGTATGGCAATGAAGATTATCCTGACAGTTTAGGGCCTGAGATTTCAGGCACAAAGGTAGTGCGTGTTTTGGTTATGTTTTAAGGAACAGCCATGTTTTCAATTTCTTCCTGAAGGGCAAATGTTCGTCCATTAGGCGAAGATCTAAGGGTAGCTCGTTCCAATGGATGGCCGCCAGATTGGAAAAAGACCGTCCTCCGGCTCTAACCTTTTTGATCCGTTTAGTCTTGGCCATGGCCTGATGATGGGATCTCAGATTTTGTGTAGGCATATAAAATTCAATTTTATCTCTTAGGATTTGAGGGCCCTTTTTATGTAGTGCTCTGTGAGCATAACACAGGAGCTTGAACTTAGCCCTTTGGCAAATGGGCGGCCAGTGTAATTCTTTCAGACTTTCGGATGCTGAACAATACTTGCTCTTGTTGCAGACCAATCTAGCAGCAGCATTCTGGACCACCTGCAATCCGGAGAACAGATAGTCAGACATGCCCACATAGAGCGCATTCCCGTAATCTAGTCTGCTAGAAAGTAGTGACTGTGTAATTGATTTTCTACAATTTAAGGGAATCCATGAAAAAAGTCTGCGCAATAGTTTCATCAGACCGAAGCTCTTTCCACATAGCGCTCGGACTTGGTCTTGCATTGTTAGAGCATTGTCGATGAAAATGCCCAAGTTTTTTGCCACTCGCTTGGGTTCTGGGGTGGTCCCCAGTGCCTGGGCCCACCAGGTGTTGTCCCAGATTAAGTGTGCTCCACCAAAAAGCAGGATTTCGGACTTTTCGGCATTTAGTTTCAGGCTGTGTTCCGTCATCCAGGTTGCTGTTTCTGTGAGACAGTTGATTAGGTTGTGTTTGGTGTTTTCATGCCTATCTTCGAAGGCAATTAGCAGTTGCGTATCATCGGCGTAGGAGCAGATATTGAAGCCCCATTTCCTGCTGATCTCCACCAGGGAGGAGACATTGGCATTAAAGAGAGTGGGGCTCAAAGAGGCCCCCAGTGGCACTCCGTACTTGATAGTTCGTGAGCTGGAAGAGTGGTGGCCCATTTGGATTTTTTGTATTCTATTGGATAGAAAAGAGGTGAACCACTGAAGGGCTTTTGAGTATATTCCTTTTTCATACACAATATGTAGCGGATGGTCATGGGAAATAGTATTGAAAGTCACTGTTGGGTCGAAAAGGATCAATGCAGCAGCTTTCCCTTGGTCTACCAAGGTTCTGATGTTATCTGATACTGCAAGTAGAGTGGCTTCTGTGTTGTTGTTAGCTCTAAGCCGGTCTGGGAGGGGTCTATCAATTCGTTAGTTTCCAAGAAGTTTACCAATTGCTTATTCACCAGTTTCTCCAACACCTTGGACAGCTAAGGTAGTTGAGAGATTGGTCGTAGCTAGCAGGGTTGTAAATTTCTAGACCAGCTTTTTTTAGTAATGGAAATACTATGGTTTCTTTCCATATGTCCGGGAAAGATGCTGAGTCCAGGGATTTATTAAAGATGCGAGTGACATGCGGGCTTAGGACTGAGGCAAGTTTTGAGAAAATAAAGTGAGGGCAGGGGTCGAGAGGAGAACCTGCTTTAACCTCCATCATAGCTTTTGTAACTTCTTCTTCTGAAAAAGGGGCCAGGTTGCTTAAATAAGCCTGTGCTTTGGGGTGTGGTGCTGAGGTCTCCTTAACTGATTTATTGACTGTGAATTGGCTATTGAAGGAGGAGTATATTTTGATAACTTTATCGGTGAAGAAGTTGTTGATTATCTCGCAGTTGTCAACAGAAGGGGTCATAGTGTGGGACATACTAGCTGGTTTGCAGAGTTCCTTCACTATTTTATATAATTCTTTAGAAGAGTTACAATTATCTTCAATTCGTTTTGCATAATAGAGTTTTTTTGCAATTTTGAGGGCATTATGATAGGTTTTTAAATCCTCTTTGTAGAGCAATCTATCATTGTAGTCTTTAGATAGTCTCCATTTGTGTTCTAGGGATTTACATCTCCTTTTTTGTAACTTTAACTCTAATGAATACCATTTCTCAGATGGTGTTTTCCTATTAGATTTATTTATTACTCTAAGGGCACACAGATCCAATGCATTAATAATTTCATTATGCAAACGTTCAGCCTCAGACTGAGCAGAGAGTGTTTCCGCAGTGTTTAGGTCGCAAGCCAAAAAATGGGATGCAAACAGCTCGGGGGTAATAAGATTCCATGGTCTTTTTGCTGTTGTTTGTGTGGGCGCCTTTGTTAGCTTAATTGGCAGTTTAAGGGAAAAGGAGATTAGGGAGTGGTCAGTCCATGACAGAGGTGTGACCTCGGAGACAATGGTATCCTCGATGTTAGAAAATAAAAGGTCCAATGTATGCCCAGCCGTATGGGTTGGTCCTTTGATCCATTGATTTAATTGCAGTATCTGCATGTCATTTTCTAAGTGTTTCACCGTTGGGTCCATGGAATTTTCGAAGTGAACGTTAAAGTCACCAATAGCTAGAAAGTGTTTTTGCTTTAGGCAGGCAGGGAACAATTGGGGCAGCAGTTTGGTGCTAAACTCTGGCTTATATCCAGGAGGATTATAAATCACTGCTCCTCTGAGTAGATTTTGTTCGCCCCTGGACACTGAGAAAGCCAAGATCTCGTGTTCACCTAGTTGGGCCACTGATTCAGGAACGCAGCCTAAAGCAGTCTTTAAATAGGACAGCTATTCACCTCCCTTTCGTCCCTTCCTGTCACGTTTTAGTATTTTATAACCTCCCGGTAGGGCGGTAGCAATGTCAGTTGAGTTGCTATCATCCAGCCAGGTTTCTGTATTAAATGCTAGGTCAGGTTTTACATCTGCTAAGATGTCCCAGATCTCAAGGCAATGTTTGGGCATTGATTTGGAGTTAAAATAAATACAGGTCAGCTGAAGGCCATCCGGGCTGATGTCATACCTAGTGTGCTGTTCAGCTGTTAGTTGGCAGCTCTATTTACAGTGGAGGCATGAAAAAGGCCCCTCCATATTCCCGGGGGGTGTTTTCACACAGGCTTCAAAATTATCTGGCGGCCCCGTTTTTGTAGTTCCCTGTGTTCTCACAACTAGTATGCAGCCCCTCCTCCAGCGCTGCTCCCGGTAGCCTCCGGTTGCGCTGAGGTTTAGTTGTGGTTTCGCGCCCTCCTAATCAGCCGTGATTTTGGGTAACAAATGCAAAAAGAACAATTGATGGACAGAATGCAGAACAATGTCATACATTCACCCCAGTACAGAGATCTGGGCCTAAATCCATCGTTTTTTTGCTCACCATGCCATTCCAGTTTGGACCCAGCCATATGCAAATCAGTCTTGACCCTGCGCCCAATGGGAACAGTCCAGCCCGAATTGCCAGGCCAGGTCCTCCCTGGACTGGAAACAGGCATCCTAGGACCGGTTTCGGGCTTTCAGCCCTCATCAGCCAGGATAGCTTGACTCCAGTGGCATGGAGAGCACGGGACCTACGTCTGGGCATACCCGTCCCACTCGGGGTGACAAATGCAAAAAGAACAATTGATGGACAGAATGCAGAACAATATCATACATTCACCCCAGTACAGAGATCTGGGCCTAAATCCATCGTTTTTTTGCTCACCATGCCATTCCAGTTTGGACCCAGGATGCTTGTTTCCGGTCCAGGGAGGTCCTGGCTTGGCAGTTCGGTCTGGACCATGGGTACTCACAAACTTTCTCTCGGGGACCAAATTTACAGTGTGGTTTGTGGCCGAGGGCCGCACCGGTGGGGGTGGGGTCAGTGGGGGAGGGGGCGGGGCTTGAGCAAAAAAAAACTGTGACCATGAGTTTGAACACAGGCCCCTGCAGCGGACGCCTTCGTCCACTGAGCCACCAGACTCTGCATACACACATCTTTCTCTCTCTCTCTCTCTCTCTCTCTCTCTCTCTCTCTCTCTCTCTCTCTCTCTCTCTCTCTCTCTGTCTCCCTCCCTCTATCTCTCTCTCTCTCTCTCCCTCCCTCTCTCTGTCTGTCTGTCTCCCTCTGTCTCCCTCACTCAGTCTGTCTCCCTCTCTCTCTGTCTCCCTCTCTCTGTCTCCCTCCCTCTCTCTATCTCTCTCTCTCCCTCTGTCTCTCTCCCTCTGTCTCCCTCCCTCTGTCTCCCTCCCTCTGTCTCCCTCTGTCTGTCTCCCTCTGTCTCCCTCTGTCTGTCTACCTCCCTCTGTCTCCCTCTATCTGTCTCGCTCCCTCTGTCTCCCTCCCGCTGTCTGACTCCCTCTGTCTGTCACCCTCTGTCTCTCTCTGTCTCCGTCCCTCTGTCTCCGTCCCTCTGTCTCACTCCCTCTGTCTCTCCCTCTCTCTCTGTCTCCCTCTGTCTGTCTCTGTCTCCCTCCCACTGTCTCCCTCTGTCTGTCTCTGTCTCCCTCTCTCTGTCTCCCTCTCCCTCTCTCTGTCTCCCTCTCCCTCCCTCTGTCTCCCCCGGACTCCCTCCCTCTGTCTCCCTCGGTCTCCCTCTCTCTCTGTCTCCCTCTCTCTGTCTCCCTCGCTCTGTCTCCCTCGCTCTGTCTCCCTCTCTCTGTCTCCCTCTGTCTGTCACCCTCTGTCTATCACCCTCTGTCACCTCACCCCAGCTTCCCGGGCACACACACAGCCGCACCCGAGTACTTCACAGGTCTTTAGAAGACCATTTACTTGTTAATGAGGCTTTGTTGTGAATCGCCCGGCCCCCATAGAGCAGAGTGTCTCGGAGTCCGCGCTGCTGCGGCGGTGTTTGCTGACACTCTAATTTTTTTTTTTTTAAACACAGGTACAATGTCTGCAAGGTCCGCGGGCCGCCAAGGAAGGCTTGCTGGGCCGCTGGCGGCCCGCGGGCCGTACTATGAGTACCCGTGGTCTGGACTGTTCCCATGAGGCACAGGGCCAAGACTGATTTGCATATGGCTGGGTCTAAACTGGGGTGGCATGGTGAGCAAAAGAACGATGGATTTAACCCAGATCTCTTGACTGGGGGTGAATGTATGATTTATTCACCATTCCGTCCATCATTTGTTTGCGTAGCACTTTTCACCCTAAGTGGGATGGGTATGCCCAGACGTGGGTCCCTTGCTCACTGTGCCACTGGATTCAAGCTAGCCTGGCTGATGAAGGGTAATACCCATAAACCGGTCTCAGGATGCTTGTTTCCGGTCCAGGGAGGACCTGGCTTGGCAGTTCCGTCTGGACTGTTCCCATGAGGCACAGGGTCAAGACTGATTTGCATATGACTGGGTCTAAACTGGGGTGGCATGGTGAGCAAAAGAACGATGGATTTAACCCAGATCTCTTGACTGGGGGTGAATGTATGATTTATTCAGCATTCCGTCCATCATTTGTTTGCGCAGTGATTTTGGGTAAGCACAAAGCAGATTCAAGTTACTTTACTGGTATTAAATTCGAACCGTTTCTAATAAGTGCAAGCTAACTCAGTCAATTTGTTTTGAAATTAAGCTTAAAACAATCACCGTTTAAAATACAAAGTGAAACATTTTTAAAAGTGAGACATTTTTAAAAGCGATAGTGCGGGCGACGCAAGTGCTGTCCTAAAGCTTCTGGGGAATACAGAGCAAAATTAAGGGTGTAGTTGAGTCAACAGTGCAGTAAGAATAAGCAAACATTACGTTCCTCGCCGCTGCCCCGTTTTTGTAGTTCCCTGTGTTTCCACAACTAGAATGCAGCCCCTCCTCCAGCGCTGCTTCTGGTAGCTTCCGGTTGCGCTGAGGTTTAGTTGTGATTTCGCGCCCTCCTAATCAGCCGTGATTTTGGGTAAGCACAATTCAGATTCAAGTTACTTTACTGGTATTACATTCGAACCGTTGCTAATAAGTGCAAGCTAACTTAGTCAATTCGTTTTGAAATTAAGCTTAAAACAATCACCGTTTAAAATACAAAGTGAAACATTTTTTAAAGTGAGACATTTTTAAAAGCGATAGTGCGGGCGACGCAAGTGATGTCCTAAGCTTCGGGGGAATACAGAGCAAAATTTAGGGTGTAGTCGAGTCAACAGTGCAGTAAGAATAATCAATCCTTGGTGTCTAATCTCTTTTCCAGGGTATCAAAACGGCCATCTAGTGCCCTAAAACCGGCCCTCAGTTCTTGCAAAAGAGCGCCAGATCCAGTTGGAGCGTCGCCGGTGCCAGCCACCTCCACCCCGCCCTCAGCCATGTTGTTTTCAGGATTTGCTGGCCTCTCTGCAGGTTTACCAAACTGTAGCAATCTTTGTTTCGGTTCTTTACGTCCCATCCCTTATCTTGCCAGACTGGCTGGAAACTAGATCGTCTCCGGGCCGAGGGCCGACCCGAGGGTGCCAGCCAAAACAGACCCCAGGTGGCCACGGGACATCAACGGCCGCTCCGTCACCCAGAATCTGCTGTGCAAGGCTCAAAATAGCGGCAGTTGGGGCACCCTCCTATGTTGCGCTCTTTCTCGCAAGCCTGCGCCGAACTTATGAGGTGCCACACAGCGGCAGTCTCCTCATGCACACACCCAGCAAAAATGGAACTAGATAGTAGGAAGCATGGAAACAGCACCCAGTACAGGCCTATCCATTTTAAAAGCATGGCTGCCCCATTGTCTTGTGCTGTGCCGCCCCCATCACTGCAGCGTCAGCGCTGCTTTTCTTCTGCCCGGCTGTGCAAGGGCAAATCACTGGTGCCCCCCCCCAAACCGGCCCGTCCAGCCGGGTGGCTGGCCCCCAGGCTTGCCCTCGGCCCCTGTCGCCGCGGGGCCTCTGGGGGCTAAGCGGGCCGGTAGCGCTTAAAGCGGTAAACGGGAACGAAGGACCACTAAGGGGGGGCCTAGAACCAGGGACCCACTCAACTCCGCACCGCCTTTCAGCTGGGGCTGTGGCGACGGATCTCCGAGGCTGGGGGCTTCCATCAGCGCGGCCTAGTTCCAGGCCGCGCTCGCGTAGAAACATCACCGGGCGCCTCCGGCACTGAACGTTCGGCCCGAGCCAACGCCGATATTGCGAGCCCTCCGGACCGCACCTCAGCTTGTGCACGTCTTTCCCCAATCGGGACGGGTGTTTTGCCGCATTATATGCGCGGATGGAAGGTAGGATGAGGAAGGCTTTGGGTTATTTCGGCGGAGCTTCAGTGCAGCGCGGCCATCACGGTAGGCTGCCTGGCCACGCCCCCCCTGTTTTGCAACTTCTGTGCGTGCTGCATTAAGCAGCACTCATAGAAGTCACAAAACGGTATTTAAAGATTGTTTATGTGCAAGAAGGGGGACCTTCCGGCACATAAACAATCTTCCCCTGCACACAGACACCCATCCACTATGATGCATGCAAGGGTGTCTGTGTTGGCGCTAGGCTGCTAAGTGTAGCACCAGCGCAGGGGGAAACGAAGGGCTGCACCATATTCTTGTGAATATGGTGCAGCCCTGCATTTCTGAAGTGTCGGAGAGAGGCGTTAAGACAGGAAGGCTAGCGCCTCTCTCCGCCACTTACATTGTACATATACCCCTAAGGTCACAAAGTGGAAAAGTTTAATAAAATGTTTGAAATTACCAGGGGACGATTTAACACTGGTGAGTGTTGTGGGTGGATTGCTGTTCTTTGTGGTACTTTTTCTATGGCATAGTTGGGGGATTGAGGCTGAGGGAAGTGCTAAACCAACAGTTCAACTGGTGCCTGGATGGGGATAGATTATTAACAGCCCTTACTTTTCTTCCTGGAATGTTTGGAAAGTGCTACTGACCTTTTATTGGACCATTCATAATAAGGGCCTAAATGGGAAGCTGATTACAAGATAGCATTTATAAAAAAGAATGACAAGTATCGCAAAAAGCTAAGAGTGGATTTTGACATAACTTTCTTTTATAAAGCACACAAGTACTGACTAAATATGTATTTTCATAGGGCAGCAAGAACTGGGAGTTACAGTGAACAAGTAGGCAGATATTGTTATACACGTAGACAAACACACATTAAATGTTCCATGTTCCTTATGTGGCACCATCAACAGACACAACACCAAAATTGAGATTTGCACCAAACCCATCTTGAAATTAACAAATATCATGAATCAATCAAATGTTAAATAGTATGCTAATTCCACATTCCCTTTGTATTTCCTCAACTTGTTCAAAATGGTACCCGACGCACTGACGTATTTCATGTCCCATTTGGATGTTTTATACTTAACTGCGTGCTAGATTAATAACACTGCTGATAATTGCTAAATGTGTCTGCCATTGTAGTTCTGTCATTTTATTTATAATGTGTCATTGCTCAAGGTTTCTTGTATCTGCTATGATATGGATCTGTTTTCCTCTCCCCCAGTACTTGCACACTTTAGGCTGCCATGTGCCAACTCACACACCCTTCCACTATAGTGCAAGGGCATTTGTGTTCTATCAAGCACAGGGTTTGTACTGGGAGTAGACCCATATTCTGTCTTTCAGGTGGGGAGTTATATAGCCTGTGTAGGAAGATGGCTCTCTATATAGTGCACTAAAATGAAGTACACTGTGCAGAGAGTCAATTGGGTCCCCAATTGGCTTACAGTGGCAAAAGTAGACAATTCTAACGCTCTGTTTTGTGGTAGTGTGGGCGAGCATTTAGGCTTATCAGAGGCTAGTGCGAAGCATTTTTTGTACTGACCGAGGCAGTAAATGAAACACACAATCAAAGAATGAATCCAAGACCAATTTAGAAAAATAACACTTTTTTTATACATATTTCAAACTCAAGAACTTTGTTTCAAGGTAAGTACAGTTTTCAATACAAATATTCATAAGTAAGTAAACGTTTCAAACCTGTGCGCTTTTATGCACAATACAATCCTATGGTAGGAAAAAGTCAAAGGTGCAAAAAGGTAGGTACAGTTGGTTTCAGGGGTTCATCTTCTGGTATCCAAATAGCATTGGACCAAGGTTTGAAATACTATCAGCAGTTCTTCGTGAACCCCCTGGGTTCCACCGGGAGCAGGATGCTGGAGAGGCTAGTAGTTGATTCGCTACAGAGAAGGGGGGCCACCTGGGATGAGGCTGCACTGGGGGACTTGTGGGCAAGTCCGAGGGCTGCCAAATGGTGGCTCAGGTTGCAAGGGGTCTTGAAGCATATGGGCACAGCCAGTTCATCGGGATCTGGGCCAGGCGGCTCTGGAGCAGAGTGGTTTGGTCGGCTGGGCTTGGTGCATAAATATGCACCTCGCAGTCAGGGAGAAAGAGCTGGCAGGGGCAAAATCAAAGCAGCTGAGCCTCTCTCGAAGTGGGTCTCAGTGATGCTGATGTCCCTCAATGGCTGCTTGTTCCTAGTGAGGATATAGGCTGGACACTCATGGTCGGTGTTTGGTGCAGGGTGTCCCGTACACGGGGTTTGTGCTGCCCCGCTCTGGTTGGTCCTGATGTCTTCACACTCGGCAGGGCGAAAGATCTGACCTTCCACAGCACGAGCACCTTCTCCTGGTCATCTGCGGCGTCGGTCGGACCGGGGAGCTGCAAGGCAGTGTACCGTACTCTGCTTGTTGGTGCCTGCAGACTGCGGTGAAGTAACTCCTCTACTCTAAGAGATACTTTTGGTGTTTCTCAAAGTGCTGGCAGGCTACCCGAGGCATTGGTAGTTCTACAGCTCACAGGATGAGTCATTCTGTTGTGACTGTCAAGAGAGGGCTGAGGACGGCAGGGTTTTGCGACAACAGTCAAAGTTCTGCAGCAGTTCTTGCCAGGCCGTGACTCTTCTTCCTCCTTCTCCTATTGATCCATTGAATCTGAGTTCTTGGGTTCAGGGGTGCCACCTAAATACTCAATTTAGGGACATTATGAGCAGTGATAGGTAGCAGCCAATAGGCTACCTACCTTTAGGGTGCCTACACCCTCTATATGACAACTTCCTGTGGGAAGTGGGCATAGGCCTGACCCTAGAAGGCTAAATCTGTCCAAAACAACATGGAGAAATCTGAAAAGTGAGGTTCATATCAGCTGGCCAGCCCAAAGGGTGGTGCTGGCTGAATGTGGGCACACCTCCTAATCTACCTAATTTTCCCGTCTGTCTTGCCGCCAAAATGTGGGGTCAGGACCGGGGGTGGCAACTCCACTATCTGGAGAGGTGCAGGATCAGATATCAAAGGCGGCAGGGCCTTTAAAGCTTTCAGCTCTGGAATACCCATCCTTTTTGTGAACACCTCCATCCAGAGCATGCTTTGTTCCTGTCCTCCGAGAGCAAAGGCTCTCATACCATGAGGTCAGAAACCTCTCTATGTGGCTGGCTGGTCGGGAACAGTCAGTCAACACACTAGTAGTTGGTAGGTTTTCAGGGGGTACGACTAAGGTGCCCTCAGCCTGCATTTAATAATAGATCCAGCACTGGCATCAGTGTGGGTTTATTAAGATGGGGTGTTTGGTACCAAACACCTTGAGGTACAGTGAAGCCATATTGTGGCTGGGGAACTCCTAATGACGAGTGCCAAGCCCATGCACTGGTAATATCTAAGAATGAATTTAGATATCACCATGACATCTCCACTCTGCAGATATGTCCTCACATGGGTATAGTGCACCCTGCATGAGGGCTGCCGTAGGGGTAACCTACCTATACTACATGTAGTGCTGGCAGACATGGCACACTGGGTGTGTGCCATGTCGACTCTTTGGTTTCCTCTGCACCAAGATACACAGACTGCAATGGTAGTTTGCATGAGCTTGGTGAGGGGTCCCTTAAGGTGGCACAATTTGTGCTGGAACCCTTAGGGACCTTCTTTAGGTCCAATGCCCTAGGTACCAAGGGGACCATTTACTGGGGGCTTGCATGGATCCTAAAGGTTTGCAAATTATGGAACAATCGTACAGTTTAGGGCAGGGGTCTCCAACCAGTAGCTCGTGAGCTACTGTAGCTCTCCAGCTACGTCTGAGTAGGTTATCTGTGTGCAGCCCAGCTTATTAAATTAGAAAGCTTTTGCTTGGTTGAATTATTATACATACAAAAAAATTGAAATTATACAACACTAATAATATTAACTTGTGAAAACACATTTACACATCAGGTGCTACTTTAACAAACATACACCCACACACACAATAATTTGATGCTAGTACATGGGAAGTACAAATTGAGCTTCTTAATGATAAGAAAATAGCAGTGTTCTCGGATCAAGTGGGGGATAGAGGCATGTGCTGAGGTCTTTATGACCCGGATTCAAAGTTGCAGGAGTCCCTAAACAAAATGACTAAGGTCAGACTCACCAATTCAGTTTGGTAATTTTATCTGCACCCCTTCACCCTGCAATTATGAGTTTTGTTCCCAGTATGGGGAATAACCAGGCAAACATTGGAATACAATATCCTTGTCCTCATGACTAACGCTTATTCTGGGGACAAGGCAGTTTTTTCTACTGCCCATTTTCCTGGTGGGCTGGAGCCTATGGAAGCCAGTTATGAAATCCCAGGACCGCTCTTGGTACATCTGTTACTTTCCCCAGACCTCTAGGATAATGCAGTAGGCACATAGAGGCTACAGGATAGAGAGAGAAAGCGAGAGAGGGAAGGTAGAGAGAAAGGGATCTTAGAGGGAGAAGAAAGAGAGGAGAGAAGGAGTGAGAGGGAATGGATGGATGAATGAGAGAGATAGCAAACACAAGATGATGAACGGAGTGCTGAAACGTTTCACACGCTCAACCTCAGTCAGAAGATCTCATTAAATCCATCACTCTTTTGCTTACCATGCCACCCCAGATTGGACCCAGGCCTATGCAAATTAGTCTTGACCTTGCTTCCCATGGGAACAGTCCAACTTGGCTGCCAGGCCAGGTCCTCCCCGGATCAGAAACAAGCATCTTGGGATCGGTTTCAGATTATCACCCCACATCAGCCAGGCTAGCTTTAATCCAGTGGCGCAGTGAGAAAGGGACTCATGTCTGGGCACACCCTTAACCTCCTAGTCCAATGCACACCTACCACCACCAGACTAGTCCACTGAAACTAAAGCAGCATCACTGAAAAGGACTGGAACACAGCTCTCAATACACACTGACCCAAATACAGCAACAGCCTTCCCAAAGGCATCAAGAATTTCAACAATAGGATTACCTCTTGCGCTGCCAGTTGGTGCAGAAAATCAGACGGATGAAATGCCACTGCAAACAACTGGAGCACAAATGGAGAATGGGCCAGGACAATTCAGACAGGAGCACTTTTACATTTGGCCAGAGACACTACCTCCAAATCATTCGGACCACCAAATGCACCGCTCTGACAGACCTCATCAATACCACCACCAATAAAAGCAAATAAATATTTGCCACTGTGATGTATTTCACCTCACCAGCGGCCACCTCCAACTTGATCATCCCTCACTGGACCTATGCAACAATCTCTCTCAATTCTTCACAACAAAATCAGTGCCATTTGCATCAACTTCAACCTGAAAACAATGCTAGCCACATGGCATATCATGAACCCAGAAGAAACCACCACCACCATGAAATCTATCTACTCAGAGGCCCCATCGGACATCTGCTCCCACCACGCTTACTCAGTAGAATGCACCCCATCTGCACCATGATCGCACCCATTCCAAATTCCACCGCCTCTTCCGCAACCTTCACAAAAGATTGGAAGCACAAAGCTGTCCTCCCATTGCTGAAGAAGCCCTCCATGGACCCATCAACACTTGCCAACTACAGACTGACCACCCTTCGGCCAGTCTAGGTCCTAGCGGATCTGACTCCTGTACCTCGAGGCACCCTCCTCATCTCCCACTCTCAAACGCTCTCTTGCTCTCACTCTGTGTCTGGTGCCTCTGTGCATTCTGCCTCATGCTCTCTTTGTCTCTTGCTCTCTTTGCCTTTTGTGCCTTTTCACTCCTTGCTCTTTTCACCTCATTCCATTGTGCTTTTTGTGCCTTTTCACTCTTTGCTCCTATTGCTCTTTTTGCCTTTTCTCCTCTCGCACTTTCCCCTCTTTTTTGCTCTCTTTTCCTGAGCTATTTTGCCCCCTTTCTGGTCTCTTGCCTCCGGTGCCGCTCCCACCTTCCCCGGTCCTTACATGTTCCTTCCTGTGCCTCTTGCTCCTTTCCATGCTCGCGCTAAGTCCCGCCCACCACCCCCTGCGTGTTGCCGCAGCAAAGGCAAGCCCATCTGTTCCCAGCCATGACTGGACAGTGCCCAGTTCCACAAACCCTGGTACAACTGCTCCCCAATGGTACTCCAAAGTGTCCCTCCACTCATTCAACCCAGGACGCCTATCCCAACACTACTGCCCCAACACACCTCACAATATAGAAGGAGCCTCCATTGGCACTCACTGTTGCTTTGCATGCAAAATTCCACCCACCAAGCTAGCACCTCCCACAACACCCAACCTACAAATATCATACCGGGCCGATTACACCATTGTCCACTTCAAGATCAACATCCTCCGCCAAACAAAACCCACCTCTACTAGCTGGTCAGCAGGAGCAGCATCTCGGAATCAAATGTCCCACACCCTGAGTATGAACTAACCTAACCCCACCAGCAACTTAAACCACGACATCAAACAACTAGATGTGTGGATCACAGAATGCACCAACTCCATGGCACCCGGCAAAGGCAAAAACCGAAAGGGAACCTGAAGTAGGCAAGTTGGTACACAACAACTAAACAATACTGCCAAAAAACTGAGAAGAAGATGAAGAATGAATCACAAAGACTAGGAAAACTTCAAAGTGGTACTGGTACTTTACCACTAGCAGGTTAGAGAAGACAAGAAGAAGGCCCAAGTCAAGCGCATAGGTGTAAAGAGATCTCCCCGATTGTCAAAAACTTTTCCTGCCAGCTTCCATCACCAACAGCAGCACCCCCTCCCAAGACCTATGCGATAACCTATCGGAATTCTTCAGCACCAAAATCAAAACTATAACAATTTCGACCCTCCACTGAACGCCTGCAGCCTCATCTCTAGCTACCCATAAAAAACCTCGAAAACACCCTCACCAAATGGAAACATTCACCATAAAAGAGATAGCACACATCATAGGAACCATCTACTCCGGGCCCCAACCAACGCTTGCCCCCACCACATCTACAACAAGGGTACCTCTACAATCAGCAAAGTACTCATCGCTCCTGTTTCCTGTACAAACTGTATGTAGGAATGAAACCTTGACTATTTCTTTAAGTTTTGACTCTGAGCGATCTGACTCCGTGAACATGGAGTTCTGAAAGGAACTTTTAACCTTGGCTTGAGCACGTCCTGGGATCATTTTGCATTTATAGACTGGAGCATTTCCCAAAGAGACGAACCATGCACTTTAATAAATCATTGGTATAATTTTGAGGGAACATTGCGTATGGCACATAAGGATCATGGAATTTGTGGGTAGGTCAAGTTATCCAAATGGCTAACAAATTACACTCTAACGAATTAAATATTCTTGTAAAATCATGAACTATGGTGAACCTAAATATAATATCACACTGGAACATATGCAAGCAATAATTATATGTGATGTGCATTAACATGTTATCCAAACAAAAATGAAAAAATAGTGACAAATGAGTCACCAGTTTACAGTAACTACCCATCATCAATTGTGAGCTATAGCAACTTTTAAAAATTGTCTCAAAAAAGGAAAGCGAGGACATTCTTCTAAAAAATTACTCAAATAGCAAGAGTATTAGCTCCAATGATAAATGAAACTGCAATGACAACGCATAGAATTTGGTCTCCTTTTCCCTTGCTCCCTTCGATGGAAGGTTATAGGTGCCTGAGGAATGAAAGGAGTTAGGATCAACTACAATTTACCTATTACAGTGTAACCTATTTGGTCACACAGTAAAGCTCAGAGTCGATTGATGGGATTATGTATGGATTTATTACAAATTCAAAGCCAAGCTGATATAAATCAGTCACCAAAACATAGTATAAAAATACAGAATCACAAAGGGATCTCTAAAATGACGTACAAAATGTATCCTCAATAAGAGAAAGCAAATGAGGAATTCTGTAGCTGCTATACAGAGAATGAGAAACACAGTCTGGTGAGTAGATTGAAAGTTTTGATTCTATTGCCTATACATGAGGTTGTCTAAGAAGATCTACCAAACCCTATTCTGAACTGGAAATCAGGAAAACCCTATTAAGTCAGAGGAGCAGAGAAAGGTGTCAGCATGGCAGTCCCTTTGTAGTAGTTCTCTAAAGGAAAGAATATTGTATAGCATAAAGCCACACAGCAGAGATGTTGCAAAGAGGTCTGCACCTCTCAGAGTCTAAAGGTAATCTGAATAAAGCGATAGTGTAATCTTCAATTATTCCTACAAGAGAATCTTTGTGAATCCCATGTCACGTCTCATTAATTTCCATCTTCAAACAACAAAACTTGGCAACTACACTCAAGATTTTTTTCCTTTCACCCACACAGTAGAACATTCTTGGATTCCTCTTGTCTCCCTATTCTGCACGAACAGTAGTCCTCCCATTGTTCGTTAAAACTTTTTGTTCTTCTCAAAAGATACTCCTCCCTAATCTCCCTATCTCTTTCACACAGTATGCCTTTCTTTAACCGTGAGCTCATGCACTTGCACCTGCAGAGGAGAGAAAAAGATTGCTTCCAATGCAAATATTCGCATTAAAGTTAAACATTAAGGGCCCGATTAGGGGTGTGGCAGTCCATGGACTGCCAAATTCATGGGGGCGCTGTGGTGGTGGTCTCCCGACTGCCCTATTAGGAGTCGGGCGGTTGGAGTGCCACATCCCTGCCGCAGCTGCCAGGGAACCGCTGTTCCCTGGCAGTGTTGTGGCGGTGTAGAGGCATCTGTAAGCTTGACGGGACCACCACGGTCCCACCAAGCATATTAGGAGTTCCCTCTCAGCCAGGGTTTTCATGGCAGTTCCTCCTCCATGAAACACTATTCAAACGGATACACTTTCAGTTATAAAATAAATGGAGAGTATCATTTAAATGAATGCACAGATATATAAGAATTGACAATATTATTCAAACCACCAAATACATATATATATATATATATATATATATATATATATATATATATATATATATATATATATATATATATATATATATATATATATGAAACACTGCAATTCGTTGTTACTGTCACAGAAAACGTTAATATGCTCACTCGTAAATGTTGAGATTATACAGTAAATGCACTTTCTATAACTGTGCACTATATTTTATCAATATTGGTACACAGTACATAAGACCATACGTAAACATACATGCGGCCTAATTAAACATGAAAGGGTGGAGCCAAAAATGAGGCTACTCCAGCAAAAATGTTGTTAAAGCAGTTTTGGACACGTTCGAGTAAAAATCTAGGAGCACATTTCAGAAGCTGCCAGGAGTGCAGCCTTCCGATTCTCTCCCAGCCTCTCCAAAAAGCAGATGGTAGAAGCAATTCATTAACTTTCCACATATTAACTACTGGAAAAAATATGCCAAAAAGTCATTCAAGAACTTTATGATAAAAAATACCGAAAACAATTGGGATTCAATAATTTATTCTTCATTCATTGTCTCTGGAAACATATCTTAGGTAGATTCTTAATGCAATCCTGATTTACAGCAATTGGAGAACTTCTGGGTGCTTTAAATCTCCTAGTGCAATGTGTAGGAAATAAATGTTTGCAGAGAATACAGCTATACATATTACAGATTCTTGAAGCACTTATGACAAACAGACTCGATTCCCTGCCATCATTTTCTGGCTCATGATTATAATAAAACAGATGTGTAGCTAGGGACCCAGCCTTTCTAAATTCTATACCCAACACATTTATGTAGAGATTAAATGCACTTCGCTGCCTCATTCCTTTAGATGAGCAAACCCCCATAATGAAACTTAAAAGTGTTTTTGTCGATATATAGTCTGTATGAAACACAGATACCTCACTGCCTTTTCATGGGGAAAAAAATTAGGTGATGATGCAGATGTTTCACTTAGTTGTACGCACAAACCATTTGACGCGTATTAACTTTTCCAGACTCTTAGTAGAACTTTTACCAATTGTGATGGGTTCAATAGCTGAGGCAGAACAATAAAGTGAGTTTACAAAAATTAGCCTTGATTTGCAAAAGAGTGCAACTGTAGTATTGCATCACAAAATTATTCTTGCATCAGAAATGTAATGGTCGAAATATCAAAATGGTATCAGAAACCACAAGGTGTCCCTTAGGATTTTACAAACTAACCCAGCCCCCTCTGGTTTTTGCAGTTTCATGATTTCTCATGATTTTCTGGTTTTTAAGAAGGCGTAATATTCCTATTCAATCGGGGGCAGTTTTATGTGCGGTAAAGTTTTTAGGCCATGGGAGTTTTAATATATGATCAAAAATGTTGAAAAATGCTATTATTTTTAATTAGATTATACTCATTTTTAGTTAATGAATGTTTTAATTTTTTATTGCCTGTATGTTCAAAGTGATTTTATGGTATCACAAAAACTGAACTAAAGAGTAATATGATGATGATAAATGTAAAAAACTGATCTGCATTATTGCTGAAAACGTGCCGGCCACCCCGATTGAGGATGGTCATTTTTATGTGTGCTCTAAAAGGTGGCAAAATGCTTGGTAAAAATACAAAGATGGATGAAAAATGTTATATCACACAATTGTATTCATTGATTAATATTACGATTTTGTTTTACATTACAATGACCAGATAATAAAGTCTGAGGTCCCTGTTGTGATGAAGTTGGAGACAGAATGGTAAGCAGAAGTGTGGGGGGATTCTAAATTCTAATTTAAATCCCCCATGATCCTCTGTTTTTCTTTAGTGAATTCAGCCTTTCCTGATATATAGTTGGCACGTTTCAACCCTAACGTTATTTAAGTGACTCCTGAGTACATAGAAAAGGTCAAATGGGCTCCTGCATAAACAAATATATATATGTGTGGCTGGATAACATCTTAGGTCATTCAGTGGTTGTGGAAAGGTGATAGTGAACACCATAGTGAACAATAGTCCAAAAACCCTCTTGCAAACATTGACTGATGTGAGTGCTAAAATAAAAAATAAATTGATGAAGTGTGGAATTGCCAGATGTTCTGACTAAACTTGATAATGGACCATGTGTCTCCCATAGTGACAGACCATTTTATTGTGCTTTCTTTTGTTTCAGCCCGTGCCAATGTCTGATGCTCCTTTTTCTATGGGCCAGGAGGGCACATGTGAATGTTGCCTTGATAACAAGCTGCATTTTTATATTGTCATGGTGATGCTTGTGAACATTGTTGTGTTGTTGATAGATCTTCATGTGTTTGTGTATGTATCATCACATACTTCCCTGCTCATCTCCGTCCCATACGGATCTTGCAACCATAGTGAAATTTGTATATTTCTATGTGTGCCCCTCCAATTGCATATCCATTTGTGGCTTCTGTATATTGGCTGTGAATCACTAATCCAGAGTATATGTACTATTACAAAAATGAAAATTCTGGTTCTAAATTTACATTATTTGTAATATTGTTGTATGTACACAAAGAACTTCTGGCTCATAATTTCAAAAAGATGCCCTAGTTCTTTTTGGGAAATTGTTTAATCACTGGGGGGGGAATTCCATTAAAGTTTTTAAGGGATGTGTTATCATTCAGAGATCTCATTGGGGCCATTCCCTGGAGTTTTGCCCTATAAAATGAGTGCGGCCGTCCTTCTGAGAAGAAATTTTTCCATACCACCCCCTATTGGTTTGTGTTCGATAACAATTGATATTGTCCATTTAGAATGTTCTTCTGTGTGCCCAAGTTGTAAAAAAGAGCTTCCCCAAAGCAGTTGGGACCTTATCTAGGATTCAGCATTTTATTTTACAACCCCTTTTACAAACCTGATTAGTTTGCCCCACAAGGGCTGATTCTGAGTCAGGCAGAGTGAAATTGCCACATGATTCAGGGTGTGAGAGAACCAACCCCAAATTTTATCGCTAGTAATTTCGGATGGAAAAGTCGCATGGGACTTTGGTTGCAGGAGCAGCCAAGTTTCATTCTCCTTTTTTTGTTTGATGGAGAGAGTATACAGTACTACTCTCTGATGCAACAAACCTTCCCCATCCCTCCACTACTCCCTCACCCACCCCTCTCACCCCATACTCTACCCACATTTTCTGCATACACTTACCACCTGCTCAGTGTAGGTGGTAAAGGTGTGTGATAAAACCCTGTGAAATTTGGACTTCGGTGTGGATTTATGAGTGGAAAAATTGGTCCCATGTGGTAATTCCCCATTCCATAATGTTTTGCTCATTATTGCATTGTACTCGTGCAGATTTACCACACGGTTGCTGTAAAATCCCATGCGATTTTACCATTACTCTAGTGATCTGCTCCATAGAAACATCTACAGGAGCATAAGGTCTCACAAATCATGCTCTTTGTATTAGAGTTGGAGAAAATGGAATACTTTATTTTGATATTTTTAAATGATGTCATCTCCTTTGATGAAATGGTCTCCCTTTGATGGGAGTGCGATAAATATTACACAACATATATATTTTTCCAATCCCTATGCAAACCTTTGCTTTAACAGCGATGGGGATTATGCACCACACTCTGAACATTTAGAACCAGGGTTTCAGTCTTATTTTTCTGGTTATCCCCAAGGACAAGACTATCACTTGGTCTGGTATTGAGTTCCCATTTTCATCAGCTGTTGAGGTATTTAGCCTAACTAAATGCCAGTTCTGTCAAATTTGGGTCCAATCCATCTTTATCGGGTCTGCTATATTAGCATCAATGAATGCATTGTTGTTTTATTGTACAATAGTACAGGTATGAAAATAACACAGCTGGAATGGTATAGACGAATCAGCCATAATTGTATAATGCTATTATATCAGTGAACAAACCAATAGTAGTCTGCTAGTATACCACAAAGTAGACAGTGAAGAAAATGGATACTTAGTCAACAGATGAAAAATATGTGCCCAAAGCGTAATCGCTTAGAAACAAGTGTGTAGACCCAATATTCCAATAGAATGACATGCCAACTGCCTGGACTCCACTGAGGTGTGTATGGAAACCTAAAAAGATCACCAACCAATCCTCCAGAAAGGCTACAAATTAAATACTTAAAAATTAACAAATATATATATTAACAAATATCCAGAACCACTTATCAAAGAACAGCTAGAATCTGTGAAAAATGAACAAAATAATAAACTCTCCCTCATTCTATTGCAAGGTAACACATGACACTACTGTGGAAGTTTCTAAGGCTGAGACGTACCTGTGGATAATAAGCATGCTGAAGTAAACCATCTGCAGTTCATCCAGTCAAACTTCGGAACAGTTTGAATTACTCGATACTCTGTTTCAAGCAGCAAGCCCACTGCAAAAGCACAAACAAAGACTCTATCACTGTCCTTTCTAGTGTGAACTTAGAAAAAGCTCACACCCTGAAGTGGACGTACCTGTAAACAAATTAACTTGACAGATCATGATGTATCAGAAAGCCTATAACCACTGCTACACGCCTGTATTTCATTCCTGTGAACACGGAAGCGGCTCCATTAACAGAAACAACGTAGGACAACTCGTGAATAATAAGTGCTAAGCCGGGTTGAATGGGACTTGCCATGTTGAAATGTATAAGGGAGACTGAAATGAGATGTTCACTTGCTCAAAAAATACATTATCCCTCTCAGTCAACAATCATAAAAAGTACTAAATGTGAATAAGCGTGCAAATATACCGATGTACAGTGCACAAATCTGTCAAAGTAAAACCGAGACAATGTCCAAAGAATAAGGAAAGCATGAACCATGGAAGTAGCCGCAGAGCATAAAAAAGAAGGAATGAAGCAATACATAATTAGGACAACATCTAAAACATTTTTTACACACACGAAAATAATATATTTTTATTTTATTTGTGTTTTATAGAGCGCGAACTAGACCCGTAAGGGTATCAGAGCGCTTTACAGGATTGACAAGTAGTATACAAAGGACTTAGGGGGGTGATATATTTGGGATAACACAGGTGGAAACATTTGGGATAAAAACAGGTAGATACATTTTGTAAGAAACAGACGGTCTCAAATCCCGGGTGGGATGCCCAGAGGTGCCGGGTGGGTATCGCCCGGACACCGTGGAGAAGCCAACACAGAGGGTAGCACAGAGTTGCTGAGGTCATTGTGATGCAGGCGTTAGGAGAGGAATTTGCCCATTAGGAAAGTTTTGGCCTCTGTTTTAAAGCGTGCCAGAGACTGAATTCTTCGAATGGCGGGCGGGAGTGAGTTCCATATTCTTGGTGCGGCCCCAGAGAAGGCCCGATTGTACGTTTTTTTTTTTCGCAAGCGTGCTGGTTGGAGCA
This sequence comes from Calotriton arnoldi, assembly GCA_963921515.1. Lineage (NCBI taxonomy): Eukaryota > Metazoa > Chordata > Amphibia > Caudata > Salamandridae > Calotriton > Calotriton arnoldi. The sequence continues at coordinate 681,318 of CAWUFW010009252.1, read as the reverse complement.
AGAGGTCTCTGGTGGATCGGGAGTTTCTGGCTCCTCCGGATACCACGAGTTTTTGGGCGAGGAATGCAGGTGAGTTAGAGTATAGAGCCTTGTGAGTGATGCAAGCCAGCTTAAGTTGGATTCTGGCCTCGAGAGGAAGCCAGTTCAGAGCTTTAAGGTGAGGGGATATGTAGTCAAATTTCTTTGAGCCTGTTAGCAGTCTGGCGGCAGCATTGAGGCAGGCTTTCAATGGTGCCAGGGAGGTCTTGGGTAGACCTGCGAGGGTAGAGCATCCATATTCCAGTCTGGAGATGACTAGAGCCTGGATTGCCATTTTCAGGTCGGGAGTGTCAAGGAAAGGTTTAAGGTTTCTTAGGTAGCTCAGGTGAAATCTGGCTGTTTTGGCCATCGAGTTGATGTGGCCGCGCATGTTCAAGCTGCACTCTAGGGTTATTCCAAGGGATTTGACAGAGTCCACTATGGTTGGCGGGCAGTTGAGCGCTGTGATCGCCTTGATCCAGTCCTGGATGTCAGGGTTAGTTTTAGGTGGGGAGATTAGAATAAATTCCGTTTTCTTTGCGTTAAAATTGAGCTGGTTAGAGGTGAGCCAATGGACAGTCAGCTTCAAGGCCTCATTCAGGGAAAGAATGTCCTCAGGAGAAGATATTTTTATGTAGATCTGGGTGTCGTCGGCATACATGTGGTAGGAGATATTGGCGGTGCGTAGCACTTCTGAGAGCGGTTCACGGTAGAGATTGAAGAGGGTGGGGGACAGGGTTGATCCTTGGGGGACTCCAACCGTGATCGGAGAGGGAGCGGATAAGTTGCCGTTGATTAGGAATCTCTGACAGCGTTTCTGGAGAAAGGACCTAAACCATTCAAGAACGGGGCCATCCAGTCCCATCCTGATTTTGAGGCTTTCAAGGAGTTTTTCGTGGTTGACTGTATCGAAAGCCGAGGAAAGGTCTAGGAGGATTGGGAGACAGGTTTTGCCTTGGTCAAGGGCTTGGAGGGCATCATCCACGATGTGGAGGAGGGTGGTTTCAGTGCTGTGACCAGGTCTGAACCTGATGTGTTGTCTCAACTGCTGTTGAACACATTTCTCCAGAACTTTAGCTGGGAGTGGGATATTAGATATAGGTTTATAGTTGTCAGGGGAAGCAGGATCCAGTGTAGGTTTTTTTAAGATGGGGATGACTTGGCCGGCTTTAAGAGATTCAGGTATTGATCCCTGTAGGAGGGAGGCGTTGATTATTGCAGTCCAAGAAGGGATGATAGCCTGAGAGGCAGCGGCTAAGCAGTTTGAGGGGAGAGGGTCGTTGAAGTGGTTGTTCGGGTTTAGGGAGGATAGAATTTTCGAGACGGAATGTTCGTCATAAACTTTGAAGTTGGACCAGTGCGCTTGGTTTTTGGGTGATGTCTGGGGGGGGCAGCGCGGAGGGAAGAGGCAGAGCCGGAGGGGTTTGGGAGAGAGTGGCAGATCTAAGTTCGTTTCCTAGGGCAGTGATTTTGTCGGAGAAGAAGGAGGAAAATTCCTCGCAAGATATTAGAGATTTGGGGGTTTCTTTGGAGGTTTTTGCCAGTTTGTTAGATTGGTGTTTGACCAATTCGAATAGTTTGCGCGGTCTGTTTTTGGCGTTCTCCAGTTCTGTTCTGAAGAATTCTTTTTTGACTTGAGTATTTTCCTATTGTAGGCATTTCTGAACTTTTAGATGGGCTGCTGACGTGTGCTGTTTCCAGGTTCGTTCTGTCGGCCGGAGGGATCTCCTCTCATTGTTGAGGGATCCGTTGAACCAGGGGTTCCTGTCTTTGATTTGGGTTATTTTTAGTTTTAGCGGAGCAAGGTCATCAAGAATGTTGGATATGGTCATGGAATAGTGTTCAGTGAGGTTGTTGGCCGTAGTGATAGGGGGGGAGGTCAGTCTCACAACGAGCTGCCATTTTCCCGAGATCAAGGTTCTTGGTGTCTGTAACCCAACGTTTGGGAATCACGGGTTGTGGAGCCCATGTCTTGTGGGTGCCAGGCAGAAGGAAGGTGATAGAGTGGTGGTCAGACCAATCGCATGGGTCTATAGAGATAAGCTTGACCACTGAATCCTTAGCGATGATCCAGTCAAGAGTGGCGCCTTTCGATTGAGTTGGGAGTGTGCAGGCTTGGGTAAGGGCTTGTTCGGCCAGGATGTCTCTGATGGTATTGACCTGAGGGTCCTTGGGGTCATTCCAGTGCAGGTTGAATTCGCCAAGAAAAATGTCTTTGGAGTTGGGGGAAACCTTGGCTGTGATGATTTCCATGAGGTGGTCAGTGAAGGTGTCATTCCTGCCTGGGGGGTGGTAAAAGATGTGCAGTCTGCACATTTGGGTGGTGTTGCTGCATATGGACAGTGCAAGTTATTCGTAGGAGTCTGTGGGATCTGCCAGAAGTTCGGTAACGAGGAGGTTAGAGCGGTAGATGCAGGCAATGCCTCCCTCTTTTTTTTTAGACTGCCTGTCCAGCCTTACCATGTTGTAGTTGGGAGAGACTAAGAGGTCTAGGCAGGGTGATGAGGATTCATTGAGCCAAGATTCGGTCAAGATCGCTAAGTCTGATTTTTGGCTCAGGATGAGATCGGCGACATCAGCGGCATGCTTTACTGCTGACCGGCAGTTAATTAGGAGGCCGGATAGTGGGGGGTCGGAGTGAGTGTCGTGAGTTGGGGCAGCGATGGGTACTGGCGCTAGGTTGCTATTGACAACTCCTCTGCTGCGGAGGGTAGCTGATCTGTTGGGGTTGGTTGCAACCGTGCGGATAGCGTGTTCGTCACTCAAGTCTGAAAGGTATGGGGATACCAGGGCAGATTTGTAGCTAAGGGGGAGGTCTAGAACTTTTTCCTCCGTGAGGTCTGGTGGACTAGGAGTTACAGGGGCCGATTTGTAGGTAAGGAGGAGGGCCAGAATTTCCTCTTCCGAGATGTGGCAGGGCTGCTTGCGAGGGCGCAGGTGTCTCAGGGAAAGCGTTAATGGGTGACGGGGGGGCTCGTTGGAAGGGGGGGAGTAGAGTTCTGCGGGAGCTTGGGATTCGAGAAGGTGAGTTCCGTGAGGTGCAGGAGGTTTTTTAGTTCCAGAATGGAGTTATGGATGCTCTGGGTTAGTTCTGTAGCTGTATGGTGGAGAGTTTCAATATCCCTAAAAGAGGGATGCTCTTGTGGGCAGGGGGCCGATGGTTTGGGAACGGTTCTGATGGCATGCGCTGGTAGCAGGGTAGTGGGGCTAGGTCGATCAGTGTTGTGAGCCCTTGGAGGAGTTTCGATAACCATATGGGAGGGAAGAGTTTGGGGTCAGGAGGTCAAAGGTTTGGAGACGATTCTGTTGGTATGTGGTGTTAGCGTGGTGGAGGGGCTAGGTCGACTGGTGTCAAGAGCCCTTGGAGGAGTCTCAATAACTATATAGGAGGGAATAGTTTGCGGGCAGGGGTCAGTGGTTTGGGCACGATTCTGTTGGCATGCGCTGGTAGCATGGTAGTGGGGCTAGGTCGACCTGTGTCGTGAGCCCTTGTAGGGGTGGTTTGTGACTGGCTAGGCATCCTTGGTGGATTGGTCGAGGGACGGTGCGGGAGGAGCGTGGACGGAAGAGGGTCGTGCACATATTTTTTGAGGAGTGTGAAGAGGTCTGCGAATTTATTGAGGTCTTTGGGTGGAGCTTGGATCAGGACAATGCCGTTTTTGTATAAAGTGATGGTAAGGTCAGCATGCAGGTTGAGGAAGGCGCGATCGTGAGCTTATTGCCGTAAGGAATGTTCCTGGCTTCGTGTACATTAAGGCGGTTCGAGATGGTTTGCGCCATAGGGATGTTTTTCTGGTGTAAAAGATGAGGTCATTAATGACTGTGCCCTTGTCCGCGCTGAATTGTAGGTCAGAGATCAGAGTCTCGGGATGACTTTTCAGGATGGAGTGTTTGAAGGATTTAGCAGCAGTTTTGGAGAGATTAGGAGGATAGACAACCGTGTAGGAGTTGTCGCCAGTAGGGATCAAGCAAGGCCCTGCCATGCTGGCGAGAGTGGGGCAACTTAAGGGTTAAGAAGGAGCTGAGGGAGGTTGCAGGTGTGGTTCCAGCAGTGCTGATCCCTACTCCAGGGTCTCGCCAAGGGGGTCCTCAGAATTGTCAGTCTCAGGCCGTGGGGAGAACGCTCCGGGGCCTATACTGGAAGTCCGCAGCCTAGCCGGGCGTCCGGAGGACAGGGAGCGGGCGGAGCAAGGTAGTTGCATTTGCTGCCGCTTGCTCTTGAGGGAACGTTTTATCTTCAGGGGCACCGGGAAAAGTGGTTTTTATTCGTTTTACTGCTTTTAATGGTTTAAAAACTTACCTGCTGCTATTTTCCTGCCTATTTGTACATTGCACACTGGTCCCAAGCCCCGGTCCACCCCGGCGAGTGCCGTTTGCGTGGAGGGCTGGACTGCCTAATTACGTCCTCACAGCTGACTCGGCTGACACCATCACGCGCTGATAGGGGGCGGAGCCAGCCTAACACTCCCCTACTTCAGCAGATGGGACAGAGGACGCGCAGCGGAGCAAGGTAGTTGCATTTGCTGCCGCTTGCGCTTGAGGGAACGTTTTATCTTCAGGGGCACTGGGAAAAGTGGTTTTTATTCGTTTTACTGCTTTTAATGGTTTAAAAACTTACCTGCTGCTATTTTCCTGCCTATTTGCACATTGCACACTGGTCCCAAGCCCCGGTCCACCGCGGCGAGTGCCGTTTGCGTGGAGGGCTGGACTGCCTAATTACGTCCTCACAGCTGACACGGCTGACACCATCACGCGCTGATAGGGGGCGGAGCCAGCCTAACACTTTCCTACTTCAGCAGATGGGACAGAGGACACGTAGTGGACGCGCGCAGCGGGCGTGCCTAAGGCAAGCCCGTCTGTGCCCGTCCGCGTCCTACCCGCGTCCAGTGCCAGCTACACTACCGTTTGTCGCCCAGATTCTAGAATAATGTGGTCCAGGGAACAGCTACTTGAATTAATTTCATATAGCTGTCGAAATCCAACTTGCTTGGATCCTAACACCACTGGACATTTACAATCTGGCCAGTGCCTACACTGCCCCACATGCTCCTTTATGTTCAATAGTGAATGGTTAGGAAATAAGTGTATGGGTACTGCTGTGGCCTCCCCCTCCAGGATACTGCCTATCATCTCTAAAACTACTATTGACGCCTGCTTAATCAATTGTAGGTCCCTCCCTAAACATGCAGATGATATCTGGCTTACACTCGAATCTCATGACTGGGATCTTATATTTCTTACAGAAACCTGGTTGAGAGAAAGCTCCAACCCGGACATTAAGATGGCGATCCCTTTTGGCTACAAAATTACTATGGTAAATCGAGCTGGCAATAGATTGGGAGGTGGATTGGCGGTAATTACACGAGACAATTGGGAGATTTCACACAAGAGAACTGAACTTACAGGTCGGATAGAAGCAATGTCCTTTAGTATTAAAATATCCCCCGTTCTGTCTATTGCAGGAGTATTAGTCTACAGACCCCCTGACTCTAAACCTCCTGAGTTATGGGAACTTTGCGATGTTATTGCAGATCTTTCATTGAAATATGCTAATTTTATAGTTTTGGGCGATTTTAATGTCCATATGGACAGCAAACAGTGTACTTTAGCCTTTCAATTAGCTGATATTCTTAAAGGACAAAATCTCATTCAAAAGGTCGCCATGCCTACACACGTAGCAGGTCATATGTTAGATCTCATTTTTACTAACATCCCTACTCTTACCACCAAGGACCCTATTCCTCTCACATGGTCAGACCATAGTCTGATACCATTCAACTTGTCCGTGACTAAGTGTAAGAACCTGGTGAAACCTGTCTATGAAAACAGAAGGAACTGGAGGATAGTTACACCTGATACTTTAGGTCTGGTTCTACATAATACTTCTATTGAACCGACCGGTGAACCCAACCGGGATGCTATTATATTCAATCACTGGGTCACATCCTCCTTAGACACTATAGCCCCTTTAAAATCTATGAAACAGACTAGAAATAAACCTACGGCCCCTTGGTTTACGCCAGAACTCCGTCTTGAAAAGAGTCTCTGTAAGAAGCTCGAGAGGATCTGGCGGAAAACCTATAATACTGAGTCTAAAAATGCTTACAGAATAGCATTAAAACTTTTTCATAAATTAAAGCGCAAGTCCATTAGAGACTTCTTCGCAGCTCAAATTAAATCTGCCAATAACTCCGCAAAAGAAATTTTTAAGATTGTCCAAGATTTTACCAAACCTGATTCTACGCATAGCAAAATAGTCCCCTCTGCCACCCTCTGCGAAGATCTCTCAGTCTTCTTTCAAGACAAAATACAAGCCATCTACTCCTCATTTCCCACAAGGGAACTAACTACCTCACCTCTCTCTTCCTCTTCCCCTTCGTATACCTGGTCCGAATTTAGTCCTTTTAGCCTGGAGGCTTCTCTTAGTCAGCTGGAAAAAACGAAATCTGGATCTCCACTTGACCCTTGTCCAGCCAGGTTCTTTAAACTTCTGGCCCCTCTACTAAACCCTTACCTTAATCTTCTTTGGAATGCCTCTTTGAATACTGGTATCTATCCTTCAGTCTGGAAAACTGCAGTTGTTCAACCTATTCTCAAGAAAGTAGATGCAGATCCGGCTGAATTGAAAAACTATAGGCCCATCTCTCTCTTGCCAGCACCGGCCAAAATTTTGGAACAGGAAGTACAAAAACAGCTTGCCGAATACCTAGAATCTAATAAACTCCTCCATGACTCCCAGTCTGGCTTCAGGTCAGGACATAGTACTGAGACAGCGTTGTTGGAAATAACTGAAAATGTCCGGGAGACCTTGGATAATGGCCATTGTGCTATGCTTGTGCTGCTCGACCTGTCGGCAGCGTTCGATACGGTGTCTCACACGATCCTGGTTGACAGACTTAGACAACTGGGAGTGACGGGGACCACTTTATCATGGTTTGGTTCCTTTCTGGAAGACCGGTCCCAGAAAATACTGCTGCATCCTCACATCTCATCATCACGCCCTACAGTCTGTGGAGTCCCTCAGGGCTCGGCCTTGAGCCCGACTCTTTTTAATGTTTACCTTTCCCCGTTAGCCCCGCTTATTGAACAACATGGGGTAAGTGTCATCTCGTATGCTGATGATACTCAGCTAGTGTTTTCCTTCAGGGATATATCCGAGGCTGCATTCTCTAACTTTAGACATTGTTTAGTCGACATCTCAGTATGGATGACTGAGAACTGTCTCAGATTGAATACCGATAAAACCGAGGTTCTATTTTTCAATCAACCTTCTCCGCCCCATTCGGACATATGGTGGCCACCCGAGCTCAATCCCCCACCTCACCCTGTGCCCTCGGCCAGGAACCTGGGATTCAAGTTTGACGCCGCCCTATCCTGCAAGATTCAGATTAGTCATGTATCCTCTCTATGCTTTTGGAAGATGAAGTCCCTACGGAGATTTCTCCATCTATTACCCATGGACTGCAGAAAGACTGTAGTTCATGCACTCATCACGTCTCAGTTAGACTATGCCAACAGTCTATACTTGGGTTTGCCTGACTACCTGATAAGAAAGTTACAGACTATACAAAATGCGCCCACTAGGCTCATTAGAAATATCCCTACACGACACCACATCTCCCCCCATCTACATAGCCTACATTGGCTGCCAATAAAAAGGAGGGTAGAATTCAAGGCGTTAACTCTCGCCTACAGGGTAATTAAAGAAAAGGGTCCCCACTACCTGAGAAAAAGACTCCGCAAATAACATCAGACGCGGATTCTGAGATCTAATCACCAAGTACTTCTTGCCATTCCCCGTTTTAAAAAAGCCAGATTAGGTGGCCGGTCGTTCACGGTAAGAACTGCCCAGCTCTGGAACTCCCTACCCGAGTTCATCAGGAAGGCCAACTCAGAATCTGTCTTTCGCAAACTCCTAAAAACCTGTTTTTTCAGCCTTCCCTAACAGCCTTCATACCTAGCACCTGGAACTCGTGGCAGTCTGCTTCCGCCTCTTGCTTCCGCAATCAGCGCCGGGACACCTCCGTTGGAGGTAGCTGTGCGCTCTACAAACTTCAAATAAATAAATAAATAAAGGATCAAGAGGCTGGATGGAATGCAGTAGGGTGTCTTTGGGGAGGACGACCACCCTCATGAAGGCTCCGATATAGGTAAGTGAAGGGAAAGTCTCATTGGATCACTGTACTGATAGGTGGGCAAATCTCCACCTCCAGGAAATGTTGCAAAGTACCAGGATCAGCCCTTTGGATCCCACAAGTTGTCGGAGGCAAGATGCCGCGGGGGTGAGGCTGCAGCGCGTAGAGTCAAATGCGGGAACGCGGGGCGAGGCAGCAGTGGGACCAAGCCAAGTCGTGCCAGGACAGGCCTCAGCACCTCGAGCTTCTTCGTTTGGGCCAGGACAGCAAAGACCAGCATAATTCGGGTGCTCAGAAGCCCGGGCGTCGAGGTCCCGCTCTCTGGCAGAACAGTAGTTACTCCAGGGGACCCTGCTGAGAGCCGCCAGGCCATGATTTCCCAGGATCAGATCGGGTAGGGAGCTTGGGGGGGGGGAGGACTCACCAGAACAAGTTGCCCGACGTCTAGGCTGGTCCAAGGCGATGATTTGCGGCCAGCGCCGGAGAGAAGAGACGGCCTGTGACAGTCACTGAAGCATCAGATGTGGCAGGCAACACAGCCCCCCTGCTAGCATTAGGGTTCATCCAGGCAATACCAGGCGACGCCGGCGTTAGGTCGCAGGGTGGGACTCACTGCCGGGACTCATAGGGAGACTCGCAGCGAAATGGCGCTGGTATCCAGGGGTCACCCACTGGTGCCCGGAGGCCTCAAACCTTCAAATGCAGGCTAGGCACTGGCTCGGACGAGCCCACATCGGGCAGCCAGATACCGGGCCGGGTCTAGGTGTAGCAGCGAGAGAGGCTGCGAAGAGGGCTGCAATGGATGGCGCCAGAAATCCAATGGCGCCGGCAACCACTGCCGGGCAGCCGGGCTCCAGACGCAGTGCCAGAGGCTTCAGAATGACGCCGGAGAACAAATGGTGCCGGTAAACACTGCCCCCCTGTTGAAATCAGGCGGCTCCGGTCGGGTCCTCCGGGACGCGTGTTAAAGGCAGCAGGCAGCAGTGTCGCAGGCAGCAAAAAGGCGCCGGAGAGCAAATGGTACCGGTAAATACTGCCCCCCTGCTGAGATCGGGTGAGACGTCGGTCCTCTAGTAAATACTGCCCCCCTGCTGAGATCGGGTCAGACGTCGATCCTCTAGGGGTGGAGGAGAAAGACCCACCATTCAGGTGCTGGCCGCCATATAATTAACCCTGGGCAAAGCACTACGCTACGCTCGCGTAGTTTGCGAAGTTTGCGCTACTTCGCACAACGCAAATTGCACGTAGCACAGTGCAAACACGTGTAGCATAGCGTAGTGCAGCGGTCATTTTTTGCTTGCTCGCGGTCCTCAAGACCGCGAGCAAGCAAAATGACATCCCGGCGAGACTTTTTCCTCGTTCGCGATCAGCAACATCAAGTTGCCGATCGCGAGCGTGGAAAATAAACCTCCCGGCGAGATTCTCAACGCGGGGAGGTCAGGTTTCTCATTGCGAGTGGTCGCGTATGCTCGCGACCGCTCGCGATGAGAAACTACCAGTACGCGTTGAGAAAGCTGCCGCTCGAGTAAAAATCTACTCGAGCGGCAGTAAAAGACAGCTCGCACTGTGCAAGATGCCGTTTTCAATGATTGCACAGTGCGGACAAGCATCCGGCACTGTGCAATCATTGCGAACAGCGCACTACGCAGTCCGAGTAGTGCTACGCGTAGCTCGCGTAGTGCGAACTGCACTTTGCGTAGCTTCGCGTAGCGCTACTTCGCGTACTACGCCCAGGCTTACATATAATAGTGAATATACCAAAAAGTATATGTACACAGTCAACATCTAAACCATCCTGACGTATGGCAATGCCTGATTCTATCAAATATGGTGCCACCCTCATGAGTGTTAAAAAACTGAATGTATCTATCCCTAAACCTATGAAAGATTGTTTACAGAAAGCAACTTAAGTCCAATTTATCATTAAGATTCCTTGGGTTCATGGTGCCTAACCTCCTTATCCAGTATGGTTCTCATTGTAACAATAATTTGGAATTGTTTAAACCAGGGGTAACGTTGAGTACTTCTATAATCTGAAATCGTAGTTGAGCTATGGTGTGTCTATACTCTGTCCAATGTACGGCCAGGTTAGAATTAATGTTTTTATTGCGGATTTTGCTCTTGTGTTCCGTTACTTTCATTTTGATCTTTCTCTCTGTCTTTCCAACATACATCAAACCATGTGGCCATTTAATGCAGTAAATCAGGCTACTGGAGTTACAATCAGCCGAATGTGTAAGACAAATCTTTCCACCTGTTCTGGGGTGGACAATAATATTTCCTGTTGTGACATTATTACAATATATGCAATTAAAACACTTCTCAGTGCCTTCAGCCTGTTTGATGTTGGATGCTATGTACGGTAACAATATTTCCTTCAGATTTTTGGATTTAGTATGTGCCTGAAGAGGTTTCTGGTCAAAGAGGCCATTGAAATCAGGTTCATGCTGCAACAGTTTCCAACGTTTATTGAGTATACTTCTCTTGACAGTGGACTTAGTAGAGAATTTTGACATGAACACGATTCGCTGAGATTTGTCTTTGGATTTCTTTTAAAGTATCTTTATTGCTTCCCAAATTTCAATGGCCATAATTTAAAAACGTTCTTACTGTGAGTATTACTAATTCCTTTGCATCTAGCCTCAGGCCCAAGCCTGTGCTCATGAACTTTTGAATGAAATGTGGTCTGACTGTTTAACATCTGTAATTTGACCTAGACATGAGCATCATTCTGAAAGATTTTGCAGTGGCTTACTCTTCTCGTTCAAAGGCTTTCTCCCAAAGTTCAGGAGTATTCCAGGAGTATTACAAAAGTGACTTACACCTACCCATAACAACATATTTGTGAATTAGGCCCTCACATTACTAGGGCAGATCGCACTTCTTGATCAAGTGTGCCCTTGATCCACTGTTATCAAAGAACAGCTAGAATCTGTGAAAAATGAACAAAAAAATAAACTCTCCCTCGTTCTATTGCAAGGTAACACATGACACCACTGTGAAATTTTCTAAGGCTGAGACATATCTGTGGATAATAAGTGTGCTGAAGAAAACCATCTGCAGCTCATCCAGTCAAACTTTGGAACAGTTTTGAATTACCCGATACTCTGTTTCAAGCAGCAAGCCCGCTGCAAAAGCACAAACAAAGACCCTATCACTTTCCTTTCTAGTGTGAACTTAGAAAAAGCTCACACCCTCAAGTGGATGTACCTGTAAACAAATTAACTTGTCTTTCCAAAGCGACAGATCATGATGTATTGGAAAGCCTATAACCGCTGCTACACGCCTGTATTTCATTCCTGTGAACATGGAAGCAGCTCCATTAAACAGAAACAACGTAGGACAACTCGTGAATAATAAGTGCTAAACCGGGTCGAATGGGGCATGCCAGTTTGAAATCTATAAGGGAGACTGAAATGAGACGTTCACTTGCTCAAAAAATACATTATCCCTCTCAGTCAACAATCATAAAAAGTACTGAACGTGAATAAGCGTGCAAATATACCGATGTACAGTGCACAAATTCATCAAAGGAAAAACCGAGACAATGTCCAAAGAATAAGGAAAGCATGAACCATGGAAGTAGCCGCAGAGCATAAAAAAGAAGGAATGAAGCAATACATAATTAGGACAACATCTAAAACATTTTTTACACACACAAAAATAATATTTAATAGTGAATGTACCAAAAATTATTTGTACACAGTCAACATCTAAACCATCCTGACGTATGGCAAGGCCTGATTCTATCAAATATGGTGCCACCCTCATGAGTGTTTAAAAAACTGAATGTATCTATCCCTAAACCTATGAAAGTGTGTTTACAGAAAGCAACTTAAGTCCAATTTATCATTAAGACTCCTTGGGTTCATGGTGTCTAACTTCCTTATCCAGTATGGATCTCATTGTAACAATAATTTGGAATTGTTTAAACCAGGGGTAACGTGGAGTACTTCTATAATCTGAAATCGTAGTTGAGCTATGGTGTGTCTATACTCTGTCCAATGTACGGCCAGGTTAGAATTAATGTTTTTATTGCGGATTTTGCTCTTGTATTCCGTTACTTTGATTTTGATCTTTCTCTCTGTCTTTCCAACATACATCAAACCATGTGGACATTTAATGCAGTAAATCAGGCTACTGGAGTTACAATCAGCCGAATGTGTAAGACAAATCTTTCCACCTGTTCTGGGGTGGACAATAATATTTCCTGTTGTGACATTATTACAATATATGCAATTAAAACACTTCTCAGTGCCTTCAGCCTGTTTGATGTTGGATGCTATGTACGGTAACAGTATTTCCTTCAGATTTTTGGATTTAGTATGTGCCTGAAGAGGTTTCTGGTCAAAGAGGCCATTGAAATCAGGTTCATGCTGCAACAGTTTCCAACGTTTATTGAGTATACTTCTCATGACAGTGGACTTAGTAGAGAATTTTGACATGAACACGATTCGCTGATATTTGTCTTTGGATTTCTTTTAAAGTATCTTTATTGCTTCCCATATTTCAATGGCCATAATTTAAATCCGTTCTTACTGTGAGTATTACTAATTCCTTTGCATCTAGCCTCAGTCCCAATCCTGTGCTCATGAACTTTTGAATGAAATGTGGTCTGACTGTTTAACATCTGTAATTTGACCTAGACATGAGCATCATTCTGAAAGATTTTGCAGTGGCTTACTTTTCTCGTTCAAAGGCTTTCTCCCAAAGTTCAGGAGTATTCCAGGAGTATTACAAAAGTGACTTACACCTACCCATGTCAACATATTTGTGAATTAGGCCCTCACATTACTAGGGCAGATCGCACTTCTTGATCAAGTGTGCCCTTGATCCACTGTTATCAAAGAACAACTAGAATCTGTGAAAAATGAACAAAAAAATAAACTCTCCCTCGTTCTATTGCAAGGTAACACATGACACCACTGTGAAATTTTCTAAGGCTGAGACATATCTGTGGATAATAAGTATGCTGAAGTAAACCATCTGCAGCTCATCCAGCCAAACTTTGGAACAGTTTGAATTACCTGATACTCTGTTTCAAGCAGCAAGCCCGCTGCAAAAGCACAAACAAAGACCCTATCACTTTCCTTTCTAGTGCGAACTTAGAAAAAGCTCACACCCTCAAGTGGATGTACCTGTAAACAAATTAACTTGTCTTTCCAAAGCGACAGATCATGATGTATCGGAAAGCCTATAACCGCTGCTACACGCCTCTATTTCATTCCTGTGAACATGGAAGCGGCTCCATTAAACAGAAACAACGTAGGACAACTCGTGAATAATAAGTGCTAAACCAGGTCGAATGGGGCATGCCAGTTTGAAATGTATAAAGGAGACTGAAATGAGACGTTCACTTGCTCAAAAAATACATTATCCCTCTCAGTCAACAATCATAAAAAGTACTGAACTTGAATAAGCGTGCAAATATACCGATGTACAGTGCACAAATCTGTCAAAGTAAAACCGAGACAATGTCCAAAGAATAAGGAAAGCATGAACCATGGAAGTAGCCGCAGAGCATAAAAAAGAAGGAATGAAGCAATACATAATTAGGACAACATCTAAAACATTTTTTACACACAGGAAAATAATATATAATAGTGAATGTACCAAAAATTATTTGTACACAGTCAACATCTAAACCATCCTGACGTATGGCAATGCCTGATTCTATCAAATATGGTGCCACCCTCATGAGTGTTTAAAAAACTGAATGTATCTATCCCTAAACCTATGAAAGTGTGTTTACAGAAAGCAACTTAAGTCCAATTTATCATTAAGACTCCTTGGGTTCATGGTGCCTAACCTCCTTATCCAGTATGGTTCTCATTGTAACAATAATTTGGAATTTTTTAAACCAGGGGTAACGTTGAGTACTTCTATAATCTGAAATCGTAGTTGAGCTATGGTGTGTCTATACTCTGTCCAATGTACGGCCAGGTTAGAATTAATGTTTTTATTGCAGATTTTGCTCTTGTGTTCCGTTATTTTCATTTTGATCTTTCTCTCTGTCTTTCCAACATACATCAAACCATGTGGACATTTAATGCAGTAAATCAGGCTACTGGAGTTACAATCAGCCGAATGTGTAAGACAAATCTTTCCACCTGTTCTGGGGTGGACAATAATATTTCCTGTTGTGACATTATTACAATATATGCAATTAAAACACTTCTCAGTGCCTTCAGCCTGTTTGATGTTGGATGCTATGTACGGTAACAATATTTCCTTCAGATTTTTGGATTTAGTATGTGCCTGAAGAGGTTTCTGGTCAAAGAGGCCATTGAAATCAGATTCATGCTGCAACAGTTCCCAGCATTTATTGATTATACTTCTGATGATTGTTGACTTAGTAGAGAATTTTGACATGAACACGATTCAGCTGAGATTTATCTTTGGATTTCTTTTAAAGTATCTTTTATTGCTTCCCATATTTCAATGGCCATAATTCAAATCCGTTCCTACTGTGAGTATTACTAATTCCTTTGCATCTAGCCTCAGTCCCTAGCCTGTGCTCATGAACTTTTGAATCAAATGTGGTCTGACTGTTTAACATCTGTAATTTGACCTAGACATGAGCATCATTCTGAAATATTTTGCAGTGGCTGACTCTTCTCATTCTAAGGCTTTCTCCCAAAGTTCAGGAGTATTCCAGGAGTATTACAAAAGTGACTTACACCTACCCATAACAACATATTTGTGAATTAGGCCCTCACATTACTAGGGCAGATCGCACTTCTTGAACAAGTGTGCCCAACCTGCTTTTAATCGATTCCTAGCAGGTTACCATGTCTCGTTTTTTAAATCATACCATTTTTTCTCTGTAATGCTGAGTAGGGTATTAAAGCATTGAATTTGGGGGCATATTAGCAAGACCCACGTTAAAATTATCGCCGTTTTAGCGGCAGGAAACTGCCGCTAAAACGGCGATAATGGGCCTGCTAATATGCGTTATGGAATTCCAATAGAAGCCCAGGTTAGATGTGCAGGACATCTAACCTGGGCTTCTATTGGAATTCCATAACGCATATTAGCAAGCCCATTATCGCCGTTTTAGCGGCAGTTTCCTGCCGCTAAAACGGCGATAATTTTAACGTGGGTCTTGCTAATATGCCCCTTGAATTTTCCTTGTTCAATATATTTCGAGCGGACATATTTCAGTTAATTTCTTCTTTAGTCAGTTTTGAATAAATATTCTGCTTGCTTTTAACTACGTGTCCGTGTCTTTATAAAGTAAATACTATTATTTCGTCACCTGTTCGATTTTTCGAAATTTCTTTACAGTCTATCTTCTAAAACACATTTGGAAACAAGGCAGGGCTTTTTCATCAGTTTTCCTTATCCTATTTAACTTTGTGCACCTTTATGCTGGCAATAAGAGAAATATATGTTATGCTAAGACCCAAACATACAATTTAAAGTCGCATCTCTGTCTAAACTATGCAAACTATCTTAACACAGAGCAAAAAGATGAACACAGCGTTAATTAGAATGCGGTCTATCGATTGTCCCAATTGATTCTAGCTAAAATACCCCAGCATCCGATACTTCAAACATCACTGTTCACTGAAGAAGTTGATCTTAGTAGTGATGTTTTTAGATGAGGGAACAACACAAAATCAAAAAGTATAAAAAATGTGAAGTGGATCAATTAAAAAGTATGTCAATAAAAACATTGCATCCATTTAACCTTACCTACCTTGAGGAGAAAAGATAAAAATGTAACCTAGATTAAGAGAAGAAATAATGTTCAAAACTAAGAACACAGGGGCATATTACCAAGGGCCTTATCGCCGCTTTAGCGGCACTTTTTGCCGCTAAAGCGGCGATATTTTTAACGCCCTATCAGCAAGTTGTCGCTAACAGGCGACAGCTTTTCAGTGATAGCGACCGTTTTGGGTGCCCCTTTGCATGTCAGCGATATTTATCGCTAATGACATGCAAAGTAGGCGTTCCCAACATAAACACCACGAAAACAGCCGCTAACAGGCCTAACGCCTATTAGCAATGAGTCCCCGAACCCGGTGAGTGATATGAAAAGTCGCGCTAACCGAGTTTAGCGCAGGATATTTAACACCTACTAAAATCCGGACTTAACAATGATATCCAATGGGAGGTGGATTCATAGGCTGAATCCTCACCTGCCTATTAGCAAGCTTTACATCAGCGATAACATTTTTATCGCTGTTGTACCCGTGTTACTGGAGGATTTTGCCGCTATCGCTGGTTTTAATATCGCATTGGAGATAAGCGTTGATAATAACGCGTTATCTCCACGATTAAAACCAGCGATAGTCGGCGATAAAAAAAATCACGCTAAGCGCGGTTTGCGATAATTATCGCACGCTGCTGGTAATAGGCCCCACAACAATTCTTCAAAACAATTTCATAAGGGATCATACTTACAGGAAGTTTGGAAATTATGCTATTTTACCTTTTCTGTGAAAGAAAGTTTGGTTTAGTCCTTGATTTCCATACCTGTCCACCATCAAAGTCCTTGTTAAAAAGACTTGGCATTTTGGACTCTTCACAACAGTTTAAGTGTCATAATAAATTGGAGCTAAGGCAACCAACAATTGCTCAGAATACGACGAGATGTAGATCAGTAGACCCGAATTTAAAACATGTTTTATAGCCAGGAACACCGTTGTCAAGAGCATCTTTATAAAATGCATATGAAGTTATCATGTCACCCTGAAATCTTGGAAACTAATATTTAACTGACCCGGGTAACACCCAGTTTACATGAGGAGCAACTCTCCTCTCACATCCAGTTTTAGAGAGATTACCCTTAAACTGTGGAAAAGGAGAGGGTCATATATAAAATAATGTCTGAAAGACAGAAATCACAATCATGAAGATTTTAGTGTAAGCTTCCATGGACTGTGCACACTCACTTGACTTTAGACAAAAGAAATCACAAGTAGCACTCAATGCCTCTAGGAATGTATTTAAAATGTCAGTCAAAATGGCATATTTCCAAACCAAAATCCTTTATCTATGAACCTTTATATAAAATATATCCAAACCTGTTGGCTTAGTTACCCATTGGCTTGATTGTGCTAATCTTCTATTAACCCCAGGACCCTCCTGTCCTCGTCCCATTCATGACAAGTGGAGATAATCATCTCCCAACAGAAAAAAAGGACAGAGGAATGCTGGGACCCTAACCCCAACCCCTCCCACTGGGAGTACATAAGCAGTACTTACCCAGCATTTCAGCCTGTTCTTTTTTTCTGTCTGTCAACAGGAAAGGGACGAGGTGCTGGTGCTGCTCCTGCTGGGCTTGAGTGAAGTTCTTCTTTGTTCCTCGTCCAGCTGCCTGGCTGTTGTAGACGGGTTGTATGCTGATTTGCCTCCTGGCCTGCCGGGCTTGCCGGGTGGCTTGGGTGTTTCTGGCCGGCTCTTTTCGGTGCATGCTGGCTAGCCCTTTGCGGTTGGTTCAGCGTTGGAGGGCACATCTTCCTGTGGCCTGGCCGGGTGGGAGACCCGCCGCGGTCGCTGGTCGGCTCCTCAGGACTGTGATGTTGGTGCCCTTGGAGTGCATGTTGGCCGGGCTGTTTGCTTCCGGCTGCCCTGGCGAGGTTGCTGGTGGTCCGCCTTGGGCTGGCTGAGGGGGCCTTGTTTAGAGTCTGCTGACCGCCCCCCCTGGGTTAGTACAGCGTAGCGGTTTTGCTTTTTTTCTACTGTTGCGCTCTGGGCAATGGAGATACATGAAGTGTGTTGCCCTGGCGCCTCCTCCTTTCTTGCCCCTTCTTTGGGCTTGGACTTTGATCTTGCCTATCTGTATGTGCTGACCTCCGCTGTTCTCAGTTGTTTCACTTGCTCTGGCCTGGTTGATCCCTGGCTGGATGCCTGCCTGGGTATACCGGGTGCTGTGGGCTTTAGACCATGCCTCCCTGCTGGGTCCTGCTTTTGCCTGGTGCTTTCATTGTGTGTGTTGGCTGCCTGGGGCTGTTCTTCTCTGGCAGGATCCTGCAAGGGTGACGGGCAGTGTGGTGTGGTATTTGGCATGGTTCCATGGTGTCCTTGGGTTCCCGTATAGGGCTGTGCATCTTTCTTGAGGCTGTTTGTTTGTTCTTGGGGTCCCTGGCCTCTCTTTTGCCTGGTTTTTGGGCTGCGTTCTTGCTGCCTTGTACTCCCCTATTCTTGCCTGGTTTCTGGTGTTGTGCTGGGTTGGCCCTTTTCATCTCTGGTTGGGTGTCCGTCTGGGGTTGCCACATGCTGTGGTGTTTGTTCCCTCTGTGGTGGCACCGTGATGTGGTGTTCTTCTTCTTTGGCCCTCCATCGGCCCTCCCTACTGGCAGCTGTGCTGCCCTGTAGGGCCCTTGTCTTGTCTGTTCTCCACTCTTTTGGTGGGTCGAGCCTGGTTGCTTGCCTGCCTGGGTGTTCCAGGGGCTATGGGCTTCTGATGTTGGCTGTTCTCCACTGCCCTATTCCGTTTGGCAGGGTCGTGCCTGGTTGGGGGTCTACCGGGGTCCTGCCATGTGCTGCAGGATTCTCGGGGTCCGGGTCGGCTTCGCCTGCGGCCGTGCTGCCTTGTATCCCTGCTCTCTTCTGGTCTCTGGGGTTTCACAGGTTCAGGCTTTGTGTCCGCCTGGTGATCCCTGGGCTGTTTGCTGTGGTTTGCCTTGGGCGCTTGGTTGGGGTGCTTCTGGGCTAGCTGGTGGGGCTGTGTTTGGGACCGACTGTGTTGTTGGGATTCTGGGGTGTGGTCCCCCAACTTTTTGGTGTCTGTCCTTCTGGCCCGGTCTTGTGGTAATGGGGGGGTCCTGGGTTCTCTGACTTGTGTGGTCTCAGTCTGTGGGTGGCTGGTCCCTCTGAGGTCGGGTCCCAGTCCTTGCGGGGGTGGGGTGGTCCTGCCTTTGTGGTCTCGGCCCGCTACTCCGGCTGGGCCGGTCTTTTCCTGGGCGACCGCTCCTGTCTTCCCTGCATGCCCCCCATGGCCTGCTCTCATTGGCGGTGTCTGTCGGTCATTGTTCACCCGTGCCCCCCCGTCAGGGGTGTGGTTACGGGGTGTTTGTCTTGCCCCTTTTGGATGCCTGCCCACCTGGCTGCTGGTTTTCCGGCGCTTGCCACTGGGGTTTGGTTGGGGTCTTGTGCCTCTGGCTAATCTGCTTCCTCCTGTTCCTGGGCTGTTGTCCCTCTGCCCGTGGCTCTGATTTCTGGCCTGTTTCATTGTCCCTGTGGCAACTTGCTCTCTGCCATTTTGTTGTGTCTGGGCCAGTTAGCCTGCTTCGGGCGATTTCTCTGCTTTGGCCTCTTCTGGTCTCTGTTCCCTTGTGGGGGCTGTGTGTCCTCTGTGGGTGTTGGACTCCCGGTCTGGTTCTGGGGCTTTGGCTGCTGCCTCTGTTTTGTTTTGGGCCTGGTGTTCTGTTCTCGGCCCTTGCTAATCTGGGCCTTTGGACTGTTGCCTTGTTTTGGTTGTGGTCCTGCGTGGTCTGGCAGTTCTGTGCCAGGGGTCTCTGCCGGTCTCCCTATTTTTTGCTTTTGTCTGTGTTCTGCTGGGGCCTTCCCCGGGTTCCGGGTTGGGCCGTCGGGTCCTCCTGTCTGGGCAGATTGTTTGGCTTCGGCCCTGGCTTCCCGGCCTCTTTTTGCGATCTGTTCCCTTAGTTGTGGCCGCTTTCTTTGTCTCTTTCTGCCCTAGGGGGTTTTCTCCCCTGCTCCTGCCCTCCTCTGTGCGTGATGGGCCGTGGCTTTGATTTGCCTGTGCGGTCTGCTTGGCTTCTGCCCTGGCTTCTGTTGCCTCTGTGTCTTTGCTGGCTTCGGGGCTGTGGCTGTGGGCCCTGTCCCGAACATTCCGGGCCTGTGTGGGTTCTGTGTTGATGGCCTCCAGTCTTGGCTGGCTTGTCTGTGGTTCAGTTGGCTGCCTGCTCTACTGGTGTTGGGGCTTGCTTGCGGTGATCCCTTGATGTGGCCTTTGGTTCTCTGGGCCTTTTTCTCGACTGGCTGTTCAGTTGGGGGGCCGTTGTGCCTCTTCGGTGGTCGGTGTGTGTGCCTTCACCAGTGCTGTGGTTTTCCTGCTACGGTCGCCCCCTGGGTTTCAGGTTGAGGTGTCCTCCTGGAGGTGTGTTGTTTAGGGCTGGGTCTTCCCTGTTGTGCCTCTTCGTTCTTTGGGTTGCCCTGGTCTCGGTGGCATTAAGGGTTCGGCTCGCCCGCCTATGCTGTTCTAGCCTTTCGTGTCTGGCCCCGGCTCTGTTTAGGTCGGGGTCTGGTGGTTTCCTCCCTTTGCCTTTCCAATGGTGGGGCTCTGTTTTTGGCCTTGTTCCTTGTGGGGTGTTGGGCTTCCTGGGGTTCTGGTTTCTGGCTCTTCCCCTGTCCTTGCCGGTTTGGTTGGGCATGGGGTCTGGCTGCCTGATCCTCCTGGTTGGTCTTTCGGCGGCTGGTTTTCTTTTGGGTGCTGGCCCTGCTCCCTTCTGGCTCTGGGGGCCTTGTTGGGATGCGTTCCAGGGTTTTCCCGGGTTTTCCCGGCTTTCTTGTGTGTTCCTTGGCCTTTGCCTCTTGGCCTGTCCCTGGGCTACCGCTCTTGCTCCTTCTCCCGTGCTGGGTGCTTGGTGGTTGTCCTGTGTTGGCTGTGGTGGTTGGTGTTGGCTGTTCCTGCCCTGGGTCCTGGTCCTCCTCTCTGAGTTTCAATGGTGGTGTCTTCTGGGCTCTCTGGGGGGCCGGGTCGGTCTGGTTGGTGTAGGGGCTGGTGTTTGGTCAGTGCTTCCCCCTTCCTGGTTTGGTCTGTGTGGCCCTGCCCTTGGTTGGTCCTTTGCGTTTGTGCCTTGCCTTCTTGGCTGGCACTTTTCCTCTTTCGCTTTGGGTTGGTCTCCAGTGGGTCTTCCCGGTGGTGTTGTGGTTTGTCTTGTGGTTGGCCCTTTTTCTCCCTTCGTGCCTGGTTGAGGCGGCGGCTGTGGGGTCTTCCCTTTCTCCCCCTTGTGTTTCTTTGAAGTTGCTTGGTTGCCTGTTTGGCTTTTGGGGCTTCCCTTTCATTCTGGCTTGGGCTTGCTCTGTGTCTGTTCTGCTGCCTGGTGTTGCTGGGCTTGTCGGCCTTTTGTCTGGTGGGCGCCCTTGTCGGTTGTTCGTGTCCTGTTGGTGCTTCTTCTTTCTGGTCCTCTGGGTGCCTCTGGTGTTGGTTGCTTTGGCCCCTGTTTCCCTTCTTGGGCTTTGACTTTGGGGTCTCGGTGGGGAGCCTCCTTCTGCGTTCCGGGGTACCGGTTGCCGGACTTTGGTTGTGTCCCTGTGGCCTGTTCCTGGCTTGCTGGTGGGTTTGGCCTCTTGGGTCTTCTTTTTTGTGTGGCCTCCTCGTTGTCCTTCTGTTGTTGGCTGCCTCTGGTGGTTTCTTGGTGGGTTCTCCTCCTTCATTGGTGGTTCAGAGGGTTCCTGGTGTGTGTCTGCTGCCCTCTGCGTGGTGGTCCTGTGGGATGTTTTTTTTCCTGTTTTTCCTGCTTTGGTTGTTTCCTGCTTGTTTTTGGGCGGGTGCAATGCTGTGTATTGGTAGGGTGCTTTTCCGGCTGTGTGCTCTGCCTGTGGTTTCCTGCGGTTCTCCCTTTTGCTTCCCTTGGGTTGCTGCTTTTGGTATGGCTTCCTGGGGGTTTTGGAAGGCTGGGGACGAGGACAGGAGGGACCTGGGGGTAATGCCCTATTACTTACCGGTAATCTTCAATACTCCTGGTCCCGTTGCCCTAGTCCTATTCATTACGCCCCGCCCTCCCTCCCGGGCGGCCGCCCTTCCTGTTGAGGGCTGGGTAGTTCAGGCGGAATGCTGGATAAGTACTGCTTATGTACTCCCAGTGGGAGAGGTTGGGGTCCCAGCATTCCTCTGTTCTTTTTTTCTGTCAGGAGATGATTGTCTCCACTTGTCATGAATGGGACTAGGACAACGGGACCAGGAGTAATGAAGATTACCGGTAAGTAATAGGGCATTATTTGTTTTTAGATGACTATGTGGAAAGATGGGATTGGTGGGCACGTCACAGCCTGGCACAACTTATGCTAAAAAAGATGCCAACACCCACAGCATTAGGTGAAAGTGCGCAGCATGGTGTGAGGAAGGAATCCTTTGGTGTGGCAGGTGCTGTGTCATAGATGCTTACTCTGTCTCCCACATCTAAGACCCACTGAGGGAGAGATTGTTCTTGAGTTGCTTGAATTCCCATTCGTATGGGTCATTGACTGTCAGTTCATTCTGGTGTGAATTGTTTACGACAAAGCTTAGATTGACTCGGATTGTGGTGGTTGTGTTCTGTAATACCAATAATGGGCTACACACAATGAAATTGAATGTTGCGTAGAGAAAATTGCATTGATTAAGGCTGATTCAACCATTTCCAACCCTCCACATTCAAACTCCGTGTGATGTGCCCTAATCTACATGCTATGCTCAGATGCGGGTTCTAACCAGGCTGTGCTAAATGTGCACGAACCTTGGGTGTTGTGGCCTAATTGTTTGAGATGGGACCTAGGCTGATTTGTTAATGGTTGTTAATGGCACAGGCAAACTAAAGATATGATGGAATACAATACTATGGAGAAGAAATCCAGGCATTAATGCATCCACTTTTGTCCATCAGCTTTTTCTATGTCTAAGGGAGGACTGACAGCAATGTTCATCATGAGTGGTACTGTGTGCTGATTTGTGCTACTGGAAGTCGTGGTTGGGAATAAAGGCATCCATTCCACTCTTGCCACTAGTTCTTGCAGTTGCATTATTGCTGCCTCCGGTGTGTCCTCATAGATCTCGTCAGTGATGTGATGTTGCAGACAGACCTGTTGTGTGGAGTAGTTGCATCTTTAGTGATGGACAGAATGGTGTACTGGTTTGTGGGACTGTGTGGCCCGGTCACAAAATTCAGGGCCTCATTTATGGGGATTTGATGTAGGGCAGCGCAGCAAGCCATTTTGCTGCGCTGCCCTACGTCAAAGTGAAAGGGCAGGAATGCACTGTATTTATATAATACGGTGCATTCCTGTCCTTTTCCTCAGCACTGGAGCCGTTTTGCCAGCCTAGCACCAATGCAGGCACCCTTGCACCTTGGTGCAAGGGTGCTGTGTTGTCAGCAGGATTGTTTTTGTGCAGAAAGGGACACCTTTCAGCACAAAAACAATGCTAGGAGGCGTTTTCCTCTTTCTCTGTGTGCTGCATTCTGGAGCACACATAGAAAGAGGAAAAAACGAGGAGAAATAAACATATTTCTCCTCATTAAGGTTTTGGCACATCCCCAGGTGTACATGGGCTTGTAAATCTGGGAATGCGTCAAAATCCATGGGGCTGTGTGGGAACACCCACTGCAACGCCCTTGGAACGCCTCCCTAGCGCAGAGTAAGGCAATGCAGCAGCTTGCACTGCCTTGCCTTACTCCATATCTATAAGGCCACTCAAAGCCATGCAAAGTGGCTTTGAGTGGGCTCAGAGATATGAACTTGTAGTTTGCGCCACCAGAGCGTCCCAAAAAGCTATGCTCCGGCGGCGCAAGAGGCTCATAAATATGCCCCCCAGTCTGCAACTGACTGCATCTAGTCTTTCATGATCACCTCTTCTTGTCCTTGGTCACATTTCAGAGCTGTCTTTCCTGTCTGCTCTAAATGTAATTTCTTTGGTCACGTAAAATAGGACTAATGTGCAGCAATAACATGCATGTCCTTTTTTAGGGCTCTTCAGTGCCATGTTTGTACAAGGTAATGCTCTGAGCAATAGGAACCTAAAAGGTGTCTTGCAAAAACAATCTCATTTATGTTGCAAGAAGCAGTAGGAACACTCATTCAGTGTATAATATGCAACAGAAAGGAACATTCCCTATGACACTGACACATAATAGCACAGTTTTGTAAAGTTTTCACAGCGGAAACTTTTCTTCTTTTCACAACCATAATGTTGCTGGACAGTACATTTGCAGTAAAAGTCCATTTTGAGACCATTGATTTAATCTGGGAAGAAAATTGGAAACAAAATGTTCTACATTTCTCTGTAAGGTGGGGATAATTGAGAGTCTCTGTGGTTTCCCATCGCTTTTCATCTTGCAGGACAGCCGCCCAGTCGGTATTTTTAGCATCCACAAAGACAAAGAACTGAATACAGACAGCCTGAAATTGGATGCTGTGTTTTAGAGCCTTCTCGGGAAAGATTATAAAAAGTTAATAGTTTTGTTATGTAGTGAAAGTATGAAATGCTAAAGTTCTTTCATATCAATTCCATTCCGCGTATGTAATTGCTTGTTTTTACTGGTTAGCCCTTTCCAATGTCCTTTTACAAGTCCATTGAAGAATGAAAGGTAAAAAGCGTATTTTATCACTGGGGTCACCTGTGTTGGTGGCGGTGTTACTGGGCTGTCCCTTGATGTGACCCAACTAAATCTGTGCACTTTTCCGGATACTAATCTGACACAGTGGAAAGAGGCTCTTGCTTGGAATTGCGGAATTTGTGCTCATTGATATTCATGATTTTTGTGCACAACAGCAAATGAAGAGGCTGCGGCTTGGAAGGAAGAGCAGACTCCCATCTCTGCATTCGTATTTGCAGAGTACCAATATAGCAATCTTTGTCTGCTGTGAAAGGAAAATGCCACATCATAAAATGGGAATCAGGGGCGCATGCATATGTGTCTCAAACCATTGTTGGCTTTCTCCCATACCTTCAGCTGTCACTCATGCGGTGAACGCTGTGGATCACAGTTTCCACTTTGCCATTTAGTACTGATTAGCAAGGGCAGTTGGTAATCTATCAAGGATTTGGACCAATCATACGTTCCCTTGCAAGTATCTACAAATCATGGGGCCGTTTTCTAGGAAACAACTTTTCATTGTTAGGAGTTGCAAATCTATATTGTGGGCCACAAATACATAATTTGTGCAAAGCAGGCCTTGATATAGCAAATACCTTTGTACAACCTGCCCAGAATTTTTTATATAATAATACTGTTCTGCATATAATGTACTAAAGGGTGAGGTATTCGTTGCCTTTTGGTGTATTGCTTTTACTTTTGGACTTGATTTGTCTTTCATGTCTATGTCTAACTATTCAAAAATCCCTGATCATATCTTCAAAGAAATATGTGGGATTGCTGCAGTAACTTAGACAAAATGCCTGTGGTTATTGTAACATTTTCAAATGGATTGCCTTGAAATATACATACCCCCGAAGGCTCAACATCCTCATATCTAAGACTGGCAGACTTAAATACATGTTTAACCATGTTCTAATTGGCAGACTAGGGGGAGAGCTCACATTTCTTCCAGCAGCACTATCCTTTTAGGCCATTTCAAACATTGTAAGTTAAAAGCAGAACTGAAAACAGATATCTGATTGTATCATCTCTAACATCCATGTGATATCCAAAGGGCGACACCAAATGCAGTTTCCATGTTTAGAGTCATTCATGAACTTAAATGCCTTTACAGTTTTAATAGCGTTTGTGTAGACATCGCAGTTCTGAGAGAAAAAGAAGTCATTTTGGTCACTTCGAAACAGTTGAATGTCATCCCTGTTTACTTGTTATGTTTAACCCGCTATTTTACATTTAGTTGTGGCAACCACTATATGGGAAAATGTGCATAAGTACAAGCATTTTGGTATTGTTTTTACTGTTCCTGCGTTATGCATAGCCAACAGACTGCTTGGTGACATATTTCATTGTTTTAATGAGAGATGTGCATTCATGTTACTGTAATAGAATGATTATTCACTTGAATGCACATGAGTTACTTTTCAGTAATAGGCTCTTTCATGGTTATGAAAGACCACAATTTGGCTCTGTGCCTCTCTAGCAAGTACTTGTTTTCCTTTAATTGATTTACACGCATCCTACAAACATCCCTAGAATGATATGCATCCAGTTGCATGTCATTAGTTTGTTGCTAAAACTCCAACAGCCAACTAACTATATATGGTAGTTAGATCGTTGCCCCCCCACCTCCTTTGGTCCGAATTCAGACAGTTTTACAAGTTTGCCAGGAAATCACAGAGAGGTGCGGGTGGCAGAAACAGTTGTTAAACTAGTGCTGGAGTCCCTCAACATGCCAGGTGGCTATGCAGGGAAGTGTACTGCCATAAGTTGTGCAGAAGTGCTCAAGCAAGGCGTAGAAAAAATATAGGACACAGAATATTGTGAGGGCAAACATCTCATGTATAATGGCCATCATGTGAACATAATTATCCAATTGCCATCCTAAATGAGCGAATTCCCCTCACAATCAATGCCATCCGGGTATCCATCTTCCACACCACACTGATGCATCGTAGTTGCCTAAAAAGGGAAAAACAAACTTTCCCATGGAAACTTTCCAAAAAGAACTCCTCCATATTAAAAAGACCCCCCCAGCACACATGAGACATCCACACACTTTGTGGCAAAATAGTTCCCGAAGAATGTGTAGGAAACAAGCAATCCATATGTGAAATGAATCAAATAGCGACAGGTCCATGCCTCTAACTACCTAAACCAACTCAAAGCACTTTGGCTGGATACAGTGCTCTCATCACATCAACTAAAGTCAACTTCTACAAGACTAACATCACTGAAGCAAGCAGCAGAAGCCACCCATTTATCAAATCTTTCAAGTAATACACCAATCAAGACAATCCAGTCACTCAACCTACCCAAGTAAAACACTTCCAAGCACTTCTTCACCAAAAGATCAACATGATCAGATCCTGAATCAACAGCACAAAGCAAATACCCATGCTGCCTGTAAATCCCACCACTCCACCCCAAGTGGACAGTATTAATTCTCCTCTGACTCACAGAATTCACCAACACCTTCAACTCTCTAATGAATGTCTTCAGCTCACTAACAATACCAGACAAACAGATTCCATTATGGATAATCAGCATGAATCTATACAGATTCTGTCCCCAGCAGTTAGCCTACAGAAATCCAAGACTGCCTGCTTCTAACTCACTCTCTTAGCTATTCCAATTTCCTGTTTATGTTTTGCATACAGCTACTGAGTTACTTTTTCTTGCAGAAGCCGTGGCAGGAGCAGAAATGTTTTGTGGAAACTAACCCTGGGTGTAGTACTACGCTACGCTCACAGGGCATGCATAGTTTGCACTACTACGCAAATTGCACATAGCACAGTACAAAAAATGTGCTAAACATGTAGCGTAACAGCAAAATCATCAACACCTACAAATGCTTTGATAAAGCAATTTTACATGCTAAAAAACATATAACCAATTCACAAAAGTGAACTTTAACAATGAAAATATTAGGCAATGAGAGAGGTGATGATTTTGGGGTCCCCCCTAACCTAGGGGGAGGACCAAGCAGATGCCTTGAACACAAAGAGCATATCATGCTGAACGATTCAGTGGTGGTCCCTTCCTCCTAGGACCACCCCAAGCACAGTTATGGGCAAACATACAATCCCAACCAAAGGCCCTGCAAAGCATTATGGGACGAGATTAACAGTGGGCAGTGAATATTATAGTGTCCAATATCAAAATAATTCTACAAAGAGCTGCAGTTCAACTAGTCGTTACTAGATGTCCCTCACCAGTCAAATGCAAAAGCATTGAAATTATTATTACATCAAGCTGCAGTTCCACTAGTCGTTACTAGATGTCCCTCACAAGTCAAATGCAAAAGCATTGAAACCCTTTCATGAAGCTTTTGCATTTGACTCGTGAGGGACATCTAGTAATGACTCAGATTGAACTTACAGCTCTTTGTAGAATTATTTTGATATTGGATACTATAATATTCACTGCCCACTGCTAATCTCGTCCCATAATGCTTTGCAGGGCCTTTGGTTGGGATTGTATTTTTGCCAATAACTGTGCTTGGGGTGGTCCTAAGAGGATGGGACCACCACCGAATCGTTCAACAAGATGTGCTTTTTGTTTTCAAGGCATCTGCTTGGTTCTCTCCCTAGGTTAGGGAGGATCCCAAAATCATCACTTCTCTCACTGCTTGTTAATTTATCATTTTCACTTTTGGGAAATGACTATATGCATTTTAGCATAAAGACAGAGATACTTATTTTATCATAACTTGCACTGTGCAAAATGCTCTATGCAATTAGCGTAGTATGTGTAGCAATTAGCGTAGTATGTGTAGCTGAGCGTAGTTCAAAGTGTACTTCGCGTAGCTACGTGTAGTGCTACTACGCAAACTACGCCCAGGGTTAGTGGAAACATCCACTGCACGGCGTAGAGAACCTGGACATGAAACAGTAATGAGCAAAAGCAATGCGAGATTGCTTATACACCCGAACAGACAGTGAAATTCGGGATCTTCTGATGCAAAGCATTTTTAAAGTACCAGTTTTCTTGCAGACATCGATCCTCTTGTGGTAACTGCCAAATTCATACTTCTCATGAGAATTCTGTATGCTAGTAGAAAAAATAATTATGTGATTTAGCCCACCTCTACTGGGTTTCTCACCCACAACTTTCTAGTCCGACTCTCTCTCCATGCATCTCACGTTCTGGAGTCCTACTCTTACTACTGTTGTTTGCCCTTCTGGTGTTTTCTCCTGCTCTGTACATGCATTATCTCTTGTGTCTGTTCCCCCACCCTGTGCATGTGCCTCAGACCCTGGTGTTTTATCCTGCTCTTTTTGCTGTTGTTTAATATTTGATGGTGTCATCTTTTCTGTGTGCACATCTTACCCTTAGAGTCTGTGACTGCTGCTGCTCTTTCTGCTTGCGTTTCACCCTATGATGCCTGCTCTTGTGATTTATACCCCACCCTCTAGTGTCTTCTCTCCGAAAATATATTTCATTGTATAGTCTATTTTCCTGGTGTATGCAAGCATCTTGCTTCTAGTGTCTTATTTTTCTCTGTTTCCCTCTGTTTTAAAGGTCTGGCTCCTGCTTTTAATCTCTGCATGTTTCTACGCTCTCTGTAGTCTTCTTGTATTCCTTTCGAACATGACTGTCCTGTGGAATCTGCTTTTGTGGTCTGTGCATGTGTTTTACTCTTGGTGTCTGTTTTCTCTGCAGGCGTCTCATCTCTTCTGTCTGATTTCTGTGCAGGTGTCTTAACCCCGTTATATTCATAGGTTTATGAGCATGACTCTCAACCAGGGCCTTAGCATATGCTCTCTTCACATTTGACTTATCCTAAGTGGCTGGTCTCAATCGTAATGCTGCAACTCAAGAGGTCACACCTAATATTTTCTCTTGAATTGACTGGAAAGCCCTAAGGTTAGGGTCACATTCATTCCTCTTTAGGTAAGTGAAGGATTTGTGGGCATTACATTCAGTGACTTAATCAGCTTCCTCACTTCCAAAACATGACTGAGTAAGTAGGTTTAGCTTACACCAACGACATGGTGGTGGAGACCCTAGTAGCCACATCTTTTTTAGGTGATATGAAATCGGATGCTAAGCCATGTTGAAAATAGATAAAGACCATCTTATACTGAGTCTAAGGACAACGGGAGCCCAACTGGCCTTTTACGCACAAATAAACCCAGAATTTTTCTGGACACAGGATACTACAGTGAGATTGGTCATTAATTGTGTGGAAGTGCACACATGACTCGCTGATACACATATTCCATACGGCCAAGCACATTTGTGATGCATTGCATATTGAAATTGTGTGCTAAGAAGCTAGTATAAAGAGCGTAGTATCGCTGGCAAATTGAAAGAAGAGTCTGGGGGAAATAAATGCTGACATGGCACTATTCAAGGACATCCACACCACTGCAAAGCTAGAAAGTTTTTACAAAAACTCCAAGACTTTGCTCATGAATTAGATTATGGTTACATTAGAAAAGGACACTATAACTAGAACACCACAGCCAACACCCCGATCCATCTAACAAAAAAAAGAATGTAGAACCATGCTGGACAATTGGTTTTCAGTTCCAATGGCAAGAGCAGTAGAGGGGAAGCCCCGAGTACCTCAGAGTGTAAGACACAATACTGTCCAGACAATTTACCATTTTGTCATTAAAAACAATTCCCAATACCAGGGTAAGTAGATAACGGACTATCCAATCATGAGGTGGAGCACGCGGCACCAATGCACACTGATGACCCAACCACAGAACTAAATCAAGTGGTGAGAAATTACTGATATGGAAATGAGAATCCTAAACACAGGACTAGGGTTTGTCCCTGACCCAAAACGTGATTTTTTCGAACCAGAACATAACTTCATCCGTTTTTTTCATTGAATCAAACCCAGAAATGTCTTTTATTGACAAGAAGACCATTAACTCCATCACTTCTGTCAGCCTGAAAAATACATTCAATCCCCCCTCAAGTCCATGATTTTGAAAAGACTGCAGTAAGAGACTTGGCAGTTTTTAAAAGAAATACTACTGAGCTTTTCAATATTATGCCAAGATAGATAAGATGAGGAGTCACCAACCTGAAGAAAGGAAAGAGCTGGTGATTAAACCAGCCAATAAAGGAGGAGCCATAGCCATTACCATATAAATGTATATAGAAGAGAGTGTCTTCAATTCAGTAATGAAAGATACTACAAGACAGTGGCGTAACAAAACTTGAGGAGGTGCCCCTGCAAGGTACGCAGAGGGGCCCCCTCCGAGCTCAATCAGAAGCTCTCCGGTCGAAGTACTGTGCTGAGGGGGCCGCTTGGAGTTTGGGGGCCCCCGCACCACGGGGGCTGCGGGGTCCTGTTACGCCCCTGCTACAAGAAATTGACTAATGGCCCTTCTGACCTAAAAAAGTTCGTCAGTCTGGTTATGGACATAACAGTGAACCCCGAGGAGAAAACCCTCTTCACCCTAGATGGCCCTCTACATACTTTGATGGGAAGTACTTTCACCCCTAGCTTGACCTGCTTTTCTCCAGGTATATTCGGATCAGTGAAAATATGGATGGGATTGGGCCCTTATCACCAGAATAGTATTATGAATTATTTACATGGACAGACTACAATGAGGATGTTTTGGTAATCTGGAGAGAAGATGAACAACAAGCATTTCAAATTTGTAGATTGGATCCATACACGAGCTCCACATTTCCACTTCATAAGGCCAAATGTGATTAGTCTCGTCCAAATAATGCTTTCAAAATGGCACCCACGTCATCACAACTTAAAAATGACACACATGCGCTCTTACTTTCATTGGGTCTCAATAAGCCCTCATTGAGGGACATGAATGTAGGCAACATATCCTTTGGTGAGTTGTACAATACGGTGAGATCCAATTCATTCACCACTGATAAAGATATTTAAAATACTATGACCTCTTTACTTTACACACTGGTCTATCCTAAATTTTTGACAACTTTCTGCATATCATATTTTTGTGAATCAGAAATACAGATAAGAGTATGAACAATGATTTACACATCAAACCCACGTTACTATGTAGCATACCCTTAGATATGGGAATTCCTGTTGGTGTAGACAACATTACCTTGATGACGGGACCAGAGGCGGTTCCTCCGCTAAGGTGGAGGAGCGCCGTCCCATTGCCTAAAAGAAAAAATAAAGTGATAATAACGTATTGTTATTATAATTTTTTTTTCTATTGGAGTCAGTGGCGAGAGGCTGGCAAGAGGAGGGGGAGGAGTGGTTTTCACTCCCTAAGTGCACATGACTGTTTGACCGTCCCTCTTGAGCTAGCCAAAACAGTCATGCGCACTTTGCATCTTCCCCACCAAGCTGCATTACCCAGCCTGATGAGGAACATGCAAAGCCTCCAAGTCCCTGTCTGAGTGCCGAACCAAGGCGCTCAGACCAATCACAACGTTGCATTGCAGTGCTGTGATTGGCTCAGGGAATCCTGGGATGCCAGGTGCTTCCTGCCAATAGCCGGGACTGGAGCCCAGAAGAAGAAAGAGGACGGACGAGAGGCGGCAGCCGGCCACACAGGTCTTTTTTTTTTCCTCTTGACCCCTCCTGACCTCCCCACCTCTGACCGGTAGCAGCCGCTACTGGACGGGACACCACAGCATGAACGCGTTACTCTGTTATATGTCCACAGACCCAGAGCACTGTGCACACCACCTCACATAAAGAGATGCTTTTTTTCATTTCCTCCATTTCAAAAGATAGTAGGGCTCCTGTTCAAAGCAATGGCTCAATGAGCACCAGGAGCAAGTAGGTGAACACTACATCTGAAGTAATAATCCAATATCACAATGGGATGTTGCTGCCATTTTTCTTAATTCACTGCTTTAATCATTATGGGCGACTGAAGTGAAGTTACTTTTGTTTCCTTTATTGGATTTTCAGTGTTCCATAAAGTGCTTGTGTTTTGAGACATGAGACAAAACAATGATAACTTAGCAATAAGACTACAGAGACATATTTCATTGCATGATTTGCAGTCTCACTGTTTTATAGTGTGGTGCTTTTAAATGCAGGGTATGCCCAGACGTGGGTCCCGTGCTCACTTTGCCACTGGATTCAAGCTAGCCTGGCTGATGAGGGCTGTTAGCCCGAAACCAGTCCCAGGATGCTTGTTTCCGGTTCAGGGAAGACATGGCTTGGCAGTTCGGGCTGAACTGTTCCCATGAGGCACAGGGTCAAGACTGATTTGCATATAGCTGGGTCTGAACTGGGGTGGCAAAGTGAGCTAAAGAATGATGATGGATTCAACCGAGATCTGTGACTGGGGGGTGAGTGTTTGAAAAGTTTCAGCACTCCGTCCATCATCTCTTTGTGTTTGCTTTGTTCGCCCTAATTTGGCAGGGTATGCCCAGACGTGGGTCCCTTGCTCACTTTGCCACTGGATTCAAGCTAGCCTGGCTGATGAGGGCTGTTAGCCCGAAACCGGTCCAGGGAAGACATGGCTTGGCAGTTCAGGCTGGACTGTTCCCATGAGGCACTGGGTCAAGACTGATTTGCATATAGCTGTGTCTGAACTGGGGTGGCAAAGTGAGCTAAAGAATGATGATGGATTCAACCCAGATCTGTGATTGGGGGGTGAGTGTTTGAAAAATTTCAGCACTCCGTCCATCATCTCTTTGTGTTTGCTTTTAAATGTTACAAGCTACAATGTATGATCCAACAAGCTTATCACTTCCCTTTAATCAGGAGCGTGCTGGGGTGCATTTGATTTAACCTACAAATAAGTGTAAATTACTTTTAAGGCAGCAGAAAACAAGTGACAACAAATTAATACGTTTTCAATCTCTCAGTTTCCTGTTCTATGTCACCTTGACAGGTTCTGTATGACCTGAGCTGTAGGACACTATTTTCTCAATCGGTGCACACATTCAGATTGCACGTTTGGTTATATTTTCCTGTCCATAAACCAAATTTCAGGCTAGAATGTGGTAAGTGGGTCTTGAAGAGTTAAAATCTGACAAATTTCCATAACCAAGGGATGACAGATAAGAGGCAGAAAATGTAGACATGTCATGAGAAATTGACTATGAAGGCACTTAATATGTCCTCTTTGTCACAACCCCTTTCAGAGGGCAACAGGGCAAGCAGGAGCTACTTGGCTCAACTGTGAGGGTTACAGCCTCTTACTCCTGACGTCCTGGGGTCTGACCTATGGATCTCCAGTAACTGGGCCTAGCCTGGGCGTAGTTCGTGGAGTGCCGCGTAGCGGAACCCCGCGTAGTGACAGAAAAACTCAGTGGAGTTCCGCAAGCAGCAAAGTGCGGAGCAAACTACCATTCTACTCAAGTGGCAGCTTACCATTGGCGAGCGCGAGCGGGGATAAAACTCTGCTGCTCTACGTGGAGTGGAGTTTTCTGCACTCCGTGAGCTCCGCGGAGCGTGGAGTGCAGAAAACTCCGCAAACTCCGCGAACACAGCAGATTTCACTGACCAGGCTTACCAAGTACCCCTTCAGCACTTTACTCTCAGTTTTAGTGCGGGCCGAGCAGTTCAAAGCTTCTCATGGAGGTAGTAAATATAAGGGGTTGAACGCAGGTTCACAACTCAATGTAGGCTCAATAGCAGCAATAAATGACTGTTCAGTCAAATACTGTCTTTTATGACAGAAGTAGTATTTATATACGTACGCAAAGTGAAATTCGGCATACACAATTCACACAGCCCCTTGAGGTCAGGGCTCTTGTCTTTAATAGGCATTCCCCTGTGTCACACTTCCGGTGGTGGTTATTTCCTATTCACTATAAGCAATATTCAGGTTAGGCCCCACTAGCAGTCTGAGTCTCAGGAGTTCGTCTCCGACTCTTTTAGAAAAGTCAAAATTGGTCCACTGCCAAAGTGCTATTTACAAGACAAGTTCCCCCGAGCCTTCCGGCCCTTCGATCAGTCTTCCCTACAGCAGCAGGGATTGCATGACATAATTTTCCGAGAGTGTCTCACTCAAAGGCACAAAGCAAGAAGCAGTTGCCTTTGGTGAGTATCACACGCTATGATCAAGGGCACAGGTTGGGTGTCCTCTGTACACCTCCGATGCAGCAGTAAGTTTTCTTTGATCCTTCCCACAGTGGGGGAGAAGAAGATGAGACAGCTTCTGGTTCCAATCCTCAGTCTGAGCTCTGGCCCGCATGTGTCACCACAGCGGCCTCTCCGCTCAATGACGGCATCACCCTGCGATCATTGTCTTTTCCAGTGATGCCCTCTAGCATAGAGGGTCAAAACTCCAACTCCATGCTTTGGCAATGGGCCAATCAGTACAGAAGCAAGGTCCTCTTCACGAGGGCCCCCTCTGGTATATGGGAAACCGCCCAATTGACATGGATAACTTCCCAACACCCCCCTCTCGCATCTGGAGTTGCCAACTTACAGAACATAGGTGACGGCCTGATCAGCACGATTAACTTCACAGCAACCCCTCTGGCATACAGGGGGGGTCACCAACTTACACACCACACATAGGTGACAGTCTGATCGGCACAGTGAATCTCACGGCAGCCCTGTGTGGCATAAAGTGTTTCCAACATACACACTGTACACTGGCAATGGCCTTATCGGCAGGGATCCCCTACCTCACAGTACCTCACAGGGCACACTGGTGTTGGCAAGTAGGCAGATGCTGGTGCTCCAGGGGCTGGTGCTCTTGCATTTTCCCTGGGTAATGTCTCCTCAACCAGCTGGTAGACTGGCAGGCCTTAACCCCCAGGCCTGGTCACGGGCAGAAGTCTTGAAGAGCTTCTTCTCCTCGTAAAACCTGACTGCCTGCTTGGCAGTTGACAAATTTTGGGTGCCTCGACCTGCCCTTCTTTTAGTTCAATTTCCAGACACCAAATATGATTTAGGGTCTGAGTCTCAGAAGTCTGTGTTGGGATTTGTTTCCTTTTGAAGTGCCCTCTTCTCTGCCCTGCCCTACCTCCAGAAAGCAGTCTGTCTCAGCATGAGTGACTTCTGATAGCCTTACAATACAGGCCATGGGGGTGAGTAGAGGTTCACATCTGGATGTCAGCCACAGTGATATGTGTATCAAAGGTTACGCCAGGGCTCCCAGCCCTATTATTTATGATTTTGATATCAGCCCTCTGGGCATCTACGACAGTCATTGCGGTAACTCAGGCAGTCCTGTGTAGGCGGCAAGTTCCAGGAGCAGGGGGGGCCAAATCGAAGACTCACCCCCTTGCCACTAATCCTAGAAACCAGTGCCTCCAATGTCTGTGTGCAAGTTGGGCACCCACATATTGCAGAATCCCGTGGTATTCAGTCGAATTATCGAGTTGGAAATGTTGACTTACACTAATATCGAGTTTTAAATATTGTGACACAGAAATATCGACAGCAAGAATATCGTGGTCAAGAATATCGACTTTAAGGTAAGAAATATCGATTT
Organism: Calotriton arnoldi; assembly: GCA_963921515.1. Lineage (NCBI taxonomy): Eukaryota > Metazoa > Chordata > Amphibia > Caudata > Salamandridae > Calotriton > Calotriton arnoldi. The sequence goes on along the minus strand of CAWUFW010009252.1, from coordinate 645,522 downwards.
AAAAAATATAGAAGTCATTAATATCATTTGCAAAAATATATTTGTTTAAAATATCAAATTTTTAATTAGTTATGTATTTTAGTATATATTTTAAATGTATGTGATGTATTTTTTTGTATAAGTTTATGTTCTTTAATATGTGTTAAATTTTTAGTGGTTATTAATTTTATTTTAATTACATTTCGCCTTTTTAGTTCCGTAGCTGGCTGTGGGTTTATAGGGAATAGGGTAGGAAGTAATTTAATTATAATACATTAATGAATATTTTTTATTTATTAATATTTATTTAATTGAGATTTTATAATGCTAATTGTGATTTTAAGTTTTTTTGGTAAATTTTAGGTGCAAGTTGTGGGGTTTATAGGGGTAAAGGGTGGGAAGTGATTTATTTTTAATTAATTAATAATTAGTTGTTAATTAATATTTAATTATGGTAATGGTGTAATTAATTTTAGGTGCAAGTTGTGGGGTTTATAGGGGTAAAGGGTGGGAAGTATTTTATTTTTAATTAATTAATAATTTGTTGTTAATATTAATTAACTAATTGACAATTAAATACAGAAATTGTGTAATTAATTATATATATATATAAATTATTTTATATGTGTTTAACTTTTCAAATTAAGTTTATATGTTATATTTGTTAAAATGCATATTAAATCTAATTTTTTTATTAATTGTATTCTTTAATATATTTAATATTTCTTAATTTATTTTATATATATATATAAAAAAACAATATTTTGTTCAACTATCTTTATGACATCGATTTATTTTTCTATATTTTTGTACTTATCTTTATAAATATAGGATGTCGATATTTTTTACATCGAAATTTATAACTCGTTTTTGTGGTATGGGGATATTTTAGTTGTCGATACTCTGTCAGTGAACCGAATCCCGTAGGGGGAGGAGGCCTCGCTTAAGGGCCCATGAGAGACCGTCCACACACAAAGCTGGCTGCCCACGAATGTGCGGTGCAGTCACAGTAACGTAATACCCTTCTGCCTCAGCTCCCACATACTTCTGCTGGTCCGGGCAGCGACGTCAGTCTCACAGGGCTGTCACCAATGCGATGCACTTGCCGGCGGCCCTCGGTGCGTCAGCAACCCCGGGTGTTCCTGACGGTGGGTTTCCTTTCCCACTGACATTGCTGAGAGCCTCCCCATTGCCTTAGCAATGCTCTCCGGCTACAAGATGCCGTGACTGCTCCCAGCACAGAGGGGAAAGGAACTGCTTCTCTCCACGTTGGGGGTTGCTCCCGGGGGCACTAGCTTGGCAGAGCACAAGGCTCTACGGTGGATCCACCCGACCTGCCAGGGGCCTTGGTGAGTCACAGAGCACTGAGTTGCTCAAAGCACTCTCATTCCCCTTGCACTAACTGGTCCTGAGAACACTCCTTTAGTACAAGTGCTCACCATGCACTAGATGGGATAAGAAAGCAAAATCGCTCACCACACGCTATATGGGGTAAGAAAGCAAAAGCACTCCCCACAAGCTTCTCTTTAAGGCATCCTCATATCCCAGATGAAGTGCTCTCCCCATGCTTACTGAAGGTGATTGGCGAGATTGGACTCAGAGTACCTTCTACCACTTCTAGGCAGTCACCGGTCCCAGGAGAACAACTGGGGGCACAAGTGCAGAGAACAAACAGCAGGCTAGCACACCAAGGTCCTTGCAGAAAAGTGGCAATCCTTCTTGCAGCCCAGCAGGCCACAGATCAGCACAACAAGCAAGTCAGTCCAATGGTGGTTCTTCCTGGCAGAATAACGGTTCTTTATGCAATGTGCAGTCTGTAGAGCCAGCAGCGTGTGGTTACAAGTCCATGCAGTGTATAAAATCATGGGGTCACAGACCCTGTACTTATACTCAAAATGTCTTTGATGTGAAGGTAACTTCAAAAGAAACCTTAGAAGTGCACAACACCCCCCTTTCAACCCAGCTCTGGCTGCAGATGTACAATAGGGGGTAAACAAGCTCTTTGTGTGAGGTCAGGACACAGACTATATAAATGTAAGTGTGCCCCTCCACCCTTTCTCTCCCAGCCCAGGAAGACCTTTCAGTATGCAGATGAATGCAGAGGCAACCCTGTTACGCCCAACCCTCCCTGTGTGATGACTGTCTGGAAAGAATGCACAGAGCATAGCTGTCACTCTGCCCTAGACGGGGATAGGAGTCAGGCTGCAAAGCACAAAGAGTTATAAGCACATAGAAATGCCCAAATTATAAAAGTGGCATTTCTACAATAGTAATGAAAAATCCACCTACACCAAAAGGCAGGATTTATTACCACAATTCCAAACATACCAAACATGGCAATGCTACTCCTTTCAAATCAGAAATGACCACTTAAAGACTTTTAAGGGAATTCCCAATTATAGCCTAAGGGAGGAGTAGGCCTCACAGCAGTGAGAAACCAAACAGGCTGTTTGTCACTAGCATAACATGCCACACAATAAAGGTACAGGGTGCTGTGTAGATAAAAGGCAGGACATGTGCCCTAAAGAGGGTCAGAAAAACAGGAGGAGGAAGGCAAACAGTTTGGAGATAACAATGCAGAAAGGGGCAGGTCCAACATGTCATGTTTACCAGCCTGCAACCAAAGCCCTCTCAACTAGGGGAGAGGAGTTGGCCTAACGGCTAGGGCTGTCGACCTCAAATCTGGGAAACCGGGTTCGAGTCTCGGCAATGACGCTGAACATCCTGTGATTCTGGGCAAATCACTTAATCTCCCCGTGCCTAACAAAAATTAATGTGTCCTCATGTAACGCAACTGGTGCTATGTAAAGCGCTCTGATACCCAATACCTTCGGGTCAAGTTCGCACTATATAAAACTCTGTAAAAAAAAAACAAGAAAAAAAACTAATGAAAGACAAGTGCAGGGGTTCTCTGACCTGGCCGTCACTCTCAGTAGGATGCCATCAGAGTATTTGGTTGAACTGGAGCAGTGCTGATGTCAGCAGTTCAGGTTGTAGGAAGTAGCTGCACAATGAAGACACAAAGGAGTCTATTGGAAGAGGCATCTAGACAGCTAGGGCTGAAGATGAGTGCATGCACCATGGAGGCATCAAAGTGAAGGTGGCTCTGTAGTGACATGTGATGCTGCCATGGTAGAAATGGGCTGGTGGCTTGGGAAGCAAAACAATGGAGCCCTGAACTGCACTGGGCAGCAGTACAGGGCAGTAAGGACCCAGCTCTCAGAAAGGGACACAGCTATCAGGACTGAGGTGAGCTTATTGAGTGTGGTGAGAGCACTAACGAAGGCTACATTTGAGTTTGCTTCTTGCCTGTCACTTCCAGTTTCTAACTTAAGCAACATAACTAATGACTACAATAAGAGCAGCTCATAAGATTTCATTGAGAAAGTTGAATGTTTAATTGTTTACCACTCATACAAAACAAAAACTGACTATCAGTTACCACTGTATATAGAGGCCACAGTCTAGTCTGATATTCTGGAAGGCAGGTGTTTGCTGAGAAACTTAAATTGTACTCCTAGCTACAGTTTGCTGTATCTGAATACCTGACTACTTAACAACTCGATTACGTGACTACTGAAAACGCATTCTATCCTACTGTTAGGAATACCATCCTGGATACTTACTAGCTCTGGTAAGACCAAATGTAGAAATCTTCATCAGGCAAAGGTGCCAAATGTATCAAGCTGGTGAGTGATTGACTTTGCTTGGCCGTGAATTTTGAATGTCTTCCGCTCTGAGCTTTACCGCCAAATGTTAACAGCTTCACCGGGACCTCATTCAATGGCTATCCAGCCTTGTGGAGCCCTTCTCACTCACAGTCTGCCACCTTGCCCCACTGAGGATTTTTGACTTGCATTTCAGGGACTGAGTCCAAAGGTAAAAATCCGACTGGGTCAAACCTAGTCTCCTTCAGTCAGCGTTAAATTTCATCTAGGTACCTGTCAAGCACAACCAGATAACCACGACTGACAACGCTTTTTGTGCTACTTTGTTTATAATATATAAAAAAATCACAACTCTGGTTCCGCTATTAGATCTTGTTGTTTTGATGTCATTTTGTTTCTTTTAATTATTCCCTATTTTGAAATTGGATCTGGATTTTTCTTGTGTTGTGTTTTCCACTTATTAACTGTTTTGGTACTTCTAAATGCTTTACATATTTTCTTAAATTAGGTCTGTCTGCTCTGTGCCATAGCTCTCAGGGTATGAGCTCAGGTTTTAATTACTGAAATCGTTTACCAGACCTAACAGAAATAGTGATATTTTCACTTGTACTGGACTACCATGCACCCCCACTAACAATCCACTGTCTCACAGCCCTGGGATCGAAGGACCCCTCTTTCCAAGGTCTTACTTTTTCCCTTATCTATAAACAGACAGGGGTGCCCTGCCCTTTCAAGTTAATGAAGTTCTTGGACACCCTTTTACTGCACACATGGGTCATCATGCCAAAAGGTCCAAGTGATTGTTTCTACTCTGGGAACAGCTTTTCCCACCTCATCAAGGGAAAAGCACTGGCAGAGTGGGCAGTAGGCTAAGGCTAATTAGCCTACTGGAGCCTACTAGAATGTCAGACAGGCATAGTCTAAAGGTCTAAAAGTTACGGGGAATACTTATTAAGAAGTCACGCAGTGCAGTGCAGCAAGTCACCTTGCTGCGCCTCATGACATGGAAAGGGCATTAATGCACCATATTTAACATAATAAGGCACATTCCTGCCTTTTCCCAGCGCTGGTGCATGATGTGCTGTCTAGCGCCAACACAGTGCAGTGCAGACAGGATTTTGTTTTTGCAGGAAGGGACAACTTCCTGCACAGAAACCACCGCCTGAGGCATCTTCTCTTTATATGTGTGCTGCAGAAAACATCACACATTCTCCTCATTACGCCTCCCCTGGGGATGTGTTACTGATTTGGTGCATTCCTAGGGCAGAGTAACACAATGCAGTGATTTGCGCTGGGTTGCGTTACTCTGGATTTATCAAGGCACTCGGGGCCACGCCAGGTTACCTTGCATGGCTTGATAAATCACATCTTCAGGGTTGCGTTGCTTTTGCAACCCATTGCATGGTGCTAAAGCAAACGCAACCCTTTGATAAATATGGCCCTACATTTCTTCTATATTTACTACATTCAACTTAATCATTGATTTAGATTTTTAAATATTAAAAACACTGGCTGAATGGATTCAATAACGTATTCCAAAGTTTTCAAAAATAGCATTTTAATTTGACTTTAGTTTTTCTCATAGAAAGAACTACAGCCCTTTAGAAGTAAAATAATTTTGGGCAGATAGCCACTGTAGGAAAAGGGCAACCATAAATTCTTACATGCTCTACTTTTAAATTCAAGTCAGTCTACATTGTAGGCTACAAGGCCTACATAGGGGGTGACTTACTCAATATTTAAAAGTGGGGTTCTCTTTAATGTAAATGAGCTATTTTGACAAGTCCAACTTCAAGTTTAAAAGCTGCAGCAATCAGGCTACACATAAAGGTCTGAAGGCAAGTTTTTCCTTATCAGCCTCGTCAATGGCACAACATGTGCTGAACTCCAAGGGTAGATTTAACTTCCATGCTACTGGTGTATTTCCTGCACCATTTAAAAATCCACTAGCCACATTCAGTCCATTGTGCTGCTCACTACACCATCAGAATTTCCTGCCTCAAAATTCCTTAGCTCTGCTAAAGGATTATTTTCAGTCATGTCATATGGGCCCTGCTGGTAAAATATTGTCATGTATACATTTTTATGGAATTTGAAGGTATCCACAAATGGCACATTCACTATGTTTCCAGCCTTTGTGAACCTTTGCCGTTCCTGGACAAAACAATTATCCTCTAGGAGGACAATCTAGGACTATTTTTGGAAAGTTGAACTTCGGTGACAAACACATGATCCTGCACGTCGCAGAACAGAACAGAGCCCTTGCTCATCATGACACAAATAATCTGTTCATATATTTTAAATAGGTAAGGCAGCAGCAAATTAATGTGCAACTATGTGAATGTAAATCTGTATGAGTGTGGTCTTAAATGCAAGTCATGCTTTCCCCTGAAGGTCAGTGTTCTTGAGGCGGGAATAAGTTGGTTTTAGAAGCCTTCAACAGGCATTGGACTGAATGGATGGTTAGTGGAAACAACGTCCTGACAGCAGTGAAGCCATTGGAGAGTGCAATCAATTCACACACTTGCAGAAAGGTCAAAGGTGAACTCAATATGGATTCAGTGGCTGTTGGTTCTCAGGCCAGAGATTTGATGACAGGGTGGGATAGATTCTTGTGAAAACTAGAACTACCTATTCATGGCCCATTTATCATGATACAAAATAATGAAACTGTTGCTCGAATATTAATTTACCTTGAAAAAACAAAGACAAGAGGCGTTTTGCAAAACAGGAACCATTGGTTTAATCAAACCCTATGGCTGGGAGTGCTGCATATAGAAACGGGTCTGAGGACAGACTCTGTCATGTAGTTTCCACCCTACAGTAGTAACTGCACATTTGTGGACAGCATAACCTTTGGGATTGTGCTAGACTGACTCCATGCACCCCCTCATGATATGTCGTCCTATAGACCAGCCAGCTCAAAGTGCCACCATAAGCACCCCTTAGCCCTAGGGGGGTAGCAAATGGTTCTGGCAAACACTGAACGTGACAACCCTGTTCCCCCAGGAATCGTGGTAACAGATTTGAAACCCTTTTGCTCAGTTGCTCATGCTCTCTTTCTCTCTGAGAAATATACAAGCAATACACAGTGGGATGTTTTCAATATTTATTGAGCCAGTGTGATTCTTGTGTAAAATATATGTGCTGCAATGATCAATAGCCAGAAGCAAATGAAAGTTATTAGAAGTACTAGGACAGTGAACAGAATGAAAAGTTCCAACATTGTGCTGAAACAATGTATATATGCAGGCATATAAAACAATTTAGAAATCTGGCATACTCCTACTATGTGTCCCTTAACCTAAGTGTCTAGGGCGTGTGTCTGTGTTCTGCCAAGAATCACCCATACTGAATGATCCGTCCCCCGTTACCTGAAGGGAAAGAATGTAGGTCCCCGTCATGGTCACGAGCTGGACACCCCTTGCAGAGATATCAGCAAGCTGCTGGACCAAAGCATCAGCATGTACCTCGCAAATGACAGCAAAGTGCTCCTCTGCCAACACCCAGAAATGGATGTTTATTTATAACAAAAAGAATGCTTGCTGTGGGCCGAGATCTTGATCAGGCTGCCATTGTTTGTGTGTTATAGATAGCTATGTCGCCATGTGTACAATAACAAGCACATTTGCACAATGTATATATAAACTTTGTACATGGTGTCAAAGTAGCATGAAGGTGTTTTTGCAAATTTATAAAAAAGCAAGTATAGTTTCTGAGAAACTAATCTAGACTGTTACAGATGCAAATGTGTCAGAAGTCATTGTGTAAAAGTGAAGGCAACTTTAAGAAATACCTGCTTAAATGTAAAATGGCAGTGTTTCCCTACAGGCCTAACTGGTACACATGACATCTCAAAGTAAATTCGTTTTGAATGTATTTTTATACATTTCTTGAAGCATCGTAAAACAACTTCATAGATCCTCTCTCGGGAGGGGAATGTGGGCGTTGCCATGAGGCCATAAATTACTCCCACCTGATGACAAATGCAGGTGGGTCTCGACCTTGCATGGACACAATGAGGGTCAGTGGGTAACGTGTCCAGATGTCCTGCATGGGGAGCGCGTGATCACTGCATGTGTAGCATGTGCTGTGTCCTGATTGGCTGAGTGTTCCTAACTTCATGTGGCATCTAACATTATGGTTTTTTTGGGAAAGCGTGTCACTCCGGCCATGTGTGAGTTATTGGGGCCAATCTTCCAGGACCATTGTGGTGTCGCTGTCTATCTGTGTGACTAATCTGGGTTTTTCCTGTTCGTGCATTTGTCCTGCTAGATACGTGCCACCCCACCTGTGATCTGTCAATCAGTAGCCAGGGCTAGGGTGCAGGGTCTGCCGGACCACGTATTTCTGACTCTGGGTTGAAAGAGAGGTCATATCTGGGGATTTTAACAACAGTGATTCGATTTAGTTTTTGTACATACATGTATCATTGCGTACATCAACATCTATAATAACAAAGTTATGAAAGGAATGATGAGCCCCTAGTGGTCTCTTGGGTCTGCATTCCAGTCCATCAGTTTTTAGAACAGTGCTGCTCTACAGACCAACCATATGCAAAGAAGCGTAGGTCATGGTCTAAGAGGAACAGCCCAGCCCAAAATGCCCGGTCAGGTCCCCCTCTAAACAGCGATACACCAGTTTTTACCTACTTAGGCCTCTCCAATGAGGTAAAGCTTAGGTCCTGTAGAATGGTGAGCTCATGGAAAGGCCTGATTCTTACTAAATTAGGTGATATAATCCTATAGAGTCATCTAAGACTGAAAAGTCTCACACATATGAATTTAGGCAAATGTTTTTGGCTTCCCTAGCATTACTTAAATGGGAGAACAATCTAGCCCACAGTACTGAGGGGAATAAAAGTGGGTCAAATATTATCCATAAAAATACCCTTGGAATGTGTGGTTGCTTCTTGAAATACTATGGAAAGCTATATATTTGAAACTACTCCACGACCAGAACAGCATATGTAAGCTTTAAAAAGGCCCAGGGGGCATATTTACAGAAAAATGTCGGAGCACGTTGCAACACCAAATTTGGCAATGCAGCGCTCTGACATTTTTTAAAAGCAGGGATGTGCCGTATTCGCAAGAATAAGGCGCACCCCTGTGTTTTCCATTGTGCTGGGGCAAAAAAAACTGCCTAGTGCCACCATGTAGCAAGGGTGCCTGTGCTGCAGGGTCAATTATTTATGTGCAGGAAGGGAGACCTTCCTGCACATAAACAATCAATAATGTCGATTTGCTATTTCTATGTGTGCTGCAGAAAGCAGCACACATAGTAAAAGCAAAAAAAGTATTGCCATTCTAAGACTAGGTATTCCCTGGCGTTAGTTTTTGGCACTGCCTCAGCCTTCTAAATCTGGGGCAGCGTCAAAAAGCAATGGATGTTTCGGTAGATCGCCCACTGCAACTCCCATTGCACACCCCTTTGCCACAGAGGACTGCGGCAGAAAGGGGCATATTTACAAAGAGGCGTTAAGCCACATTAAGGGGCCGATTCCGATCTCGGTCGGAGGCGCACCCAATACCATTCGGTCGGGAAAAAAGCCATGCGAAAGCCTGTTTCCCGACCGATCCGTACAGCACACCGAACGAGCAAGTACGATGCGCACAACAGCAAAAATTCCGGCCGAGCCGTACTCACCCAAACCAGGTCCTGTTCTCCGACCGAGGCGAATCCGGAAACGCCGGATCGAGTCGCACGGAAGGAAAAATGCAGCCCGTCCGGCCGGACAAGTACGATGCGCTTCCCGTACGCGCCGAACCCGTCGCTACGCGCGGCACGTCAAAGCATCCGGGAGAGGCGCACATAAGCTCCGAATCGCGCCACAACACGATCCACGGCTACGAGACGAACACGGCACCGACGAGGACGGCGCGAGGCGGCGAGGACGAAGCGAAGCGGCGAGGACGACGCGAAGCAACGAGAAGGACGAACGACACGAACCAACCATGAATCCCTTCGTCCCGATCATACCAATATTCTACATCTACTACCGGAACAGGCACGGACGCGTACGGCGCAGAAGGTAAGCCAGACACCAACCACAAAACACATACAACACGTACACGACACATCACACACATACACGGGGAATCTGAATATACTTACACCAGCAACAGCAGCACCATAGGGGCGGGATGCCCATCACCAATGCCACATATGCACACAGGGGCCTGAATGCGCACCACCACCCCAACCCAGGGGAGGCTGGATGCCTACCACTACTACCACCCTTAGCCAGGGGGGCAGGATGCCTACCACTACTATCACCCTCAGCCAGGGGGGCTGGATGCCCACCACTACTACCACCCTCACCCAGGGGGGCAGGATGCCTACCACTACTACCACCCTCACCCAGGGGGGCAGGATGCCCACCACTACTACCACCCTCACCCAGGGGGGCAGGATGCCTACCACTACTACCACCCTTAGCCAGGGGGCTGGATGCCTACCACTACTACCACCCCAACCCAGGGGGGCTGGATGCCTACCACTACTACCACACTTAGCCAGGGGGCAGGATGCCCACCACTACTACCACCCTCACCCAGGGGGGCTGGATGCCCACCACTACTACCACCCTCACCCACGGGGGCAGGATGCCTACCACTACTACCACCCTCACCCAGGGGGGCAGGATGCCCACCACTACTACCACCCTCACCCAGGGGGGCAGGATGCCTACCACTACTACCACCCTTAGCCAGGGGGCAGGATGCCCACCACTACTACCACCCTCACCCAGGGGGGCTGGATGCCCACCACTACTACCACCCTCACCCAGGGGGGCAGGATGCCTACCACTACTACCACCCTCACCCAGGGGGGCAGGATGCCCACCACTACTACCACCCTCACCCAGGGGGGCAGGATGCCTACCACTACTACCACCCTTAGCCAGGGGGCTGGATGCCTACCACTACTACCACCCCAACCCAGGGGGGCTGGATGCCTACCACTACTACCACCCTTAGCCAGGGGGCAGGATGCCCACCACTACTACCACCCTCACCCACGGGGGCAGGATGCCTACCACTACTACCACCCTCACCCACGGGGGCAGGATGCCCACCACTACTACCACCCTCACCCAGGGGGGCAGGATGCCTACCACTACTACCACCCTTAGCCAGGGGGGCTGGATGCCTACCACCACTACCACCCTCACCCACGGGGGGCAGGATGCCTACCACTACTACCACCCTTAGCCAGGGGGCAGGATGCCCACCACTACTACCACCCTCACCCACGGGGGGCAGGATGCCTACCACTACTACCACCCTCACCCACGGGGGCAGGATGCCCACCACTACTACCACCCTCACCCAGGGGGGCAGGATGCCTACCACTACTACCACCCTCACCCAGGGGGGCAGGATGCCCACCACTACTACCACCCTCACCCAGGGGGGCTGGATGCCTACCACTACTACCACCCTTAGCCAGGGGGCAGGTTGCCCACCACTACTACCACCCTCACCCAGGGGGGCAGGATGCCCACCACTACTACCACCCTTAGCCAGGGGGGCTGGATGCCTACCACTACTACCACCCTCACCCAGGGGGGCAGGATGCCCACCACTACTACCACCCTTAGCCAGGGGGGCTGGATGCCTACCACTACTACCACCCTTAGCCAGGGGGGCTGGATGCCTACCACTACTACCACCCCAACCCAGGGGGGCTGGATGCCTACCACTACTACCACCCTTAGCCAGGGGGCAGGATGCCCACCACTACTACCACCCTCACCCACGGGGGGCAGGATGCCTACCACTACTACCACCCTCACCCAGGGGGGCAGGATGCCCACCACTACTACCACCCTCACCCAGGGGGGCTGGATGCCTACCACTACTACCACCCTTAGCCAGGGGGCAGGATGCCCACCACTACTACCACCCTCACCCACGGGGGCAGGATGCCCACCACTACTACCACCCTTAGCCAGGGGGGCTGGATGCCTACCACTACTACCACCCTCACCCAGGGGGGCAGGATGCCCACCACTACTACCACCCTTAGCCAGGGGGGCTGGATGCCTACCACTACTACCACCCTTAGCCAGGGGGCTGGATGCCTACCACTACTACCACCCCAACCCAGGGGGGCTGGATGCCTACCACTACTACCACCCTTAGCCAGGGGGCAGGATGCCCACCACTACTACCACCCTCACCCACGGGGGGCAGGATGCCCACCACTACTACCACCCTCACCCAGGGGGCAGGATGCCTACCACTACTACCACCCTCACCCAGGGGGGCAGGATGCCTACCACTACTACCACCCTTAGCCAGGGGGCTGGATGCCTACCACTACTACCACCCCCACTCATAGGATGGACAATGCATGACACAACAAGCACACCACAACCTAGGGAATGCAAGATTAAGACATCCCCCCACCACCATGACAAGCGTGTGTAGGCTGTGTCAAATGCCTACAACACCGAACATGACTTTCAACATACAATGTGACCCCCTAGCACATGTGCCACACATATATGTGTGTGGCACCCACAATGCAAGCAGCCCATGACCATTGTGGCAATGGGGCCTAAACCCCCATCATCACAGTGACCAAAAGGTAAGTGTGGGGTCCATAGCCGAAGCACATTTTGACCATTGTGGCAATGGGGTCTAAACCCCCATCATCACAGTGACCAAAAGGTAAGTGTGGGGTCCATAGCGAAGCACATTTTGACCATTGTGGCAATGGGGTCTAAACCCCCATCATCACAGTGACCAAAAGGCAAGTGTGGGGTCCATAGCCGAAGCACATTTTGACCATTGTGGCAATGGGGTCTAAACCCCCATCATCACAGTGACCAAAAGGCAAGTGTGGGGTCCATAGCTGAAGCACATTTTGACCATTGTGGCAATGGGGTCTAAACCCCCATCATCACAGTGACCAAAAGGCAAGTGTGGGGTCCATAGCTGAAGCACATTTTGACCATTGTGGCAATGGGGTCTACACCCTCATCATCACAGTGACCAAAAGGTAATTGTTGACAAAGAAAGAGCTGCAACTGCCAAACTGCATGGATCATTCCTGGTCACAGAACCAAAAACTCATCTGTGGCAAAGTAGTGTATGTGTCCCATTGCAACATAAATTGGGGGAGCCAAATACTGCAGTGCAAATGAAACATTCCTTTGGCCATGTGCAGACAAACAACACCCATGGGGGCTGAGACCGTCAACAGTCATCAATGACACAATGACAGAAGTGACCATCAGAATGCAGAACCACATATTTGCACCAATGGGCACACAAATGCAGATACCCTGTGGAGACAGCAGATGTGAGGTGAACAGATACCATACCATGGCAGCAATGGGACACACAAACCATGATCACTGTGCTGACCGATGACCTAGGAGTCCCAGGGACAGCAGGGGAAACACACCAAACAACATACAGCCAATGGCACACCCAAGATATGCCAATGCAGTGGTGCAGATGCACAAACACAAACAGGCAGACCAACACTGTCATCATACACAGCAGGTGAGGGGTGGGGGTGCCAGTGTCCCCAGGCAACCACACAACACATGAGGAGAGCTGAATACCAATCATACAGATGTGCATACACTGCCACACTAAGGTAACTCATGGATCCAAATCCCCTATGTGGGCAAGCAGGCATTGTCAGGTGAGAGGGAGCACAAAACACACATGTCACACAGGCACGTAGGAACAACAACTGACACAGCAAGTCACAGACACACCACAGCACCACCCCCAGGGCCCCCACAATGTGGTGACCCTGGGCTGAATAAAAATACCACTGTGATGACAAAGCTAAATGTCGTTCACACTGTGAACCACAGTCAGGTGTCCTGAGCAACAAACTACCATCACACCTACACAAGCACAAATCAATCAGCATGGCCAGTAAGCCAAGGCCAACATGGAGGCAGGGGCCTAGCCGGGCAACAACTCTCATCTGCACACACTCAACACCACACCCCTCGACCTCTGACAATGTGCAGCAGTGAAGTACACATGCACTGGTGACATTGCACATGCACCCATGACTATTCCAGGGTGGTGGGTGGGAACCAAGGTGTAGAAACACATCACACATGGACACTCAACAAGACTCCTGAATGTCTGACACACTGCACACTACGCTGTACATGGACATGACGGCAATAACACACCGACCAATGGGATCCCAGCCACAGTCACACACCAATGAAGAAGCCAAGGTCACCCACAAAGAACACACATAGACAACAACCAACATTGCAGCCCGGACCCTGAGGAGTGCCAGCAGTCACACACACAACGTGTCACAATCACTGAAAGATAACACAAACTGGAAATCACATGACAGGGGCAAACAACAAGTGCCAAGGGGAAACCTGACTGTGACCCATCTGCGTCTGCACACAAACTCAGCCCTGACAGCAAACACACCTATGGGTGACACCCTGATGACCAGTAATGTGCCATGCACCCACATCACAGAGAACACAGGGAGAAGACTTTGGGGGAACATAGCTCAAGTCAGCAAGCATCACAAACAGGTACAACACTAGGGATCACAGCATGCGCAGATGAATGGAAGTGAACACACAGACATGCACATACAACACACACCTTGGGCGCAGGCAATGTCACACGTGTACACACTGCCATGAGGGGACTCCACTCCTGTGTGAGGAAAGCTGTGCCATATGTTGCCTCAGTAGGGCCCCATTATGTCAGCTGAGCACTTGGTCACACAATCAACAATTAGCACAAAATGAGGGCTCCCATCACATCAGCCTGGTCATGGATGTGCCAACGGAATCATCAGCACAGATCCAACACACTTGTATAGCAATGTTGCACTGACTACACGGATGAGTCCCTCCCCATTGATGCCCAAACCTGCATGTCCACTGGAGATGGCAACACGGTCAGGGAAGCAGACAAATGCAACGATGGCAGGCACAACAGATGTGCAGGGGTGGAAGCCACAGATATGAAATTGCCAATGTAAGTAGGAAACCCATTGCCAAATACTGAACACATGACACCCTCAGATGCTGCTATTGATGACATGGATACACCACATGATAGGACACATTCCCCCTGGACCACATGGGTTCCTGCACAGTAACACTTCATAATCATGAGACCAGATATCACCATCACTGCAGCAAGGGCATGGTTAGCAGCACCAACAACATGTACATCTGAAGCATGAGCACTAGAGAAAAGAAAGTTGCTTTATTCAGCATATGTGTCGTTTGATAACGACGTCCAGAAAAAATTAGAGCAAAGGCCAATGGCCAGTCCATTGTCAAAGTTCAAACAGGGTGACACTGGCAGATGTCACCCTACGCATGCCTGCACAAAACCAGGGACAATCCACTAGGAGGGGCAACCGGGGGGCAGGCCAGGCACCGCAGGGACAGGATCAGGGCTCACCAGGGGGAGTCAGGGAAGGGGTGGTGGGTGCTGGAGAGCCACTGACAACTGCAGTGGAGGTGTCTGACATGGTGTGTGCCGGCACAACTGGGGGGCATGACTCAGATGTCGTGGGTGCCGGCACAACTGCAGTGGACCCTGCAGATGGGGTGGACAGGTCCGCCACTGCAGTGCCCAAGTCAGACAGGGCGGTAGTGGACTCCACTGCAGTGCCTACCTCCAGGGGAGGAGAATGGGGAACAGGCAAGGTGGGTTGGACAGAGGGGGAGGACACCCTCACCACATCAGTGGCACAGACAAGCGCAGCGGGGGTGTGGTGCTGGGAGAGCAAGTGGCAGGGGAGAAGGCCGGATCCTCTTGGGGATGGTATATCTGTGGGTGGGGGAACCTGGGGCAGGGTGTGGTGGGGGCACCTGTGCAGTGGGGGCCTGAGGGATGGAGGACGGAGACCTTGTGCCTGAGCTGCAGGGCGGTGGCGGGGTCTTGCTCTTACCACTCCGGGGGGACTTGCGGGTGGGGGCCTCAGTCCGTCTGCGCCTGGGGGAGGGTGTCCGGGGGCGAGGGGCACTCTGCTCCGTGTGGGTGGGCTTCCTCTTCCCCCGGGATGCTGGAGCAGCTTCATCGGTGGGGAAGAGGCCGAGGTCACAGAGGAAGAGCTGCTGTGACTTTGGGGTTGCATGTGAGGCAAGGGAGGGTGCTTTGGAGGGAGAGGGAACTGAGGACTGCGCAGTGCATGTGGATGCGTGTGTGTGTTCCAGGGCCCCATCCCCTGTGAGTCTGGCTTCAGTCCCCTGAATGTGCGTGCGTGTGCGTTTTGGCATTGGCGTGTGTGTCAGTGTGCTGGATGTGTGTGTGCTGGTGTGTGCCTGTGCCGGTGTGTGTGTGCTTGGGACGGGTAAGGTGCTGGGGAGTGTGGATGGAGCAGAGGCAGGAGGGGTGAGGGACCGTTTGAGGAGGGACACTGCTGCCGTCAGGGAGGAGTCCATGGACCTATTGCCCCTCTGTAGGTCAGACATGCCCGATGAGATGCCCTCCATGAACGACACCAGCTGAGTCAACAGCGCGGTGTGCGCATGGAGGACACTCAGCATGGCTGTCTGCCCTACATGGAGCTGGCGAAGGAGGTACACAGACTCCTCACTCAGGGCAGCAGGGGACACAGGGGCAGGGGTGCGGTGCCTGGCCCAAAGGAAACACGCTCCGGGACATGGGAGCCTCCACGGACCTGGGGAATGGGAGCCGATGGGAGGGCGGTGGTGGTGCTGGTGGTGGCGGGGACAGCAACACTAGCTGGGGTGTGGTGGCTGCTGACACCCGCCTCCACAAGGGAGTCATCCTCCGAGTTGCTCTGGTCCTCAGCTGAGGTGGATGCTGCTGAGGACTCCTCGGTGTGGCTCCCCTCGCCCTCCGTGCCACTGGGTCCCTCCGACCACTCCTCGGCTGCTGACCCAGTCTGGCTCTCTGGCTCCTCCTGGTCCATGGAGCTGTCCCCTTCCGTGGCCGTGGATGTATCTGCAAACAATGGGGATACAGACAGACATCAGTCACCTGCACATAACGCACACACCACTGTGAGCACAGCACATCACAGAGCAAGCCCTGGCATCATCAGTTGTACATTGCTAAAAGTGCCCTAACTGAACAGGAGAAGTCAATTGTCAGTCTGATGCCAAGCATGGCACTCACATCCCACATGGCCTTGCACCCATCTGTCTGGTGTCTGTTGGATTGCAACACCCCAGTGTTGACACATGCACCAAGTACACAGTAGTTGGACAGTGCAGAGGACACGGTGTGGACACATCACAGCTCTTGCCACTGAGTCAGTACAGGTTTCCGGATGAAAGGGATGCCCAGAGTCAAATAGGAAATGCATGTGATGCATACCAGCGACAGACACCATGATGCACCCATGTCCTGATAGCCAGCGCCACTATGGTGTGCATGTAGCACATGTCACTCCCCTGCAGGCTCACCAATCAGTAGACACATGCCATGGCGGAGGCATGACTGCAAAGTCATACATCACTGTCTCAGTGATGTATGACTTTGCAGCCAGACAACAACACTCTGCACTGTGTCACAATAGTAGGTCATGGGGAATGCAAGTCCTGGAGCTGCACAAGTGCACATGTACATCCCCCACAACACATCCTCTTAACCCTCATCTGTCCAGGTCATACCGATTGGACATATGGTAGACCTGTGACACTACCCTCTGAACCTGAGCCCCTCACACTCTGCTGTGCATGGGGAACAGCTGCCTGAACTTCACATTTACATGCCCCAGTCTGCATGGGCAGCTGATCAGACACCTATGTGTCACACAAGTATCGTCTCCTATGGTCACATCTCCAGTGGCATGCTGAGCCCCTACCAAGAAACTCCACAGCAGTCCTGGCGACTAATCTACAGCACACTGACACAGAGGCAGACACCTGAGGGGTCAAATCACTGTGCACAATGTGTCCGCTGATACACGGGAGTGGGAGTACAGAGTGTATTGTATGGCCTGGAGTAGGCATGACTGTCCAGCCCCACATGAATGAGGGATGAGCCCTGGACTGTAGGCAGCTGGCTAAGTATGTGTGACACACGTCATATACATACTCCTGGGGCCCAAACATTGTTCCCACCCGCAGCATGGGTGTGTGCCAGATACCCCAGCCACATGTGGTGGATCAGCTCAGCAATTGGACCACAGATCAAAGTAACACGCTGAATACATGTCAGAATACAGGCATTGTGTAAGCAATGGACCCACCCATGATGCCCACCACAGAGTCAGGGAAACAGATGCTGTCTCCCACCTTGAGTCAAGCAAACTGCAAGGACACAGTCCTAAGTGACAGAATTCCCTGCATGTAAGGGCCACACCTGGGTATCAGATGAGGAGTGGGCAGTGCACAATAGAGGGACATGGCTCCTGGACAACATGACTGCTGTACTGTGGCAGTTTAACCAGGCCCGAGGAGGGCACATAGCATGTTAGACAGAGTACACAGTGCAGTCTTTGACTCACCCCCTCCTTGCTGCTCTCTGGCCTTCAGCTGCCCATCCAGGTCTGGAAAGACCACCGCCAGGATCCTGAGCATGTGGGGGTCAGGGTCCGTGTTCCGCCCCTCCTGCGAGGAGGCGACAGCTTCAGCTGGACCCGTGCAATCCTCCGGGTCCAGCCCCGAAGGTCCTGCCACCTCTTTTGGCAGTTGCGGATCCGGCGCTTGTAGACCCCCACGGACCGGACAGCCCGGACGATGTCCTTCCATATCTCATGCTTCCGATGGGCAGAAGCCTGTCCGGATGACAAAGTGATAAGGCCATTACTACACATGCAACATATCCGTGCATGACACAGTTGCATATACATGTCGCAATCACAGGGGCACATGGTGTACACAGGCAGTGCACGGCTGCCCATGGACAGTTTTCCAGAAGTCACTACATGGTATCATTGCATGGGGAGTAAAACCCTGTTCAGAAGCACTGTCACTGCACCATACCTGTCCAGTGCAAGTCACTACACACTATGGGGGGTGACAACTACTCAGTGAGCCTGCTAGCCAGTGGCGTGCTGACTCTCAGCCTTGCTAGTCAGACAAAATGCACATTCAGAAAGGCAGTGCACAGAACACTCACCTGCTCCCCTGGTGTCCCATACAGCTTGCTGTACTGTGGAAGTAGGCTGTCCAGCAGGGCCTGGTTCTCCTCAAGGCTGAAGGCTGGGGCTCTCTCCACAGTACGTGCCATTGCAGGGTCCAGAGGGGCAGAGACAGCAGCAGTGCAGTGGCAGATGTCGTCCTGGAGCATGTAGTGCAGGCAAGTGGGCTCTCAGGGGAACAGGCAGCAATATATATGTGCTGGAGAGGCAGATACTGTCCCTTGTGTCCAAAGTGATAGGTCCAAGTCGTTTGCATCTTCTGAATCTGGCCAATCCATGGAATAGCAGCACCAAAACACGCCCACAGCATCCTTCAAAACTTCAACTTCATGACATACATGATTTTGCAACATTGTTGTGGGTGACCAACTGATTTTCCAGCAACCGACTCGTTCGAAATTCGAAAACGCGTCCGTTGCCAGGCAAGCCCATTGTCAATGGGTGCGCACCGATCGGTCCATTGCGGTACAACGCGCACAGGGGTACAACGCGTACCCGCACACATTGAAAGCAATGGGCCGGCCGGAGGCACCGATCGGTCCATTGCAGTTCAACGCGCACAGGGGTACAACGCGTACCCGCACACATTGAAAGCAATGGGCCGGCCGGAGGCACCGATCGGTCCATTGCAGTTCAACGCGCACAGGGGTACAACGCGTACCCGCACACATTTGAAAGCAATGGGCCGGCCGGAGGCACCGATCGGTCCATTGCAGTTCAACGCGCACAGGGTACAACGCGTACCCGCACACATTGAAAGCAATGGGCCGGCCGGAGGCACCGATCGGTCCATTGCAGTTCAACGCGCACAGGGGTACAACGCGTACCCGCACACATTGAAAGCAATGGGCCGGCCGGAGGCACCGATCGGTCCATTGCAGTTCAACGCGCACAGGGGTACAACGCGTACCCGCACACATTGAAAGCAATGGGCCGGCCGGAGGCACCGATCGGTCCATTGCAGTTCAACGCGCACAGGGGTACAACGCGTACCCGCACACATTGAAAGCAATGGGCCGGCCGGAGGCACCGATCGGTCCATTGCAGTTCAACGCGCACAGGGGTACAACGCGTACCCGCACACATTGAAAGCAATGGGCCGGCCGGAGGCACCGATCGGTCCATTGCAGTTCAACGCGCACAGGGGTACAACGCGTACCCGCACACATTGAAAGCAATGGGCCGGCCGGAGGCACCGATCGGTCCATTGCGGTTCAACGCATCACTGTACATGTGACTGGCATAGGTCAGCATGCCTGTCTCAGATGGACATATGCCAGCCACAGATAGCTCCCAGGGAGTGAGGGGCACACCTACATCACGACAGCCTGTCCAAACCTTATCATAAGGCATGTAAGGCTGCATTTCCTATTGTGTGTATGTTGGTGTACATGTTGTCCTGTGGGTGTCACCTGTGGGCAGCCACCCCCAGGCTGTGCACGTGTTCATGGGGACAGGATCCTGGGTGTTACGTGTACGTGACCACTGTGATGTGCAACTGTTCATATCTGTGCATGTGTCATGGTCACATTTCACAGTGGTGTTTGTGTATGTCATGTCACATACCCCGTGAGTCCCATGTGGGACGGTATGTTTGAGCCAGGGTGTCCCAGTGGCACAATAGTGATGGCCCTCCACAGTCTTTGTGCATGTAGTGTTTACAATGTCTCTGATTTCATGTGCACAATGGGAGGCAGTCTCCACATCCACGTTGTGTGTGCATGGACTCTGATGTTGTGCGTGTGTGTCACAGACGTCCATGTCTGTCCTGCCATGGCAAGTGTGGCCACTACCTGTGGGGGTCATGTTTGTTTTGCTGTGGTGTACACATGATACTCCAGGTGATGCCAGTGTCCATGTGGCATTACAGGGTCCCTGGGAATGTGCCTGTCGTTGAGCTGTGGTGCCTGGGGCACATCTGTCCTCACATGTCACTGTGGGGGGTGACTGTGACACAGCATCATGATATCCAATGGGCCAACCTGGGACAAATTGATGCCACCTGTAGGACCGTGTTGACAGATGTTGGCCATGTATGTACCATACATGTCGTTCCGGTACTGCACACTTCATGTAGTTGTGCCTCATGATGATGTATGTTGGGATCTTGAGTGTGTTCAATGCCGCATATGTGGGGTGACTGACGATCTTGCTTACTTCTCCTCTGCACTGCAGGGCTCCTGCTGTCCATCGGCCATTCCCAGACCTGGCAACGATGGTGGAACGGGACAGCATCCGACGGTACCGCTTCACCAGGCAGCTGATTGAGGATTTGGCAGTGCAGTTGTCCCCACATTTGCAGCCTGGCCGGCCGTATCCTACAGCGCTGACCCCCAAGGTGAAGGTGATGGCAGCCCTACACTTCTTTGCCACTGGTACCTTCCAACATACTGTGGCGTCTGCTGGTGGGATGTCACAGACCATGTTCAGCCGTGTGCTCCGCGATGTTTTGGCGGCAATGTTGCTCTTCCTGAACCGGTACATCTATTTCCCTAGACTGCGACGACTCACTGACGTGAAGAGTGACTTTTATGCCCTGGGGAGGATGCCGCATGTCATTGGCTCCATTGATGGGACACATGTGGCTTTGGTACCACCACAGGCCCAGGAGCAGGCCTACCGTAACCGCAAGCACTACCACTCGGTCAATGCACTGGTGGTGTGTCTTGCAGACATGACCATCACACACGTGTGTGCCCGTTTCCCTGGTTCAGCACACGATGCCTTTGTGATGAGGAGTAGTCGCATCCCCAGGATGATGGCACAGATGCAGAACCAGCGTGCCTGGCTTGTCGGTGTGTACTGACTTTGTGCCATTGTGTGTGATCTGATCTGTAGTATTCCGCCCACTTTTCCAAGTCAGCTGATGTGCACTTGTCTGTCCGTAGGTGACTCGGGATACCCCAACATGCCGTGGTTGCTGACACCCCTCAGGAACCCTGTGACACCTGCCCAGATGCGCTACAATGAGGCACATGGTCGGACCAGGAGAGTGATTGAGCGGACCTTTGGTCTCCTGAAGAGCCGCTTCCGCTGCCTGGACAAGACCGGAGGGTCCCTCCCATATGCCCCTGCGAAAGTGTGCAAGATTATCATCGTCTGCTGCATGCTACACAACCTGGCAGTGCGGAAGGAGTTGCCTCTCATCCAGGATGACGATGACCAACATCCGCCACCTGTGGAGGATCCTGGCCTGGACCACGATGCCAGTGACGATGATGATGATGATGATGGTGATGGTGATGTCCGCACACAGCTCATCACCAACTTCTTTAGCTGAATGTGAGTATCCTGAGGTGTCATGTGAATGATGTGAGTTGGCATGATGTGTGGGTGGTGCTCTGGTGCTGTTGGAGTGTGTTCATGGGCTACTTGACAGGATGTGTGTTGCGATGTGTGGTGACAGGTGGGCTGTACTCCCCAACAGTGTTGACATGCTAACTTGGTTCTGGGTGGGTATCTTGTAACATGTATTGTGCATGAGTTTTGCTGTTCTGTCCTGTACTGCATTGCTTTTGACTGTGTGTCATTTCTGTCCTTCACAGGGTACTTTCAGATTCGTTTGGTCAACTGTGTCCACCGACGACGTGATTGCACATCCAGGCTGGTAGCTGTTGTGTCCCTACAGGTGATGTGCGCCACACCCATGGACTTCCTTCCGTCTACAGTTGTTGACTGTGTGCCCGCTACCAGGTGGGGTTACCTTGCATCTGTAGTGGTTACGGCATGTTGCTACTGTGTAATAAACCTGTGCTTCACTTAGTGATGTGCGTTGTCTGTGGTCACACATTTGACTGCCATTTGCTTACTGCACCTGTGGGCTACTTGACTACAACTGGGAATGGGTGTGGTGTCTGTGCATTGCACCGTCTTCCCTGGCAACATCAGTGTAGGCAATGAGTCAGATGGCCTAGGTGTGTATGTGTTGTGTACCCCTGGTGGTGTGTCTCCCTCATATGTGTCACGTTGCCTGTACTCACATGCCTGTGTTGTCCTTGCTGTTGCAGTTCGCATACACAGTGTAATTTTGCAGTTCATCATCCCCATAACAGCACCCACGTTGGAATCACGACAGAGGCAAGTATGGTGTATTAGTGTGTTTATTGTGATACATCTGTGTTAATAGTGCATAGGATGGGTTGTGCTGTACATGAATCTTGCAATCCCAAGTTCCTAGGTGAATTGAAAGTCCAGGTAGACAGGATCCCCAGTATCGGGGCCACAGTTGTCTGACACATTGTTCCAACTTGTACTCCCCATGCAATGTGTGGGAGTAGTGTTGCCGTCAACAGGGTGAACAGTCTGTGCACAAAGGCGAAAATCCAGAACAGGTTCAGGCTTCCTGGGAGTTGCGCTTGGCCATCAGCCTCTCACTTTCCCCTCCTCGGACGACCCCTCTTCTTGGGGGGGGCCCTCAAGTGCAGGCTGCTGCGGTGCAGGGGACTCTCCGCCAGAGTCCTCCTCCCTCCCTGTGGCAGTTGCAGTTTGTTCGGTACCAGATGTTGTTGGCACACAGGGAGGTGTGGACTGGTTGCTGTTCATCTGGCGGAGGCATTGTAAAATGTCCCTGTGCACCGCCGTCATCTCATGTAGTACATCCCACTTGGACTCCACGCGGGACATGTGGGAGTCCACACGTGACATGTGTGACTCCACGTGGGACATGTGGGAGTCCAAGCGGGCATGATGGGCAGCCTGCTGCTGTTTGATGTCTCTGAGGATCCCCACTACCTGGCTGAGCTCTCCGGTGCTGGACTGGTACGCATCAGCTATGCGTACCAGTTGTGGGTCTTCATGCACACCAGCAACGTCTGCAAGCAGCGACCTCTGTCTCCCACCCCTCCCACCACCCCTGCTGACATGTGCAGTGTGTGCAGTTGCACGCACAGATAACCCTGGTCCACCTTGGGGGTTGGTGGTGGTGGTGGTGTCCATGGCCCCAGGTTGGTCCAGGGTCACTGCGCTGGTGTTGCTCCTTATTCTGTCCATGTCGGCAGGGATGGTATTCGTGGTGACAGTCGTTGGAGGGGTGGGTGCAGGGGGTGCAGCTGGTGGACCTGCTGGTGCTGCAGCTGGTGGTCCTGCTGGTGCAGCATGTTGACTTGCACCGGATGTGCCAGGTTGTTCATCGTCCGAGGAGGACAGAGGCTGTACGACGCCAGTGAGCCCGGCATCCTCTTGAGCCTGGGACTGGGACTCCTCAGCGTCTGCTGCTGTGTCCCTATCATCACCTGTTTTTGGGAGACACAAACAATGTATGTCATGTTTCTGCAGGCATCAGTGGTTGACACACCTGACAGTTGTGACTGTGCCTCGGGGTGCGGGCCTGTACATTGTATTGTCCTAAGTCGTCACAGTCAGGGGTTGATATTGGTGTGGCACATTGTCCTGCATTATTTGGGCATTTCTATGTATTCTCTGGGGTGTGAACATGGTCTGCATTGCTTGTGTTTGGTTGACAGCCAGACCTCCTTCCCACCCACCCACCCAGCCAGTCAGTTATCCCACCATGGAACGTGCTTGCATTGCAGGGAGTGTAAGTTGTCTCTCAGGATGTCAGTCAGTGGTGTCCTGCTGTTTGTTGGTGCACAGTTGCCAGCAGGGCCTTGTGCTCCCCACAGCACTAGCCAGTGTCAGCCATCTTGTGAGTCCTTCTCCACTCCCTGTGATGTGAGCATGGTTCAGGGTGGTGTTGATGGGACAGTTGTGGGGGTGAGCTATGTCTGTGACTACGACTCCCATCATGCCATTGCCTCCACCCCACTTGCCAGCATTCCCATACTTACTTGCTTTTGTGTGGAGTTCAGTGGGTGTGGGTGTGAGGGCAATGGCAAGATGGCTGACAGTGGTGTCCTGCTGTTGGTTGCTGTGCAGTACCCAGCATGCCCTTGTGCTCCCCACGACACAGCAACAGTGTCAGACATCTTTGATGGGCCTTTCCACTCTCTGTGGGATGTGCATGCAGGAGTGTGAGCTTGCTGGGCCATGTGGTGGGGGATGTAGGGCTGTGAGTACGACTCCCATCATGCTATTGCCTCCTCCCCCCTTCCCAACATGCCCATGCTTCCTTCCTTTTGACTCTGCTTCCCTGTGGGTTGGGCTGGCTGTGCTGACAGGATGGCTGGGAGTGTTGTCCTGGCAGTTGTTTGGCTAAGAGTCCCAAGAGTGTCCCTGTGCTTCACACAACATAACCCAGGGTGGTGGTGCTTTGTGGGATCTTGTGTTAGGATGGAGGGCATTGAATTCTACCAGGTGGGTACTGTGGAGTTTGTGTTGGGGGGGGTGTGAGGGGAGGTGCTGGTGACTATAGTCAGTGCTGCAAGTCCCCCTTCCCAGCCAGCCAGCCAGATATCCCACCATGGAACGTGCTTGCATTGCAGGGAGTGTGAGTTGTCTCTCAGGATGTCAGTCAGTGGTGTCCTGCTGTTTGTTGGTGCACAGTTGGCAGCAGGGCCTTGTGCTCCCCACAGCAGTAGCCAGTGTCAGCCATCTTGTGAGTCCTTCTCCACTCCCTGTGATGTGCGCATGGTTCATGGTGGTGTTGATGGGACAGTTTTGGTGCGGGCAATATGTGTGACTGCGCCTCCCATGATGCTATTGGCTACACTGACTTGGCCAGCATACACAGAATTCCTTCCTTTGAGTGGTCTTCACTGTGTGTTGGTGTTGTTGTGGTGGCTACATGTGTGGATGTGTTTGTTAGTTCTATTTGTGCCACTGCCTAGCTGTAGTTGTGGTTGTGTTTGTACATGTGTTGGCACAGTTGGATGTGACTTTTTTGATGGCATGTGTTGTGTTTCTCTGACTGACATACACATTTTGGGATGATTCTGTTCTGGTTGCTGTGTGATTGCTATGAGTGCATGGTTTGACTCTCCCCTTGACAGTGATGTGTGTGTGTTTTGTGGCAGTATATTGTGTACATTTGTTGTGTACTCACCAGGCTCTGGGATGTTCTCTAGTCCATATACGCTCACTGGCGGAAGGATGGCCCGCACCTTCTCCTCCCAGGGCCTGAGGTATACTGGCTTGGCAGGAGGGCCACTGCCGGTGAGTTGGCTGATGAGGTAGTCTTTCTTGAGCAGCTCCCGGACCCTCCTGCGCACGTCATACCACCTGTTCTGGATGTCGGTCTTTGTGCGCAGACATGGTGATTGGGCGTTCACCCTGTTGATGATCCTCTCCCACATCTTGGTTTTCTGCGACATGGGGGTCTGTTGGACCAATGTGCCAAACAGCTGTGGCTCTACCCTGAGGATCTCGTCTACCAGGACTTCCAATTCACAATCTAGGAACTTGTGATTCTTCTTGGGGGGCATGGTGATGGGTGGTGATGGTGAGTGATGTGTGTGTTGGTGTGAAGGTGAGGGTGTGTGAGTGTGTGTTTTGCTGGGTGTATGTGAGGTAGGTATTTGTTGGTGTGCTGCTGGTGTGTGGCTTGTGTGAGGGATGAGCTGTGGGTGTGTGGTTGCTTTCTCTTGGGTGCTGGCAGTGGAATGGCATTTGCAAAGGCTCATGGTAGTGATTTGTGTCCTTTATATAGGTGGAGTTGTGGGTGTGTCTTTGTTCTCTGTCCCCACCCCCCAGTATTTATTGGCTTGGTAATTGCTTGTTTGGCCTTTTTTTGGGTGATTTTTCCTTTGTGTTGTTTGTGTATGTTGGAAACGTTCTTGTGACCGAGTCGGACCCTGCATTGGTCTCGTACGGTGTTTTCCGTTTCGTTCACGCTGTGTTTGTGCAGTTTTCTATGCTGCGTACGCGTCGGTCGCGGTGTATTGTGTTGCTTCGGCTCGGTTTTGTATGCGTGTCGGTCGTACGGCTTGTCCTCCGTCCGACTCGGTCGTGTTTTTCGCGCCTTGCATCGTACTTTGCGGTTTGGAGTTGGCGGGTACGATTCGGTCGGATTTGTTCCGGGTGCGTGTCGGTCGGTTGGATTCGCGTGTTTTTCCGGCCGGATTGCTATTTTCCGTGCGGCTCGGTCAGTCGGCATGGTTTCCTTACGTGTCGGTCGGATTTATCGCGGCTTGCATCGTACTTGGCGTGTCGGGCGCCACTGGTACGTGTCGGTCGGTAATTTTTCCGGCTCCGAGTCGGTCGGTGCTTTTTCCGGCCCGAATCGGAATCGACCCCTAAGTGTCTTAGCGCCACCTTGTCAATATTGGGAATGGCGCTAGGCCACCGGAGCGTCAAAAAAAGTGACGCTTTAGTGGCAATAGGGGCTTGTACATATGCCCCTCAGTTTCCTTGCATGTTAGATACCTTTAGATGCAAATAGTCTTATGAATTTCTAGCCTGTGTTTCAGCAGGGCTCTGAAAACCGTGGAATCGGGTGAATGCTTGATTGGCAGAACTCTGCTAATTGATGACTTGGACGGATATCAGAGAAACATTGTTATGGAACGAAAAGAGGGAAAATGAATGCGTGCCTTTTAGTTGCTTGTGTAAAATAAAAAGGAGCAAAGAGAATTCGCTGTTCTCCATATCACAGAAACAATTTTGCCCCAGAACAAGTCAGTACTCATTAGCAATATATGTATTGCATATAAATCATTTTAACTGAGTAATATAAATATAATACATACTATATGTATAAAAATCCGTCTCTAATGTACTTATTTCAGGCGATTTGTGACAGCTCTATTCACCTATAATGATAAAATGATGCAGCTGCTCCACTGTAATAGGTTATTACAGCCGTGACATCATAATGCCTGATGCCAGAGCAGCAGCTAAGGTGTAAGGTAGGTCACGGAGAATAATTACAGCTGAAGTCTGAACAAAGCAGAGAAAACGGAAACTGTTTGTGTTTTTATTCTTTTGATCTTTTTTCTCTAAGGAACAGTGATGAGCAGGAAGGAGATATTTATGGGCACGTTTACTTTTTTTGTACAGTAACAATAATTACAGAAAAAAATATCTCTGCATTTATCTACACATTCATTCTTCATCATTTTTTAATCTGATTTAGATTAAACTAATTCTATTTTCTTTTTGGAATAAAAACTGACTGTTTTGATGTGATCAATTCCACACTAAATTCTGCTTTTCGTATTCAAGTCTGTAACTATACTATCTCTTACGTACAAAATAACAAGATGCCAAGGATGTAAATGGTTAGAGGACAGGATGATGGTGTGATCATGTAATGAAAGAAATAAAATTAAGAAAAATACCCTCTGCCTTACATTTTAAGGGTATTGCAAGTTCCCCTGTAGTGCTATGACCTTGTAAAGGAACCTTAATTCGGCTCAGTCCCTCCATATGGTCCCAGAATGCCTCATTCACTTGCAATATGCCTTTTATGTATGGTAGGGGGTACTTTATGCCATATATAAAAAGGAAATTCGAATCCATGAATGACACTTTATAAAAAATTTAAGATGCATCATTTTGCTCTACTGATACAGTTGTAAAGGTGAAAGACTCCGCCAAACTATGCAACCGTGCTATCGCTGCAATTTCCCTTTGTTCTTGAACATTCCCATGTCGTTTTGCTTTTTGGGAACCTTATGTTATCCTGTGGGACCCTTCAAACTGCAAATTGGTGCTACTCACAATCACTTTTTTATAAGAGAGATGATCTAAAATTGGTCTTTTTAGCTTGGCACTTTTAGGGGATAAACTCTCTTTCAACGCTTCTGTATATGGCCTGCATGTTTGCCCAATGTTTTTAGTATTTTTGGGATCATACCTTTACCTAGGGGAGCTGACTACTGTCCTCCCTTTGTAAATACAATTCAGGAGCATGGCTGATGGGGTGCCTATGTTTTTATTTATTTTTTCATGTGCATTTGTGATGTTTTCAATGTTCACTGACCACTGTCATCATAACACGTGTATGTATTGAATGCTTTGAGAACAATACTATTGACCTTGTCCATAGGGTTATCTGGAGCTTTTTGAGAAGATTTATTTCAAAATTAATGTTGGTTGGAAGATAGAGGACTGCTGCTGACCAGAGAACACCTAAGTCCCCCACTTCATTTTTGAATGCTTGTTCTTTGTTTCTAGTGCTGAGAAGAGAAGGTACATGCAGGGTCCTATAAAAATACACAAAATAATCCTGCCTGTAATGCAGGCACCATTGCACCATGGGTGCAATGGTGCTGATGTTGGCGCTAGGAAGCCTCAAGTGCGCCAGCACAGGGAGAAGGCTGAAGAGCAGCCAGCACAGGGAGAGAGCTGAGGAGCAGCCTACCTTAATAGATATGGAGCTGGTCCACTCTCTTCCATTCACGCACCACGGTACAGCAACTTGCTGTGCTGCATTGCGTGAATTCTTAACCCCTTCCGTGCTCATGACAAGCTCAGCTCGTCATGCTGCGCGGTAGCGCTGTGCGCATGACGAGCTGAGCTCGTCACGACCCCACCCGCGATCGGAATGTCCAGCATACGAGCGGAATTCCGATCGCGGTCAAGGGGTTAATAAATCTGCCCACAGATGTCAACGCCTGAGAAAGGGCTGTTGCAAAACATATCCAACCACCATACCCAGGCAGAAGATGCTGGTTGTTCCTTCATGATGTTTTCAAAGTGTGAATGTAGAATCCTCCATGTGGACAAATATCCATGTATCCTGCAGTATGTACCTAAGGGCGAGCCATAGGCGGAAGGGGTGGGGGGCTGGCTGCAGGTAACCACACTGGTTGTTATTCAGAAACTTTTTCAACATATTTTGTAATTTTTAGTTTTCAGCAGACTGCAACGCTTGTAACCATAGTTTCCCCTTGTTTTTCCCAAATCCTTTATATGAAATGTGTAGATTTGTACTTAGATTTAGTGTGAACATTGACAATGGCTTTCCTTTTTCTTTAGCTTCATTAAGAACTACACGTAAGTGCTGTCTACTGTTTCTGAATAGATTGCTTATCGTGCAAGTTAGGCATCAAAAGGAGTACTAAGGAGCTGATTACGATGTCGGGCGGACGCACCTCCGCGCTGCTGGCGGAAAATGTCCTTTTCCGCACTCCATCGGCGGTCCTTGCGTCCGCCGAATTACGATGGGCAAAGATAGCCCATTTCCCGTCCGCTGCAGTGTTTCAGGAACCGTCAGAAATCCCCCTCTGCAACAGTGGCGGACGGAGCCAATAGAGAGGGACCGCCGTGCGGAACGCGGTTACGACCGCCGGTCGAATCACAATGCCACAAACACCCCATCACACCGCAGCGGTGAATCCGGCTATGCGAGGACGGCGGAAGCAATATTGCAGATAGCGAAGATCCACTCCCGGACACTCCTGACCGCAGTTCGGACGGCGGTTTGGGGTGTTACCGCTGCAATTCCAATCTCCGTGGACGGATTTTCAGCTTTTCCGCACATTCCGAGCGGTGCATCCTGGAATCCGGCTGCCGCGGTAGGGAGTTTCTGGCGGTGCATCCTAATCTGGCCGACGGTTTTGCCGCGGTACCTGCAGGTGGAAATTTCCCGCTAGCACGGCGGTCGGAATGCTTTTCCGCCCGCCATCGTAATCAGCCCCTAAGTTTGTACCTCACTGAAGTCAGTTTACCTCTGTGTTTGCATTTGGTAATTGATTATTCATATTTGTTCTTATCGTTTTTGTAGAGTGTTCAGAAAAGCATTTCCATCCATGTCTTAGCTTAGTTCTTTCTCTTTCTGTATGGCTTTTCTGTTCAATCTTTTTCATTTTTTTCATTTTTCAGATTAACATTTTAAATACAAAGCTAATCCCTCTTCAGTCACGCTCTTACCAGTGGCTTACTATTGTCGATATTGACTTCCTAATAATTTGAGTGAAATGCCTACTATCACATTATAGGGAACCGAATTGGTTCCTGAAAACACCAGAGGAAATGTATGATTCACACCTGTATCTTTCATTCGTAGGCTAATTATTTCATCCTACTAATCTTATTTTAATTAAGTTACTGGCGTTTCCTCTGCCGCTTCCACTAGAAGATGTAAATCGTTTTATGATCTGGTCATTGAGTGGATGTATGTGCATGTTAACCCTGTGTCCACCAAGTACTGCACCACATGTGGGAATTGAGGATACTAAAAGTGCTGCAAAACACCAGAGATGATGTAGAGAAACATTAATATTTCAGTTGGATTTATGCAGAAGTAGCATGTTACGAGTTAAGCAAAGGGTAATGAACTTGAATATTTATTTCATTAAAGGTACATAAAAAAGGATAACACTTTCATATTGCTATGCATGGATGAATTTTATGGAAACATTATAAAATACCCAAGTAAAGACATTATGGGATGATTTTAATATGTGTTGTTAATGATGTCTATTTAAGGCAATAATTGCTTCCCTAATGTGCTTTTAATGAGAAAAATATAAAATAGTTTCATTATGTGTTTTTACGGTTAAATCATCAAGACATGTACTATAAATCAGACATCATTATTAACAGAAAAACTACATCAATTAAAACTAAGCCCCAAGGCTTGTCCATTGTCAGAATCTAGTTTTCCGAACTTTAATAATTCTGCTCGAGCAAAAGAGATGCGCAATATCTCTGTTTAATATTTCACCAACAGTATAGTATTGATATCTACATAAAGAATAATTTCACATATTCTACACGTTCATGACATGCATTTTGAATTCCTTTCATATCATACAAATGATATTCCGAAGCTCATATCATGTTTCAGAATGTGTGTTCCAAAATAATGAAAACCTCTCAAAACTACGCAGGGCACACCTCCCATTGGTCTTCCGTATGTCTCAACTCATTACAGTGTAAATCTTACAAAAACTGACAGAATCACAAACTGACTCTTGAGACTGTCAGACACACAGTTTCTGTTAATTATTGTTTTTTTTATTCCAATGATTACTACTGGCAAATTGCAATT
The DNA here is from genome assembly GCA_963921515.1 of Calotriton arnoldi. Lineage (NCBI taxonomy): Eukaryota > Metazoa > Chordata > Amphibia > Caudata > Salamandridae > Calotriton > Calotriton arnoldi. Next base: position 613,953 of record CAWUFW010009252.1, on the reverse strand, counting down.
TGTTCTTCTTATGGGTATTTACATTTCAATTGGGCTTTTATAGCTCAGCGAGCCAACATGGCGGATGCGCTCTAACGAGCTCCTATATAACTTACATTATATGATGCAGTTCTTAATAGATGAGACTTCCCATAGCTTGAACCTGCTCTGAACGTCTTCCCAGCAAAGAAGAACTTAGTACCCCCTCAAAGAAGCTGAATACTGGCCTTTGACTGCAAACTCTGTCTAGTACGGAGGGTGAATGACTTGCAGGCTGTAAACACAGACATCAAGGACCAGCGCAAGAAACACAGCCAGACTGCAAATCGAAGTGCAGACGTTGGTGGCACCAGAAATGAGCTGATGCGGACAAGTAGGCTTGGTGGTTTGTGCATAATTGACAGGAATGCTGCTCCCAACCCTGGGGTGGAAGAGAGTGGGGAGGCCTGGTGGGACAGATGAGATGAGAGCAGATGGCCCTTGAACCTGGGGAACGAGACAGAAGCATGCTACGGTGATTTACTAGGGACATGGAGACTGCTGATTGAAATCAGAGATGAGAGATAGGACCTCTGGTGCCTGCGGTTAGCCTATGATAGCATCAGAGGCAGAGACCCATTGAGACCACGACAGATGGCACTGATGGCATTATATATGTGGAGTGGGTATTGAATGGATCCCTATAGATGAACGGCGTAGTGCACCCTCCCGCCTGCCTATTGATGCATGGTTATTGTCAATAATGGGGTGGGGTAGAAGTATAAATACAGCAGGACATTGGGAGGTGGTAGAAGTTTGATAGGATATTCAATTTTGTTATATGGCATTCACAGTATGTGCAGACATACACAGATAGTTGGCACACTATAATACCCATCAACATTGGTTGAATGGCTTATATAATATATTGGAATTTGAATGGCCTAAATGTATAAGATCAAGAGAGGAGTAGAATTGTATTACTTTAAGAGATACTCACCAATTGTGCTAATGCTGCAGGAGATACATGTTGTTAGAAATTGGGTTGTAGGTTGACTTGGATTTGAGGCCTAGTCAAGCAGCAATCACACTCCTATCAGAGTAAGATGCAGGCAAACTCTAAATTAACCTGTGCTCACCCTCTAGTAGCTTGGCACAAAGCAGTCAGGCTTAACTTAGAGGCAAGGTGTAAAGTATTTGTGCAACAATTCAAACAGTAAGCCAGTGAAAACACCACAAAAAAGAATTCCACACCAGGTTAGAAACACTAGAGCTTAATCTAATAAATACAAAAAGACCAAAACGGCAGAAATCCAATAAGTAGAACTTAGAGATATTGAATTTTAAAGTTTATGGGCAAAAATAGCAGCTAGAAGCAAAAAGCAATATTTGGGTATCTGGTCGTGCCAGACTGGGACAAATTAAAAAGTTCAGGCTGACTGCGATGGAGCATGGGCCGGCCAGTTAGGCCTGCAGAATCAAAGCTCTTAATCCTGGTTGCGAGGGACTTGAGTGGATCCGCGTCGAAGATGCATCGCGTAGTCGAGGCGATGCATCTGTTCTGAGATGCAGCGAGGCTACGGTGGGAGGTCCTATTGCATCATCGTTGAGGATCCTGTCAATTGGGGCTTGTGATGTGAAGTCTGATGACGAGGAAGCGAGGCGATGCATCAGTTCCAATTAGCGCTGAAGCTGCGATGTGGAGATCCATCGTCTTTGTCGAAGCTGCCGTTGACGAGGGATGCGAGGAGCTTGTGCTGGGTAGAGTATCGTGCAGCAGCAGTTCCAAAAACGATGCGTCAGTCCCAGATGCAGGAGGTTGTGGCGATGTGAGTGTTTTGTGACAGGTCCAATCCACATAACACAGATGATGCGTTGGTTCTGCTTGAAGATGCTTCGCTCAGCCCAGGAGATGCGTTGGTTCTGCTCTGGGATGCATACCTTAGCAGAGGATGCATCCATTCTGCTGGAGATGCACCTTAGGCCCACTTACAAGGGTCCAGGATTGGGATGGCACTACTTGGTAGGCCAGACTCACAGATGGCAAAGTCTAGGTGAAGAAACAGGGTGGTTAGAAGTCTTTTATGTCCCTGAGACTTCATATCAGGAAGCCAGCCAACTAGCCCTTGGAGTCACCATTTATTTATTTATTTATTTATTCAGTGTTTTATATAGCACGAACATGACCCAATAGGGTCACATCGCAATTCTATAGCATTATAATTCTGACATATAGTTTGACGAGTCCTTTAAGCAAACTACCAAGCATATATATCCACTTTTAAATGGAAAGCATTTGTACTTACAAATAATACATGTCCTAAAGATTACTAGAAATCAACTTGCATTATGGTAGTATGTGTCCTAAATATTACAACATGTGACATTTTATAAATACATGTCCTTAGAATACCTCGTATCATTTAGTACAGGGACTGTATGTAGCAAAAATCAGGTTATAGACTATAGAGCTAAATCTAGGAGTATGATCTAGGATGAGGGATTAGATAGTTTCACTCCTATAAACTGGAGGGTCTGTTATCCTGCATTTATGTAATCTTCTTCTGGGAACAGATTGTATAAAATCGAGAGATTGTCTGTTAGTCTCTAATTAGACCATAGATGTGTTCGGTCTGCTGTTAGTTATGGGAGGCATTTGCTCATTAGAAAGGTCTTAGCTTCCTTTTTTAATACTGAAGTGCTCAGGATTCTTCTAATGTTTGGGGGAAGCTCCAGAGAATGCTCTATCATATGATCTCTTCTTACGGAAGAATGAGGGTTTCAGTAAAAGATCTCTGGTGCTCTGAGAGAATCTGCTGCCTCCAGATATCGTAATTTTCTGGGCTAGGTATAGTGGTGTTTTATAATGTATCGTTTTGTGTGTGATACATGCCATCTTTAGTTAGATTCTTGCTTCATATGGCAGCCAATTAAGTGCTTTCAGATGTGGAGTGATGTGATCAAATTTTCTAGAGCCTGGTATGCGTCTTGCGGCTGCAATGAGACAAGCTTTCAGTGGAGCTGTTATAATCTTGGGTAGTCCTGATAAATGTGTGCAGACGCACTCAAACCTCGAGATGACTAATGCCTGGACTACATTTTTAAGGTTTGATGTTTCGATGAAGGGTTTCAGTTTTCTAAGAGAGCTCAGATGAAAGCGGGCATTTTTTGCCATCGTGTTGATGTGGGTTTGCATGTTTAAGTTCTTATCCAGTGTAATTCCTAGAGACTTGGTTGAGTCCACTAGGATCAGAGTACAGTTTAGCTTAGTGATCATCTTGGTCCATTCCTTTATCATCGCAGAGCTTTTAGGGGGGGGGAATCAAAAGGAATTCTGTTTTGTGCGAGTTTAGCTTAAGATTATAGTTTGTTAGCCATTGAACGGTCCTCTTTAATGCCTGATACATTGTCTTGATTTCCTCCAGCGATGTAATCTTAATATACATCTGTGTGTCATCTGTGTACATGTGGAAGGAGATGTTCGCCTGCTGTAACATTTTGGTTAGTGTTTCGACATACAGATTGAATAGTGATGGAGATAGTGTTGATCCCTGTGGTACTCCACTTTGATTTGGGGATGGTAAAGACAGTTTTTGATTCACCAGAAATCTTTGCGATCTGTTCTCTAAGAAAGATTTAAACCATTCTAGGACTGTTCCAGTTAATCCCATCCTTTCCTCAAGTCGCTCCATTATTTTGACATGGTTTACAGTATTGAATGTCGACGAAAGGTCAAGAAGAGCTAGAAGACAAGTTTCATTGCGGTCTAGTGCAAGTAGGGCATCATCCACTATGTGCAGAATTGCTGTTTTGGTACTGTGATCTGGTCTGAACCACGATTGGCAGTCATCTAGTAGCTTGAATTCAGTAATGTGTTGGCTCATTTGTTGTTGTTCACATTTTGCCAGTACTTCGGCTAGCATTGGAATGCTGGTTACCGGTCGAAAGATGTTTGGGTCCACGGGGTTCTGAGTTGGTTTCTTTAAGATGGGGATGACTTGGCCACTTTTTAAGCAGTCTGGTAAGGATCCTTGAGATAGTGAACCATTATTAATCTTACTTCAAATGGGGATGACAGTATGGTTGACTGTAGACAAACATTTTGAGGGGAGAGGATCATTGAAGTGGTTGTTCGGTTTTATGGTCAATAAGGTTTTGGCAATATCTTTGTGATCATATAGCTTGAAGGTTGACCACTGAGCTTTATTTTTGGGCATAGACTGAGCGGGTTGAAATGGATGATCAGCTAGTGTACTCTTTATGTTCGAGGGGTTATCCGCAGCTTTCTTGAGCTCGTTCTCCAAAGAGTTAGCTTTAGCTGTAAAGAAGGATGAGAATTCCTCAGAGCTTATTTACGATTTTGATGCTATTAGAGAAATTTAGCCATTTTGTTAGATTGTTGTTTTAACAATTTGAAAAGTTTACTATTTTATTGGAGGTATTTCTGGTCTTTCGTAGCAGTTTTAGTTGGGGGGATGATGGGTGTTGTCTCCATTTCCGTTCTGTTAGTCTTTCTTCACTAAGGGATCTGTTAAACCATGGATTTTTATCTTTATCTGGTGTTCTGTTAAATTTTAACGGGGCAATGGAATCAATTATTTTGGTCTTCGTGGAGTTGTAGTGTTCCGTGAGTTTCCTGACGGTTTCATTAAGGGAACCGTTAAACCACGGGTTTTTATATTTATCCGGTATTCTTTTGAGTTTTAACCGGGCTATGGAATCAATAATTTTTGTCTTCGTGGAGTTGTAGTGTTCCTTAAGTTTGCTGACGTCTGCCATGTCATTAGGAGGTTGAAGTTTTTTCTCGCAGTGTGCTGCTAGTTTCTCCAAGTTTAGGCCTTTAGTGTCTCAGACCCATTGTCTGGGTTTGACTGATTGTGAGGCTGGTTTCTTTTTTATGGCTAGTATTTGGAAGGTAATAATATGGTAATCTGACCAATCGCAAGGAACGATCAAGATTGTTTAACAGTTTTTTTTTTGGAGATGATCCAGTCTAGTGTAGAGCCTTTCGTATGGGTTGGTAGAGTACAGGCTTGAACCAGGGATTGGTCTGCTAGGAAATCTTTAACAACATTGACCTGGTTATCATTGAGGGCATCCAAATGAAGATTGAAGTCCCCTAGGAATATATCATTAAATTCCTAGAATGAGAGGCAGAATTTGCTGTAATGATTTCCATTAGTTGGTCTATGAACATGATGTTTTTACCTGAGGGATGGTGAAATGTGTGTAGTTTGCAAAGTTGGTTATCTGTAGATCTTAAAGAGAGTCCGAGGTATTCACATAATTCAAGGGGGTCAGAGTGTAGTTTAGTGATGGAGATGTAAGATCTATGGATACAGGCAATACCCATTTTGTTTAGCCTGTCTAGTCACACAATGTTGTAGTTTGGTGGAACCAGTAGATCTAGGCATGGAGAAGATGATTCAGTTAGCCACGATTCCATTAGGATAGTCACATCAACTTCCTGGCTCGAGGTGAGGTCAGCGACGTCTGAGGCATGTTTCATTGCTCAGCGGCAGTTGAGTAGTAGGCAAGAGATCAGTTTCAATGAGTTATCCAGGTTTGTGTCTGGTTTTTTTGGGGTTAGAGTTACTTTCTTTCAGGTTATTGAGGTTTTGCTTTCTACGATTAGTCTGTGTTGTTCCATTTGCATTGATTGGGACTGATCTAATTTTATGTTCATCTACATTAGGGGGGAGACTGGGTGTTGACTCATTGGATAGTAGTATGGTTTGAGTTTCAGTGTCTGTCAAATATCTAAGGTGTTTGCGTGGTCGGTATTGCCTATTTGTCAGAGACAAGGGAGTAGTAGTTAGCTTGCTGTGGAGTGCGTGTACTGATTTTTGAATATGATTGATTTTTGAGAGATAACTTTCTGAGAGGTGTAACATACTCTTTATTTCTATCATAGCGATTTGCATGTATATATATCCTGTCCATTTGGGATATGAGTGTTTCTAGCTCCATTAATGATGAAGGAGAAAGATGCGGTTGTTGTGGAGAGCACTCTAGTCTGGGGATTTATTTGCTGGATGATTCAACATCCTTGTGATTGGGGCTACATTTTGTTCCATCTGTAATTTTTTTCCCATTCAGTGGGGTTAGCCCGTGATCTTTACCGATATTATGTTTTAACCTTCAGTTGTCCTGGGTGATGTCTGCTCGATCCGAAGGACAAGAGTTTTGTATGGTTGGAGGTGCATTAGTCAATGACATGTGCGGTTTAGCTGGATGGCTAACTTATTGCTGGATTGCTTCTAGGAGCTTGTTACTACGTGTTCCATGTGTGCCCAATACCGGATTAAGGAATATAGGGCATGGCCTTGTACTGGGGCTTGGAGTTAGGAGGCTATTGGAGACGGGTAAAGATTCAGCTTCTATGTGCTGTGGGCTGGTGTCCTGTGCTTCAGTGTTTCTAGACATAGGTTTTGGCTGCTGGGATTCCTGAGCAATCACAAATTCTATATTAGCAGATTGACTCTTGTGTTGTGTATCAGTGTGCATTGATGGTGTTTTGAGTAGGTGTTATTATAAACAAGATCTTTAAAAGTGGCAAAATAGTCGTCAAATTGTTCTAGATCCTTTTTGGCTGCTTGGATAAGTACCATGCCATTTTTATAGTATTTTCTATTCAGTGTAGCTCTTAGATTTTGTGAGGGTGTTATCAGTATCTTGGTGCCATACAGAATGTTTCTTTTTTCCAGGATGTTTAGCAACTTAGTCAAGGTAGTGCACCAATTTTCTAGTGAAAAATATTAAGTGGTTGATAATGACGCCTCTTTTATGTTAAAGGAGGGATCTGAAATCAGTGTTTCTGGGTTTTTATCTGAGCAGGTTGTGTTTAAAGGTTTTGGTAGCATTTCTAGAGAGATTGGAGGGTATAATATAGTGTAGGAATTACTTCCTGCAGATTTCAGATTGGCTCCTGCCATATTGGCTGGTATTGTGTTCACTCCTTATCTATTCTTATAAATTATTAGCCATATATGTATATGTATGATAATATTCCACAAATCACACGTGTGAACAAGGCATATCGCCGAAACGCGTTGCGTGGAAGCTGATTAAAATTTCCTGAAGGAATTACCACATTGGATCTTGAGAGTGCATTATTGTCGCGTCGCGATAAGGATTTGTGGAATTTGAAATACCGGGTGCTCTCCCGGTGCATGCACCACCTTCCGTGGTTCTGTGGTCTCTACGGAGCAGTTTGAATTGGAATGTATGATAATATATGAATAGATATAGCACATGTAAAATACATAAATCATATATACACAATACATATAAAAGATTCTTATATATATATATATATATATATATATATATATATATATATATGAAATACATAAAAGTATATAAGCTAAACACTATAGGTAAATTAGGTACATTTGCCTATAGTGTCACACAGCACATTGACGTAATAGAGTATATAGCTGTTCTAAGATAGCCGCCTATTTGCAGAAGAAAATGCTCAGCAACGCAGCCCTTTGTTTATTTCCATAATCAAAAGACATGTTGGTCCTCTCTCCATTTCTGTTGTATTTGGGCATCTGCCATTTTGTCCATGAGTGGCAAGGATAGAGAGGAAGATGGCTGGGGCAATACAAATTAAAGAAAGAAAGCCGAAATGTGGCCTGTTTCAAGGGCCCACAAGCACAGGGAATGACCAAAAGTATACTAGAGTCAAAAAGCATACCTGTGGGGGGGACCGAGTCAGTCGAGATCCTGTCACTCTCTCCTCGGCTGACTGTCTCAGGGCCCCCACTTGGGGATCAGCAGAAATGCCTCCTCTTGATCAATGTGGGGTGGTGTGGCATCTTTCATCACCCAGCACGAGGACCAGTCAGCAGGGTGGACTGCCGATCTCCCTCCGGAGCGGCAATCGCTAGCTGGGACTTCCCTTCCTATTGTGTAGACGCGCCCGGGAGTTGCAGCAACTCCTCTGGATTGGCTGCCTTCCCGGACATCAATGTGATCCCAGCCGCCTTTCTATGACCACGTCACTGCAGCCTCAATGGGGGATCAGGTCATGATCAGAGCCCACCTGCCAACAACATGGCCTCGGTTACCCACCCCAAAGTCACAAGAGTTTGCCTCGGTGTGCTCCTCTGCAGCCTCTTCGATGAGGTCAAGCCGGATGACGCCGCCCGTCCGCGAACCACCTAGGCAGCCCCAGGGTTTTGGGGACAAGGGATGCAGGTCCAGTCCTTCTCACCCAGGCAAGAGGATACCAGGCTGGCAGGGTAGTACAGCAAAGCAGGAGTCCAGAAAAGCAGCAGTCTAGCTGAGTGGCAGACCTTCAGCAGCACAGCAGTCCTTCTTCCCCTCACAGTATCCACAGGTCCAGAATTGTACTAAAGTGCTGGTGTCAGAGGTCCAGGACTTATACCCAGTTGTGCCTTTGAAGTGGGGGAGACTTCAAAGACGGGCCATTGAAGTGCACATAGGTCAACCTTCCTTGTCCCGGCTCCAGACACACCACAGGGGGGTATGCAGCCATCTGTGTGGGGACAGGACACAGCCTATTCAGGTGTAATTGACGATGGGTCCAACTCCTCTGTCCCATCCTGTCAGGATGGCCCATTGAGTCACAACTAAGTTCCCATTTTGTGTAGCTGTCTATGGGGGTACACAAAGTCCAACTGTCACCCACCCCAGACATGTGATCAGAGGTAGGCAGCAGGCACCAAATGGTGAAAGTGAGAAAATGTCTACTTTCTAAAAATGTAATTTTCAGAATTTCAATTTAAAATCAGACTTCACCATAAGTTTGGATTTTAAGTTGTGATTCCAGAGATACCAAACTCGAAAAGTCTATCTCTTCACAATTGTGAATTACACATATAAAAAGCAATAAAGTAATCCCAATGTTCTCCTTTGAAAGAGATAGGCCTTGCAGTAATTAAAAATGAATTTAAGTATTTTTCACCACCAGGACATGTAAAACTTAAAGGTACATGGCCTGTCTTTTAAATACAATGCACCCTGCCCTCTGAGTTGTCTAGGGCTGACCTTAGGACTTACTTATATGTATAAAATGGGAAGGTTTGAGCCTGGCAAGAGGTTTATCAGACCCAATCAAAATGGCAGTGTAAACTGTACACACAGGCTCTGCAATGCCAGGTCTGAGCCAAGGCTAGATGGCTACTTGAGTAGGTGACACAATAATTGCTGTGGGCCCACTTGTAGCATTTAATTTATAGGCTCTTGATGAATGTTGTGCACTTTACTATGGACTTATAAGTTAAATAAATATGCCAATTGCACTGGTTAGCAGTGGTAAAGTGTGTAGAGTACTAATACCAGCAAACATTAGGTCAGAAAAAGTGGAAGAGGAATGCAAAATGCTGGGGGGAAGACCACCCAAAGGTTGTCAGGTCTAACACGTATCCCCAGAGCTAAAAGTGGGGAGAGCTAACCAACCCCTTAGAAGTTCTTTTCACTAAGGTGTAAAAACCTGGAGAGACCATCAGCATTGGTGTGGTGTTCCACCAGAAAGTCCATTACCTGTAGGGAGAGGGCCCACCTTAACAGTTTGAGATTTTCACCCCTTATCTGCATGAGCCATTTGAGGTGCTTGTGGTCTGTCTGAACCAGGAAGTGAATCCCAAACAGGTATAGTCTCAACTTGTGCCCTGACCTCAACAAAAGCTTCTCTCTCAATCGCACTCCTCTGATCCCGCGGAAGTAGCATCCTGCTAATGAAGGCTACCAGGTAGTCCCGGCCCTCTTCATTCAACTGTGCTAAAATCCCCCTTATGCCATGCTCTGAAGTGTTTGTCTACACTATGGATTGTTTGGATAAATTAGGTGTCTTATATACAGGTGCTGTACACTTGGCTTCTTTGAGGGTATCAAGCCTCTGACCACATCATCAATCTGGGCTGCTTCTTAGAAGTCCGCTCTGTTAAGGGGGCAACAATGATGCCACATCCCTTAACGATTCTGCGACAGTATACCGTGAGGCCCAGGAAGGCTCTCACTTCGCTCTGAGTTTTAGGTGGCTGCCAGGCAACCTTAAACGGCTGCACCTTATCCTCACCTGCAGGCTGACCCACGTACACCACAAAACCCTGCCCAATCTGGCACTAACTGGCCTTGATGGTCAGGCGTGCCTGTTGCAGGGCCTAAAGCACCTCTTGGAAGTGATGCAGGTATTCCTGTCAGCTGGAACTGTACACAGTAATGTCGTCTAAGTAGGTGGCAGGTAAGGCCTCCTTAACAGCCAGGACCCTGTTAATAAACCTTTGGAAGGTAGCAGGGGCATTCTTCATGCCAAAGGGCATCACCATAATCGGCAATGGCCCTGGGGTTGAGAGTGCTGACCTCTCTTTAGCCCTCTCAGTCACAGCGATCTGCCAATACCCTTATGTCAAATCGAAGGTACTGAGGAGTTTGGCAATGCCCAGCCTGTCAATGAGCTCACCAGCTCTGGGGATATGGTGTGCTTCTGTCCTGGTAAAGAAATTGAGTCCTCAGTAGTCCACACAGAACCTGAGTTCTGGAGTGGTGTCCGGTGGGGCGGCCTTCAGTACTATCATGACAGGGCTGGACCAAGGACTGTTGGAGTGTTCAATCACCCCTAATGCCAGCATCTTGGAGACCTCCTCCTTGATGCTGGCCCTTGCCCTAACTGACAACCTGTAAATCTGGTTCTGCACAGGTATGTCGTCTCCAGTGTCAATATCATGGACACACAGGTGTGTGAGCCCAGAGATTCGCTCTCCTCTTCCACTCCCTCATCTGTCACATGGTCACAAAGAGCATGCTCAGTTCAGACCTCTAGAAGTGAGGCTTAGGTAGTTTACATGGAGCCCCCTTGAGAGGTTCCTGGCGGTCTAAAGGTCTACCAAGTAGGTGGACTCCCCATCTCACTCCATTATTTTGTGTGGGCCAGTCCTAGGGTCCTGGAGATCCCTGGGCTCTATTGGCTCCATGACCCATACTATCTGGCCAGGTTGAAACTGCACCTGAGTGGCTTTCAGGCCATGCCAGACCTTCATGACTTCTTGACTGGCCTCCAAATTACTTTTTGCCTTTTTCAAGAAGTGATGCATCATGTTGCGAATCGCCAGCATGTAGCTGACAACATCTTTGGGGAGTTTCCTGGGAGCTTGTTCCCACCCCTCCCTGACAAGCATCAGAGGTCCCCTAACAGGGTGGCCGTAGAGGGGTTAAACCCTACTCCTTTCTGTGGCACCTCCCTTCAGCCAAAGGGAAGGCATGGCAGGAGGACGTCCCACTTACACCTCATGGGCTCAGGCAGCCACAAAATCATGCCATTCAAGGTCTTGTTCAATCTCTCTACAAGACCATTGGTTTGGGGTGATAGGTTGTGGTGAACTTATAGGTTACCCCACATTCATCTCACATGGACTTTATGTACATGGACATCAAGTAAGTGCCTTTGTCAGACACCATCTCCTTAGGGAACCCCACACAGGTAAAGATACTCATCAGAGCTCTAGCCACCACAGGTGCAGTCACTGACCTCAGAGGTATGGCCTCCGGGTAGCAGGTGGCATGGTCCACCAAGACCAGGACAAAACTGTTGCCTAAGTCTGTCTTTAGGTCCAAGGGTTCAATGATGTCGATGCCCACCCTTTCAAACAGGGTTTCAATGACTGGCAGTGGGATCAGGGGAGATTTTAGCTTTATCCCTGATTTACCACTGGCCTGGTAGGTGGGACAGGACCTACAGAATACATCTGAGGCTGTCTTCATTCGGGGCCAATAGAAGTGGGAAACAAGCCTGCAGAGGTCTTTTCTTACCCTAAATGCACTGCCAGGGGTATATCATGAGCCAAGCCCAGTAGGAAAGTCCTATAACATGATGTATTTAACAAGGTTTTAACTGTCCTGAGCAGATGAGCGACCATGAGTAATCTTGAGGAGGACGATGCTTGGAGCAGGAGGTTGCCTATTTCTTTTTCAAGGTACTTAAACTTTTAAATAAGTTATTAGTCTGTCAGTGATTCTTTGGATGGCATGTTGTTAAAGAAGAAGGTGAAGCTTTTGTGTTGTATTTTTTCCCCAATTCATCTTTTTTAGTTCAAGCCTAAACAGCGCTTGCGCTTTCAGGCAATCTTTTGTATGTGCTTTGTGGGGTCTGACTTCTCTTTTGCTTAGGATTGGGTTTTGTGTGTGTCATTAAAAAATGGTAGCTTGCAAATGGCTAACAGTTGCTGCACCTCCCACCTTTTCTCTCAAATTAACGCCCATAGAGTATTGGCTTGGCAACGAGCAGCGACGCGCATGCAGTCCTTACGTATGAATAGCCAAGGAACTGGAATGTGAGTGCAGTCTGGTTACTGCCGGTTTTCTGGCTTAGAAAGGACAGCTGCAGAGCCTGGTCAATATGGTGACAAAAGAAAGTTTACGATTGCTTTCAACATCTCTATCACTGGACTGCCTCTTTTAGCTTTTAAATAATATAGTATCTTGTTACCTTACCTCGCCGATACCTATTTTATAGATATAGACAGATGAGAGGTTAAGTGCAACGGGCAGTAAGATATGTTCTTTGCACAGAGATGTTTGTGCCACTGCTAACTAAACCACCTGGGTTTACACGCTACTCGGGTGGGTGTAGGATGTAGTTATATCGAAAGCCAATAAATGTAATGCATGGCTTCGTATGTGTATTATTCACACTCATCGTTGCAGTTTACTGCACACTGAGCAGACGTAAAGGCAGGGAAACAACATTTGCATCTATTTTGCTCCCCTGATGGTCATTGGTACCATGGTCGGACTGGGAACCGAAACCGGCCCTGGCAAACTGCTCAACAGGCCCCCCTGTGGGGCGGGGGGGGGTGCGGCCGAGCTGTTTGCTAGGGGCGGTTTCGGCCGATTTTGTTACAGGGGGCAGATATTGCCGGCCCCCAATAACAAAAACACCCCCCAGGGGCCCAAAAACGGCCCCTACCCTGGCGGCCCACCGGAGAAACGCCCGGTGCCCGCTACGGCCAGTCCGGCCCTGATTGGTACACACAAAAAAAGCATGTTTAATTTGCAATAAACCGCATCTCGTGAGCGGGTTTCATGTCAGTATTCAGATGTCGACCAGAAAGCTCTGTTTGCTGTTTGTAACATGAAACATCAAATTATCTTTCTTTTATTTAAAGATTTAGATTATCGACAATTGTAAATGCAAGAATACATTTTGATACACTACCATTTCTAAATAAACACACGTGGGATCGCCCAAAATTCCCTGATGTAAGGTCAACAAAATATTATAAAGAATTTGAATAATGGACAGGAGGCGTTATGTACTCTGGAATCCTGCCAGATCTCCCCAGGAGATACTTTATTCTTTCTGATAGTGCATCTTTGGGGTATTTACCTCATCTTCCACCCCCTTTCAACCCTACTGTTCTCTCCACGTAAAATGGAATGTTGAAAGGCTGAGCCACCCACAGCTGTATTGCAGCATGTCCATGTCAACATTTCTCATCCAGTGAACGTGAATGTGAACAAAGTGTGCCCTTTGAAAAGCAGCTCTGGTTTCTGGGTTTCACAGAAACACCCACAAGGTCCGACAAAGACAGCTGTGCATTCACTAATTGTGAGAAACAGGAAACCAGGGACTTTTTGTTAAGTAAATAACTTCGTGACATCATTTGCTAGCAATCAGGCAGACAATAGTATCCTCTTGCTACAGCGCTTTGAAACCGCTTTTATACGTAGTAGGATGGGTGTTCGTAATATGAACTTTGTTTTTGTTGATGTCTGCTCTGTAGTTCAGGGCACATTTAAAAAAATAAACGTGTCCCATGTCAAAATTGCTTTCATTTGTAGATTGATTAAATTAGCATTTTTATTTCACTGAACAAAGAGATAAAATTATCGCAATATTGGAGAAACCATGGGGCATATTAACAAGGACCGGCGATAAATATCGCAAAGCGCGCTTAGCGCTTGCATATTTATCGCCGGCTATCTCTGGAATTTATCGCCCGGTTAGCGCGTTATCAACAACGCGCA